>WNYA01000201.1:291-193174 GCA_019512145.1 Engystomops pustulosus | reverse complement strand
ATACTTCAAGGAGGTCTTATTCCAGCTGTAAAGAAAGCTATCTTGTAGGCGGCTAAGTAATGATGGGTTAAGTCGTATAGGCAAAGCTTCTGACTTAGAGTGGTTGATCTTATACCCTGATAGGCCACTGTATGTATTAATTTCTAAATGAAGGTTAGGTAAGGATAAGAGCGGATCAGCAAGCGTGAGCAAGACATCATCAGCAAACAATGAAATCTTGAATTGCTTCTCCCCTACTTCAATCCCTTTGATATTTGGATCATTTCGTATTCGAGCTGCTAAGGGCTCAATGCATAAAATATAGAGTAAAGGAGAAAGGGGGCATCCCTGACGCGTCCCATTTCTTATGGTCAGGTAGTTTGAATGGGCATGGGGGAGTCTTATTTGTGCCGTGGGTGAGGAATATAAGCCTATCAAGGCTTTCAAGAACGGTCCTTTGAGGCCATAATGGGATAATGTACGGAACATAAAGTGCCAGTTAAGGCGGTCAAATGCCTTTTCGGCATCAAGGCTTAAGATAAGAGCCTCTTTTTTGCTTTTAAGTATGATATCTGTCAAGTCGATGGTACGACGGGTATTGTCTCCAGCTTGTCTATATCTAACAAACCCCACCTGATCTTTATGGATCAGTTGAGGCAGCCAATCCCCCAGTCTATTCGCCAGAAGCTTGGTAAATATTTTCAGGTCCGCGTTCAAAAGGCTGATTGGCCTATAACTTGAACACTCTGCTGGGTCTTTACCTTGTTTCGGTATGACAGTTATATAAGAAGCTAACATAGACTGTGGGATTGGCTCTCCTCTTAGGAATTCGTTAAATAATGTACACATACGTGGGAGGAGGAGAGGGAGAAAAGTCTTGTAATATAGGTAAGAATAGCCGTCTGGGCCAGGGGCTTTACCTCCTGGAAGATCTTTTACTACCTCTTCTATTTCTTCTGGGGTAATATCCTGGTTGAGGTGGGACAACGCATCCGAGGATAGTCGAGGAAGGGAGCATTGGGTAAGATAGCGATCTATTTGAGCGTCTCGTTCGGAAGGGGAGGATGGTAAGCCAGATGGGAGGGAGTATAAGTCTGTGTAATAAGAGTGAAAGAGATTTGCTACTTCCGTCGGGTGGTACCGTAACAGGCCATTTTTATCTCTTATTGCATAGGGGTTGTGTGTAGTCAATTTTTGCCTCAATTGACGAGCCATCAGCGTATGGGCCTTGTTGCCATGTTCGTAATATCTGCACTTAGAGTACCGTATCATACGCTCCACATCTATTTAGTCTAATTCTCTAATCTTTGAGCGCAGAGTTTGGACCCGCCTCAGGATTTGGGGTGAGGGGTTAGAGACTAATTCTCTCTCTGCCTGCCGCAAGCACCGTTTATACTGAGAGTAATGTAGGGTTCTATCTTTTTTGAGTTTGGTAGCCAGCGAAATGGCTTCCCCTCTGAACACCGCCTTATGGGCTTCCCAGAGTATTGGTGTTGAGGGCGCTGTGGGTTCATTTTCCTTAAAATAATTAGTAAGAACTGTTTTTAAAGACTCTCTGGAGGTTAAAGATGTTAGAAGTGTTTCGTTTAGGCGCCAGTGGGGTGCTCGGGGTATAGATTCCTGCAGCTGCAATTCCAACATAATTGGAGCATGATCGGACCACGTGATGGGCCCTATATCTGCTCCTGTGGTTAATCTCAGTGCGGGTACATATTGCCGAATAGGTAATCGATCCTGGAATGGGTTCTATGTGGGGGGGAGTAGAAAGTGTATTCCCGCGCTGTAGGGTAATTGACTCGCCACAAATCATACAGGGCGTGTTTCCGAATCAGTCGACGAAAGCCTAGCGCAAGCGCTCGTGCTGTTTGAGAGGCGGGGCGTGCAGGCAATGACATACGGTCTACTGTCTCAGAAAATGCTGCATTAAAGTCTCCCCCTATTAAGGTCAGACCTCTATAGTCACAGGTGAGCTTATTAAGGATATACCATGCACCTGCTCCAGTCCCGTGGAGCGAGCATGCTCCAGGGGATTCACTATAGGGGGAGTTGTGTACCAAGATACCATGGCGGTGCAAAGCACCAACAGTAATAGAAATTGGAGGCGCATCCCCAAGCCCTGGTACGGGAATCCCCAACGATAGGGTATCCCCTTATCTCTCAGCAAGTCCAGAAGTGGTTTCAGGGCTCGGCGCTGCTGAAGCGTGATCCACGACAGGTCTTGGAACAGTTGGACACGTGCTCCTAAGAAAGTCACTGTTTTGAGCAACCGAGATCTTTTCATAATCTCTTCTTTAACTGTAAAATCTGTAATATGGCAAATTACATCCCGCGGGGGACCACTGGTTTTTGGTCTAAGTGCCCTGTGTGCTCTGTCCATTTTAATTGGGGTGTCCGGTGGTCTGTCCAGAACCATATTAAACAGCTGTTGCAGATATGCGTGGATATTCTCTTCGCCCTGCTGCTCCGGGATTCCCCGGACTCTGATGTTATGCCTGCGACCCCTGTTGTCCAGGTCTTCAATATGTCGGTGAAGATCTCTGATGGTTGAAGCTTGGGAAACAACTTGAGTTTGCAGAGACGACACCACTGCTCTGGCCTCATTATGGTCATCCTCCAAAACATCCACCCTTTGTGCTACTAGCTTTACATCGTTACGTACTGCTGCAATTTCTTGCCTACACGCTTCTTTGACTTCTGTGATTAACTCTCTAAAGTCTTGTTTCGTCGGGAGACGTTGAATATATAGCCAGAGAGGATCATGAAATGGAGGCGATGGTTGTGAGGCCGTATCAGATGGATAGCAGGGGGTTGCTGGTGGTGTGCCCGCAGGGAATTTCACTGGAATTTCTGAAGTCATATCATAAGAGGAAGAGGGCCCATGTGATAGGTCATCTGAGTGGTATAAGGCCTCCCCTACCGGTCTGTTTTCGTGCTCCCTGTGTCCCTGCAGTGTAATGGGTATAGGATCTGGGGGCAGGCTAGGTGAGGGAGGGAGAGAGGGCATTTCTCCTTGCATCACAGGAGTTGGGTACAGGGAAGGTGAGCTCCTCTCCTGTGGGCTGAAGCACGGGCCTGGTGTAGGGGGGGATATGGACACGGCTGGGGATCTCTCCCGTTGTCCATCTGCCCACTGACCTGGTGTTGCCTCTTGGATGTGGGGCAGGCCGGCCTGTGAAGAGCGGCAGCTCCGGGGTTCCCGTTCCGGCGGGTTCAGCGCGCCTGCGCCTGAGTTTGGCGCGCCTGCGCCTGAGTTTGGCGCGCCTGCAGGCAGCGTCTGGTGCGTGGCTTGCGGGGCCGCGCTGTATGTCGTCCGCGACACATGCTGCGCCTGAGGTGGAGTGGAGGAGGAGCGCTCGTTTTTACTTGCCGCGGGCGCCATCTTGCCCTGCTCCGTCGGCGCCTCCTGGCCCCGTTTTTTAAAGAAATCGGCCGCCGGGTGAGCCGTGGAAGGTCTCTCCTGACTCCTCGACTTGCGGGGAGGAGGTCCTTTACGGTTTCCCATCCTTGGGTGAGCGTGGGAAGCTAATTTTAAGCTTATAAGGCTTGGGGAGTGCAGCGCTCACAGTTTATGCGACTGCACAGTCCGGCATCCGGTCACGCCCCCCCGGAAGGTCAGTTTTATAGCTTCTCTAATCAGCCAAACTGTTTCGAGCATAGAATATAAGCAGTTGGGCCGTCCTTGGCTGTAGGACCTTTGCCTGCGAAACTAAGGTGGCTAATTCATCACACTGGTAGTTTTATTTGGCACATGTGGTCTATGTAAATTTCATACTGAGTCACTATTTACCATCCTCCATTCGATTTTGCTCGGCGGTTCATTGCGGTTTCATGTCCTTTGTTTTCCTCGTCCTCCATATCCCTTCCTACAGACTTACCTTTGGGGTCTGCTATGTTTCGTAGATGTATGAAGGTTTGGTGGCACTTTGCTCACATTTACTCTTGCTCTTGTTTGTGGTCTTGCCCTGGCCACTTCACTTTAACTACGCAACGGCAGTTTCTGTTCATACTACCATTATTATTACTGTCCACAGTGGACGATCTGCAAGGCAATTTTCCTGCCCAGTGGTGACTAAGTGATGAGCATCCTCGATGTCCTCGATAAATAAGATTAATCAGCACGTCTTACATTCCGTTTGTCAGACCCATTATCAGGGTAGTGGGCCGTCTCTCATTGTTTACCTCTGACCCTCAGATTCTAATGCTGTGCTATAAGCATGAATGGGGGCGGTCCGTAGGCGGTTCCCGTGCCTGTGCGGTCCACATGCCGCTGGCCTGTGAAAGCCCGGCCTTCCAATTGGAATCTGCCATCTATGATGACGGGTGGGGGCGGAACCTAATCGGAGGTGTGTTTCCTCGGCCACGCTACTATTGCTGACCGACCAACACTTCTTGGGAGACACAGGTGGTGGGTGGCGCTGCTTTATTATACCGGCTTTTCCCGCGGGCGTCGTCGCTTGCCGCGTGTCCCCCCCCAATCGGAGGGGAGGATACGCATGTTCAGTGTTTTAGAGACCAGACCAATATGTAATCGTCTGTGTATAGCCAGTAGTGAGTAGTTCGTACATCATGATACCATGTATGAGTGATGTTCAGGAAACAGCGTCGGAAGTCTAAAAAAATTGGATAGGAGGAGTATGGAGGATGATTTTATCGATGGCGCTAGTACAGTCACACGCTAAACACTATATTGGACTGACAATAGCGACAGCCCAACTCTATCCTGACATACCCGTGAGACAACAGCCTTCTAAGCACATCTACGACCCAGCCCTTGTCAGCAGTAGGATTCTGCGGTCTGGTGGTCACCAAATGTTTACTTACACTTGGTGTCAGGGTCTACTACTGTGGGTACACCAATTTCTTGTATCTTCCGAAGATATTTCTGAAAAAGTTTAATAGTTTATTTAAAGGTTAAGTTTTAACCAGTTTATACTCCTTTTTTTTTCTTCTCAGTGAACAGGTACTTAAATAGGGAGGTTTACGAACTAATGACCCCTTTTCAGTGAATGTTTTGAAGACACCCCTAGGTAGTGTTTGTAATTCTATTGAAGAGATTGCCTAGTGTCACATGTACAGGCTACATTTTTTTATGGAATATATGGGGGGGTTACTTTTTGGCCAGATGAGATGCACTTTTAAAGTGCAACTTTGGCGGCATCTATACTTGATCTGGCTTTTATATTCTTTCTGGTGGGGCAAAAGCAAATAACACATTTTGCTGCTTTTTTAGGGGGCCTTTACCATACATAAAATAAATAGGTTATATTTTATTCTATGATAACTATACGCTTATTTTTTACGGCAATACCTAATTTGCATATTTTTGTAGAAAAAATTTTGCTAAAAAAATAATTTGGAAAACGACTCTTTTAATTTTAGCATCACCATCTTTTCACAACATAACTTATTTTCTATCCTTTGGCTGACAAATCTTTAAGGGCCTATTGTCAGAAGAGTTGGTATTTTTAGCTGTTTTAGTTCGTGGTGTGTTAAACCATCAAAAATCTGTTTTTATATAAAGTAGTTAGTTTTTTAAAGGGTTCAAACATCACATTAGTAATTCGTTTATTATAGATGTTATGGTTATGCAGCAGATACCAATATGTTTGAGTTTTTATTTGTGTTTTGTGGTTTGTACATGTATAAGTTTCTCTATGGAATGGTGATTTTAGTGATTTTAAACTTTATTTTAGTTTCTTTTTAATGTTTTCACTCTTATAGGACTGTACTTTCACTTTATATCCCTTGGACTTGAACCAGCACATGTTCTAATCACTGTGTCAAGCTCAAGACAACTGCACTGCACTACTAACTGTATTGACAGTTGAAGGGAAGCTGTTCTGAGCATGCATATGATGTGCAGACAGTTAAAGTCAGACACGAGGGGGTCTGACTAGAGATGAGCGGAGCATAGAAAATGCTCGGGGACTCGTTATCGAGCCGAAACATTTCCAGATGTTCGGTGCCGTTTCGTGGAGTACGAGCCCATTGAATCAAAGGGGAGACCGAGCATTTTTCGTAATATATTAAAACCGAAGGCACAGGAGAAATACACAGTCAGAACCGATTGAGCTGTTCGGGAAACCATCTGCAATCTGTTCGGAGACAGCGATGGCGAACGGTGTTCTCCGCAATAGTATTTGAAGAACATATGGTGAAGAACCAAACTGGCAGATGGTTGGAACACATGCAATTTTGTTCTCGACCACTACTTGTTCTTCAACTCCTATGTGCGGAGAACACCGTTTTCGCACGTTGGTGTCTCCGGGTAACATTGGCGTCTGTCCCGGAGACACGGTGCAGAAACGCGTGTCTCCGCATGTATTTGAAGAAACCAATTGTGTAGAGAACAACTTAAAGATGTTGCCCAACATGGCTTAAGTGGTCTTCAGACATATTGTTCTGTTCATCAATTATATTGCGGAGAACACACGTTCTCACGGTTGTATCCGGACAGATTGCAGATGTTCCGAACATTGCATCTGTTCTGCCACTGTGTTTCTTTCATCTGTTTCTATCCATTTAAAAATTAAATTAATAATGTTTTTTATGATGTATACTTTTACTGTTCTTCACGTTTTTTAGTTTAAAATTAAATCTCTTACTCGAGCGGGCACACTACTCGTCCGAGCAACGAGCGGATCACGTAGTTGCTACTATCGACACGAGACATTCAAGCATCGGACGCGAGTATCTGACTACTCCTAGGTCTGGACTGTTGGACTAATGGGCAGTCGCGTGGCCAGTCTCGGGGCTGACGCTGAAGAGGATTGGATCTCCCAGTAAGCGCTGGAGGCAAGGCTCTGATCCTAGGAAGCAAGCCCTCTTACAATCTTCGGTCATGCTTGCTGCGTATGTAAGCAGAACAACCTCGATCATAGACATCTCCAATTGGGGTTCGAGCTGAGTGCAGTTGTGATATACAAAGGACAACCAGCCTGCGCCTGTGCACCACTCCACTGTGAGTGGTGCCAGAGACCTGACATAATTCTATGTCTGGTTGCAGAAAGTAGCTAACCCGGATGGTGTACTATACGGTATGAGTGCATAGATGTTTAATCGCATCTGTATATTTGTAAAATATATTTTGGATGGTTGAGATATAAAACTTTAAACGATTCTAGCCATGTGGTGTTATAGCTTAAATTTATTTGGGATGAAATATTATATGTTATAATTAGCTTGAATGATGAGTACTACGGCCCATTGGACCCCAATACTCAGTTGACACTATTTTTATACTACTTCCATATACTAGATACAGCATATCAAACATATACATAAATACCAAAGAATATACATATCAATATATACATAATATAGAGCAATACAATAGTATCCACTCATGCACACAGATGACATACTCACGCCAGGCAGTTTCTTTCCTGGGGCCAGTGCTTGGTCACTACATGGGGGCGGAGAGAGGGGACAAGAGTCAACAGACATATTCCTATTTGTGCTGTCAGCTCATTTGTGCACTATGGAAGATGTGCACAGTGGGGCTTATACTAGGGCCACGGCTACATCCTGTCGGACTTCCCGACATTTTCGGGAATTTGTGCTTGTGTGAAGGATTGCAGGGGGGATTGTGTCACACGTGATTGGATTTTGGCGCAGCAGCGCCAGCTTCCATGCAACAGAAATGGGTGGGGCGGGCCACTGGATGATCCGACTGATTCGGACTGAGCGCGGGATTAACATTCAATTTATGTCACAAGACAATGCACTTACATGCACCAGGAATAAGAAGGTGAACTCCGTCGGACCTGAGCAGGGAAGCGACACATGCAGGATATCGGTGCAGGAGTTTACAATTATTAATTATACAATTCCCACTTACATACAAATTCAACTTAAGAACAAACCTACATAACTTATCTTGTCATGGAGATCAATCTGTCATGATTAAGTAAGCATCACACCACTGGACACTTCAAGGAGGCTGGTGCTTGGCATCATTGTTCTCTTCTGTAACCACGGTTATCTATAAAGAAACACATGCAGTCATCATTGCACCGCACAAAAACTGCCTAACAGAGAAGAGTATCGCAGCTAGAAAGATTGCACCTAAGTCAACAATCTAGTCGCATCATCAGGAATTCAAGGAGAGGGTTCCATTGTTGCCAAAAAAAGCTCCAGGGCGCCCGAAAGGACCCGCAGGCCAGGACTGTCTATTAAAAGTGTTTCAGCTTCGGACGGGCTACCAGCAGTGCAGAGCTGCTCAGGAATGGCAGCAGGCAAGTGGGAGTGCATCTGCACGCCACTGTAGGCGGAGACTCTTGGAGTAAGGCTGGTGTCAAGGAGGGCAGCAAAGAAGCCACATCTCTCAGAAAAAACATCAGGGACAGATGATATTCTGAAAAGGCAGGGAGGGACTGCTGAGACTGGGGTTATAAAGTTCATTTTCGCTGATAATTCCCTTTCGATTGTTTGGAAAATCTGGAAAAACGGCTGGTTGGGAGAGACAAGGTGAGCGATACACAAGTCTGTCTATGCCAACTGTAAAGCCTCGCTGAACCCATTCATGCGTGGGGTTTTTCTCAGGCAAGGGAATCGGATCTCTCACAGTTTTGCCTAAAAACACATCCGAATAAAAAAAATGGTACCAGATGTCCTCCCAGAGAAACTTCTCCCAAACCGTACCAGAGCAGTCTGGTGATCACAATACCTTTTCAGCATGATGGGCACCTTTCCATAAAGCAAAGGTGATAAACTATTTGGCTCACGGAACAAAACATAGAGATTTTGGGTCCATGGCGCATCTCCCCAGATGTCAATTCTGTGTGTCAATCATGCAAGAGAACGGTGTGGACACAACAAAAACCACAAATTGTACAAAATGAGAAGCATGTGATTGTGCAAGAATGGACTGCTATCATTCAGGAGTTGGTCCAGAAGTTGATTGAGAGCTGCCAGGGGATTGCAGAGGTCCTGAACGAGAAGGGGCAACACTGCAATATTGTTGCTGCATTAACTCATCTAACGGTCAATAAAAGCTTTTGTTACTCATAATAGATTGCACTTGTATTTCTGTATGGATTAAAAAGATTGACCAACCATGAGGGCAACAGATCTGTGAAAATATAATATTTGTCATTCTAAACTTATAGCCATGACTGTACAGCTAGTAAGAATATATACCGTATATACTTCAGTATAAGCTGAATGGGTATAGACAAGGCACTTAACCATGCAGGTTGGAAGTGCATTGGCCATAGCCTCCCGATATAACCAGAAGCCAATGCCCTCCAAATATAGGCCCGCAGCCAAGTTATTTAGCCAGTGCCTGCACCAAAAAACTGAAAAGGACAACATAGCCAATCTTAATCAGAGGCATACTTACTATGTTTATATATGCCGTAGGTGTTTGGGCACTTTAAGCGATTTTAAAGTTAGTGGGAAGTGAAGCATAGGAATTATTTAGTCATGAAAATCCCTCCTAATAGCTATAAATTATTAATTTCATCTGTATTGCATGGAGTTGGTGTGAATAGTATAAAATAAAGCTGTTATAATTCCAGTGATGCCGAATGCACTCAAGACCTTAAAAACAGCTGCCAGGAAATGTATGTATTTTGGAGATATGCATGGAGACGTTAAACCCTGAAATGTGTTAGTAAGTATAACAACTTTAAATGGTATGAAAATGCAGGTAAGATTATATGAAACATTAATTAATGAGGGACCTTTAAAAAAACAACATTTCATACAGGAAAATTAAAATTCAGCAGAAGGTAGGGAACGTGGGCACAAACCTAGGTAACAAATACATTCATTCTTTGGGAATTAAATGTTCTTTTCTGCGCTTGTACAGCATATGATGAATCCATCACACCTCTGTGTTTATAGGGAACCTGGGTATATTTCCACTTATCATTTCCAACAACCTGATGTCTATTTCTCTAAAAATACCTACAAGAAAGAAATTTTGAATCTCTAGAGTATTACAGCATACATTGATTATGTAGGAGTTTGCAACTATAAAATGAAATAAGTGATTTCACAGAAACTTTCTATTGTGAGGGTCATAAGAATTCTTGATTTAAAGGGTGTTGTTTCAGAATAGTGTAACTGTGTGAACTCTATTTTTCTCTGGCATTATAATATTTGATTTTCACCATTAATATATGTATGCATGACATCATCAAGGTAAAAACAGAACATGATTTACTATATAACATTAGTGTTATGTATTTGCCTTTATGACTTTACATATTCTACTCTACTAAGCTCTGTTCACACTGTATTTTCAGGGTAAATTGAAGATATGCATTGAGAAATACTCCTGACGTGTACCTCTGATGGAAGCCTGGAAATTTATATTCTATAAAGGCACACCAACACATAGCTACTCATTGTATGCCAAAAATCATAGGTCAGGGAAATGGGTCCCTAGTACTACACACCAGGAGATTTGGTGCATAAGCCGAACACAAGCTGTACTTATGATAGGAAAGAACACTATGGTGTTTCTTCTAGGGAAGAACTCATGGGATGTGAACATTTTTTGGTCTACAATAAGACTCATTTCTGGGACTTGTGATAAACACTTCAATCCTCGTGCAGTTTTTTTTGTGAAATTCTGCCATTTTTATGCACTTTGGTAAGAGGACAGAATCTCAATTATCAAGAGTTTCCTCAACAGAATGAGAGCCTGTGTGATCAGTGCAGGAGGCTGGCTGTATATGACAGCTGAGTCTCTGCATGAGCAGCCAGGATAGCAATAGTCATGACCTTGGCTTTTTAAACCTTTAGGTGCTATGGTCAAACATGCCCAAAGCACCTAAAGGGGTTACCCGCCTCTCTGCATCTCTGCAGCCACACGCACGTTGAGTATGAGAAAGCCGATCATCTTCACAGCAGCCCTGGGGTCTGATGAAGGACTCCATAGCTGCCTTTCATGATTGGCTGCTGGGTCAGATCCAGCAGTGCAGATGTCAACCTATGAATTTGCATATGCTGACTGTTCTAATGCATTGCCATACATCAGTATGGAAGTGTATTAATTTGAACAATTGATCAGATGTTCACTTGTTCAAGTCCAAGTGAGGGGCAAAAAAAAATGTACAAAAGAATTAAAAACATTTTTTATTGCAAAATAAAAGTACCATAAATTGCCCCAAATATTTAAAAACTTCCAAGCACAATAAAACATGAAATTCACCACCAAAACAGAACCTGGAAGAAGCAGGTGAACTCCGGCGGACCTCGGCGCGGAAGCGACGGATGCAGGAACTCGGACGCACGATCTTAGTGAATTGCGGCAGACCCGAATCCTCGCTGAACAACGCACTGCGGCATCGCGACAGGACCGCGTAAGTAAATCTGCCCCAATGTGTTAATAAAGATGATTGTATCTTTTGAAGCCGTTTTCATGACACACATCTGTTTCTCCTTTTTCTGTGTGTTTTCATTGGTTGTTACAATGAGCAACGCAGGTCTCCCCTCCCCCTGCATGTCCTGCTGCTGTACCCATAAAAGCCCCTCAGGCTCATTAATTTTAAAAGTTTATTATAGAGGAAGGAGGCCATGAATAACATATATAAGAAGATTACAACAATCATGGTACCTGGATCTATGAGTAAGTGGCCTTGGTTTATCCTGCTTGAATTTTATGGTACATTTCCTTTAATAATAGAGGATAATACTTATCTCCTATAGATACTTAATAATAGTGGATAATAATAGTTTTCTCTTAGATATTTCACCATCAAGACTCCAGAGATAGTGTTGAACCAATACACTTCCTGCTTTGCTTTATATATATATAATATAGCCACCGATCACCAGCACAACTGATAATAATGCATATGATGATCAAGGGCTTTAGAGGGTTTTTTTATGGTCTCCAGGGTAACAATGCTGTTGGAAATGTTATGAGACTCTTCATATATACACACTGCTAGAAATACTTGTGTTGGTAAAATAAATATTTGTCCACGGGGCACTCACCACATGTAGTCTACATATCCAAAAATCTTGTATCATGTGTAGTGCAGGATTTATGTCGGCTTTGACATCAGCTAACTGAGATATATTGTGGCTTCCCTCATTTCTACCTCATATGGTGGCCTCCCTTACCTCTGTCTCATATTTTGGTCCCTCATCTACCCCTCATCCTATGTGCTCCCACCATATTCCCTTCACATAGTAACCTCCCCTCATCCCGTGGAAACCCCCTCTTTCTCTCTTCCTTGTTTCAGTGTAATTAGAAAATAATAACATCAAGTACTCGCCTCTTCCCGTTCCCCAGAAGCACTCCTCCTTCCTATGCTGATGCTGTGCGCGGTGAGGCATCATGTGATGCCGGCCTCCCGGCCTATACTGCATACAGCTGCAGCAGATACACTGTGAAGATGAAGAGAGCTGACGGCTCTCTGCACCATCAACTCATGCAACTCATAGTTTGAAGTTATGGGATGATGGGTGCTGGGGAGGTGGAATGGAGCCAACAGTTGTCGAGGTCCACAATCAGTGGGCCAAACCTGACGTTCTTTTCCTCCTATAGGACCCTGCACCTAATGTACCAACCTCATTCAGTGAACTTTGGTCTGTATCTAAAAGGGTGCCTAGTTCTGTGTTCATTTTAAATGTACTAATATAGATTGACGTTTTAAAGCATTTTTGTACCCTCCAAAATATCCCTCAGTGAATTATATGTTATTTGTTATATATACTATAAATATAAGTTGAGATGCCCAGTCATGACACAATGTAGATGATATTATGCGATGGGCATTGTCACTGTTATTTTGACAATCTCCTATGTGAAGACTCTTTCTTTTTATCTTGTATTTTTGAAACTAAAGTCTCATGACACCGAGCACAAGTCACTGGAATGTGGTGTTGATATAGCCTGACAGCTCCGATGTGGCCAGAAGGTTTTCAGAACAGAGCTAGTCAGCTTATCCGCCAACATGTTAGAGAAACAGTGATATCTCAGGAGCCTCCCCTAGAACAGAAAAAGAATAACTGTAAGATTACCATTCATATACTCATAATATATCCACAGATTCCAACTTAAAAGAATGGCAGAACAATTGACAGGGATACTTGTGTCCATTACAAGCTGCAGTAATGTTTCGCTGTACAGCTGGATCACATTTAAAGCATATTTCACATTTACTCCTGTCTTGTTCATGTCAGCAGCTACTCTGGATCAGTATCCTATCTGGCTCAAATTGCCCAAGCGTTATAATTCATGTCAAGTACTGATTGCTGAAAATAAAACCTAGGAAAATGAAGCCAAATTAACACTTCAGATCAAGTTCCTTACACTATAAAGAGGCTTAGACCATGAAACCTATGAAATGTGGAGACTAGCTCTTTAAGGGGGACATAATCGGTGTGAAGTCATGTCCTCCTGTGAGGTCTGGACAATTGCAGCTCAGTGTAACTTAATATTACCATAATCGTTTGTATCAATGTTTTGTAGATTCTTATTTAACTGAAACACAATTCATGAATGATCCTGTGAAATGTTGTGGTTGTGTATTGTGACAATCTCCAAAAACAAATTTATTGAGTGAGGATGATTAGGTTGTTGGATTTTAATATGTCCAATCTTTTGTTTCGAAGGACCGATAAGTTGAATAGGTGACTGAAGTCTCTGACAGAAACTTACACACCACTGAAATTGCATGCACACTGAAATGAGCACTTTTTTGGGATCTGGTGGGCCATGTATAGCTAATCTTATGGATATATGGGATTGTATCCTGTGATTCATTTCAACATTCATTCATTATACATTATATAATTGCCAGCAAAATCTGACAATATTATTTGCCATCCGTGCAGCAGTTATCGGTGGATAGAAGGATCAGGCAGATTTCAACATGTCCACTCCTTTGATCTTAAAGATGTGTCTGCCAACAGTCCACTTCCCTCTCTCTACTAAGATCACATGCATGCCTGAATGAGTGTGTCTTATGCATATGGCAAATTCAGTAGATGCAGCAGTAAAAAAATGGTTAGAAAATATGACACATTCTAGTTTGAAGTCATAGACACAGGAATCTTTTTAAAATGAACCCAATATAAAAATCATATTTTGTGGTATCTACTGCATTCTCATACATGGTGGTTCTGTGAATAGAGTAGCATTATCCCCTTAGTTCTAAACTACATATACAGCTGTATTTATTTTCCCATATATGTAAAAATAATTTGAAAAAGCAGAAACTGCTTATTTTTGTAGGCACCGATTCCACAAATTAGCTCTTGATGGAGCAATGGGCACATGATTTAGTGTATACCCTTTGGTTGCTTGCCAATTTTTGTTCCATGATTTTTGTGTTCCTTCTTCCATGCCATCTCTTAATAAATAATTCCCATAGTAAGTTTTGTTCCTTGATTTCTAATTTGAAGCAATGTAGTGATGTTCCAGTGTTTATGATAACAATATATGTGTATTTTACTCAGCCATCTGCCATTGTGGTTTGTCAAAGTCCTGGAATGATTCATTATTTCTGCACACGATTTATACATATTCAGGAAAGGCACTTAAATTTATAGCAATATTTATTTAACACAGTGGTAAAGAATGGGCTGTTTCACTGCTCACTGTTAAATAACTCAGTATTTTCACAGTTCATTTTTACAACATGGAAGCTATTTATGGAAGTGTTAAGCTGAATTTCTTTTTCTTCCAGTACAAGAAACAAAAGTGTTTAAAGGGAAGTTTCATATTAAAAATGCACAGATATCTGCAGGCACCATGTTAAAAATGTTATATTAATTCATATGTTTGTTGTAAAAAATTCAATAATTAATTTTTTATGTATAAAAAAAGAATAACAGCATGCAATGTCAATCAGCTGCCTCTAAAGCCAGTATGATCTTGTCATATTTCAAAAGTGGTATGGACTCTGGTGATAGGGATGTAATATTACCACTATACAAGGCACTGGTTTGGCCACACCTGGAATATGCTATCCAATTCTGGGCACCGATCCATAAAAAGGATGCCCTGGAGATGGAGAGGGTTCAACGAGGAGCCATAAAAATAATAAGGGGTATAGAGGGGTCTCAGTTATGAGGAAAGATTAAAACAATTAGATTTATTTAGGCTGAAAAAGAGACGACTACGAGGGGTAATGATTAATTTATATAAATATATAAATGGTCCATACAAAAAATATGGTGGTAAGTTGTTTCAGATTAAACCTAATCAAAAGATGAGGGGGCACTGTCTCCGTCTGGAGAAATCAAGGTTTAATCACCAGAAGCGATAGGGCTTTTTTTTACTACGAGAACTGTCTGTCTGTGGAATAGCCGGGACAGCAGAGAGGGGTTCAAGAAAGGTCTAGATGTCTTTTTACACCTAAATAACAATGATGGTTATGTTATATAGAATTGTTTCCCCTAAATCACTTCCTCATCCAATGCCTTCCCTTCCTTGGTTGACCTTGATGGACATGTGCCTTTTTTCAACCGTATAAACTATGATACTATGATGTAAATCTTTGCTCATTATGGTCTTACTCAGTGACAGCTTTTATCCAATGTGGGTGCAGGCAGACTAAACCACTAATGACTTTTGATGTGACAAGTCTGTTAAGGTTGTATGGAGATGACCTACATGTGAACAAGAAATGTATACAGATCTGTTACAGTGTGCTGGTGGCACTTTACTGTAGTATGGCAGTATATGGTAGGATCTATCAGACAAACTAGGGTTAATGCACCTTAAAGGGTCTTAAAATTAGATTTGTTACAGTGTGCTGGTGACTCATTGTAACAGATCAAGTACAAAAATATACTGCCCTACTGTATATGGTAGGGTCTATCAGACAAACTGGGGTTAATGTACCGTAGAGCAGTATTCCCTAACCTTTTTGTATCTCGGGACAGGCTACACCCAAAAAATTTTTTTACCAAGGACTGGACTGGGTAACCCTTTTACCATGGTCCTTGGAAAATAAAATTGTGTGCCCCGCAAATAGTCCATATCTAACCCCAACCCACAGTCCAAGTTCACAATCTTCTTCCCGGTGCTTGTAAGTGCTTGTCTTGCGACACAATTTACGATGTTAAATCCTGCGCATTGTCCGAATCCGTTGGATCGTCCGACGGCCCGCCCCCTGATTTGAGTCACATGAAAGCTGATGCTAATGCGCCAACATCCGATCGCGTGCGCCAAAAAACGACTGTTAAATGCAGCACTAATCGGATATCGCCGGGAAACCCGATGAAAATGCGGTCCATGGACCCTTAGTAAATGAGCTCCATAGTGTTTAAAATGCCCCCTTTCCTGCAGCTTCAATTTTTTCTGTAGCCTTCCTCTATAGTGCCCTTTTCTTTGGGGTTTTCGCTGTGAGGAAAAAAGCCAACCTGGCGAGGAAGTGGTGTACAAATGGTGTAAAAATGCCCACTTGGCGTGGAGGTGGTATAACTGGGAAACTAGTCACAATTCCTGGCTGTGCAGAAAGAACTGCAACCATTTCAGGGTTTGTGCAAAAGTTTTCAGGTATACAAGCTCTAATAAATACCCCCTAAGAATCTGAAGTCATTTACAGAGTGTCAGTGAGACTAACTGCCTTCCAAATGTGGAATGGGTGGCACCAGATTTGCTTGTTTTATCATGTATTATCAATGTTATATGAATTTTTTGATTGGGTTGCAGGTGCATTTAGTTCTTTTTGCAATATATTTTTGCATTTATTTTAAGCATGGCGTGGCAGACATTATATGAAACGAAGAGACTGATCAGGTGTTAAATTCCATGCTGCCACCTTATCTCCCAAGCCTCAGAAATGGTGACTTTTCCAACATTCAGAAAGAAATGATGTGCTGATGCTACTTCTGGCCAACAAGTCGATGCTGAGGTTTATATTTATGGGCACCAGGAGCAACTAAACCACTAGTTGGACCATCAGTCACAGCTCTTTGGTCATCACCAATGACCCACTGAGCAGCCTAGCTCACCACTCTGACATTTTTACTACTTTTATTTCTGTATGTTTGTATGTCCATTTTATAATATTGAGTATATAAAAAGGGGAATAAACATAAAAAGTTAATGAGGAAATATTTCCCCGCTTGTGTTATGCACAAAATGAAAAGGACAACATAGCCAATCTTAATCAGAGGCATACTACTATGTTTATATATGCCGTAGGTGTTTGGGCACTTTAAAGCGATTTTAAGTTAGTGGGAAGTGAAGCATAGGAATTATTTAGTCATGAAAATCCCTCCTAATAGCTATAAATTATTAATTTCATCTGTATTGCATGGGTTGGGTGTGAATAGTAAAAATAAAGCTGTTATAATTCCAGTGATGCCGAATGCACTCAAGACCTTAAAAAACAGCTGCCAGGAAATGTATGTATTTTGGAGATATGCATGGAGACGTTAAACCCTGAAATGTGTTAGTAAAGTAAACAACTTTAAATGGTATGAAAATGCAGGTAAGATTATATGAAACATTAATTAATGAGGGACCTTTAAAAAAACAACATTCATACAGGAAAATTAAAATTCAGCAGAAGGTAGGGAAGTGGGCACAAACCTAGGTAACAAATACATTATTCTTTGGGAATTAATGTTCTTTTCTCGCTTGTACAGCATATGATGAATCAATCACACCTCTGTGTTTATAGGGAACCTGGGTTATTTCCACTTATCATTTCCAACAACCTGATGTTATTTCTCTAAAAATACCTAAAGAAAGAAATTTTGAATCTCTAGAGTATTACAGCATACATTGATTATGTAGGAGTTTGCAACTATAAAACGAAAATAAGTGATTTCACAGAAACTTCTTTGTGAGGGTCATAAGAATTCTTGATTTAAAGGGTGTTGTTCAGCATAGTGTAACTGTGTTATTTTCTCTGGCATTATAATATTTGATTTTCACCATAATATATGTATGCAGACATCATCAAGGTAAAAAACAGAACATGATTTACTATATAACTTAGTGTTATGTATTTGCCTTTATGACTTTACATATTCTACTCTACTAAGCTCTGTTCACACTGTATTTTCAGGGTAAATTGAAGAATGCATTGAGAAAATACTCCTGACGTGTACCTCGATGGAAGCCTGGAAATTTATATTTATAAGGACCCAACACATACTACTCATTGTATGCCAAAAATCATAGGTCAGGGAAATGGGGCCTAGTACTACACACCAGGAGATTTGGTGCATAAGCCGAACACAAGCTGTACTTATGATAGGAAAAACACTATGGTTTTTCTAGGGAAGAACTCATGGATGTGAACATTTTTGGTCTCAATAAGACTCATTTCTGGGACTTGTGATAACCATCAATCCTGTGCAGTTTTTTTGTGAAATTCTGCCATTGTTATGCACTTTGGTAAGAGGACAGAATCTCAATTATCAAGAGTTTCCTCAACAGAATAGAGCCTGGTGATCAGTGCAGGAGGCTGGCTGTATATGACAGCTGAGTCTTGCATGAGCAGCCAGGATGCAATAGTCATGACCTTGGTTTTTAAACCTTTAGTGCTATGGTCAAACATGCCCAAAGCACCTAAAGGGGTTACCCGCCTCTCTGCATTCTGCAGCCCACACGCACGTTGAGTATGAGGAAAGCCGATCATCTTCACAGCGCCCTGGGGTTGATGAAGGACTCCATAGCTGCCTTCATGATTGGTGCTGGGTCAGATCCAGCAGTGCAGATGTCAACCTATGAATTTGCATATGCTGACTGTTCTAATGCATTGCCATACATCAGTATGGAAGTGTATTAATTTAACAATTGATCAGATGTCACTTGTTCAAGTCCAAGTGAGGGGCAAAAAAAAGTACAAAAGAATAAAAACATTTTTTATTGCAAAATAAAAGTACCATAAATTGCCCCAATATTTAAAAAACTTCCAAGCACAATAAAACATGAAAATTCACCACCAAAACAGACCTGGAAGAAGCAGTGAACTCCGGCGGACCTCGGCGCGGAAGCGACGATGCAGGAACTGGACGACGAATCTTAGTGAATTGCGGAGCGACCCGAATCCTCGCTGAACAAGCCTGCGATCGCGACAGGACGACGTAAGTAAATCTGCCCCAATGTGTTAATAAAGATGATTGTACTTTTGAAGCGTTTCATGACACACATTGTTTCTCCTTTTTCTGTGTGTTTTATGGTTGTTACAATGAGCAAACGCAGGTCTCCCCTCCCCTGCATGTCCTGCTGCTGTACCATAAAAGCCTCAGGCTCATTAATTTAAAAGTTTATTATAGAGGAAGGAGGCCATGAATAACATATAAGAAGATTACAACATCATGGTACCTGGACTATGAGTAAGTGGCCTTGGTTTATCCTGCTTGAATTTTATGGTACATTTCCTTTAATAATAGAGGATAATACTTATCTCCTATAGATACTTAATAATAGTGGATAATAATAGTTTTCTCTTAGAATCACCATCAAGACTCCAGAGATAGTGTTGAACCAATACACTTCTGCTTTGCTTTATATATATAATATAGCCACCGATCACCAACACAACTGATAATAATGCATATGATGATCAAGGGCTTTAGAGGGTTTTTTTATGGTCTCCAGGGTAACAATGCTGTTGGAATGTTATGAGACTCTTCATATATACACACTGCTAGAATACTTGTGTTGGTAAAATAAATATTGTCCACGGGGCACTCACACATGTAGTCTACATATCCAAAAATCTTGTTATGTGTAGTGCAGGATTTTGTCGGCTTTGACATCAGCTAACTGAGATATATGTGTGCTTCACTCATTTCTACCTCATATGGTGGCCTCCCTTACCTCTGTCTCATATTTTGGTCCCTCATCTACCCTCATCCTATGTGCTCCCACCATATTCCTCTTCACATAGTAACCTCCCTCATCCCGTGGAAACCCCCTTTTCTCTCTCCTTGTTTCAGTGTAATTAGAAAATAATAACATCAAGTACTCGCCTTTTCCGTTCCCAGAAGCACTCCTCCTTCCTATGCTGATGCCGTGCGCGGTGAGGCATCATGTGATGCCGGCCTCCCGGCTATACTGCATACAGCTGCAGCAATCACTGTGAAGATGAAGAGAGCTGAAGGCTCTCTGCACCATCAACTCATGCAAACTAGTTATGGGATGATGGGTGCTGGGGAGGTGGAATGGAGCCAACAGTTGTCGAGGTCCACAAGTCACAGTGGGCCACACATGAAGTTCTTTTCCTCCTATAGGACCCTGCACCTAATGTACCAACCTCATTCAGTGAACTTTGGTCTGTATCAAAAGGGTGCCTAGTTCTGTGTTCATTTTAAATGTACTAATATAGATTGACGTTTAAAGCATTTTGTACCCTCCAAAATATCCCTCAGTGAATTATATGTTATTTGTTATATATACTATAAATATAAGTTGAGATGCCCAGTCATGACACAATGTAGATGATATTATGCGATGGGCATGTCACTGTTATTTGACAATCTCCTATGTGAAGACTCTTTCTTTTATCTTGTATTTTTGAAACTAAAGTCTATGACACCGAGCACAAGTCACTGGAATGTGGTGTTGATATAGCCTGACAGCTCCGATGTGGCCAGAAGGTTTTCAGAACAGAGCTAGTCAGCTTATCCGCCAACATGTTAGGAAACAGTGATATCTCAGGAGCCTCCCCTAGAACAGAAAAAGAATTAACTGTAAGATTACCATTCATATACTCATAATATATCCACAGATTCCAACTTAAAAGAATGGCAGAACAATTGACAGGGATACTTGTGTCCATTACAAGCTGCAGTAATGTTCGGTACAGCTGGATCACATTTAAAGCATATTCACATTTACTCCTGTCTTGTTCATGTCAGCAGCTCTCTGGATCAGTATCCTATCTGGCTCAAATTGCCCAAGCGTTATAATCATGTCAAGTACTGATTGCTGAAAATAAAACTAGGAAAATAAGCCAAAATAACACTTCAGATCAAGTTCCTTACACTATAAAGAGGGTTAGACCATGAAACTATGAAATGTGGAGACTACTCTTAAGGGGGACATAATCGGTGTGAAGTCATGTCCTCCTGTGAGGTCTGGACAATTGCAGCTCTGTAACTTAATATTACCTAATCGTTTGTATCAATGTTTGTAGATTCTTATTTAACTGAAACACAATTCATGAATGATCCTGTGAATGTTGTGGTTGTGTATTGTGACAATTCCAAAAACAAATTTATTGAGTGAGGATGATTAGGTTGTTGGATTTTAATATGTCCAATCTTTTGTTTCGAAGGACCGATAAGTGAATAGGTTGAAGAAGTCTCTGACAGAAACTTACACACCACTGAAATTGCATGCACACTGAAATGAGCACTTTTTTGGGATTCTGGTGGCATGTATAGCTAATCTTATGGATATATGGGATTGTATCCTGTTGATTCATTTCAAAATTCATTCTTATACATTATATAATTGCCAGCAAAATTGACAATATTATTGCCATACGTGCAGCAGTTTATCGGTGGATGATAGAAGGATCAGGCAGATTTCAACATGTCCACTCCTTTATCTTAAGATGTGTCTGCCAACAGTCCACTTCCCTCTCTCTACTAAGAATCACATGCATGCCTGAATGAGGTGTCTTATGCATATGGCAAATTCAGTAGATGCAGCAGTAAAAATGGTTAAAGTTGATAGAAAATCTGAGATAATTTTTTTTTTGTTTAGAAAATATGACACATTCTAGTTTGAAGTCATAGACACAGGAATCTTTTAAAATGAACCCAATATAAAAATCATATTTGTGGTATCTACTGCATTCTCATACTGGTGGTTCTGTGAATAGAGTAGCATTATCCCCTTAGTTCTAAACACATATAACAGCTGATTTATTTCCATATATGTAAAAATAATTTGAAAAAGCAGAAACTGCTATTTTTGTAGGCACGATTCCAAAAATTAGCTCTTGATGGAGCAATGGGCACATGATTTAGTGTATACCCTTTGGTTGCTTGCCAATTTTGTTCCATGATTTTGTGTTCCTTCTTCTCATGCCATCTCTATAATAATTCCCATAGTAAGTTTTGTTCCTTGATTTCTAATTTGAAGCAATGTAGTGATGTTCCAGTGTTTATGATAACAATATATGTGTATTTTACTCAGCCATCTGCCATTGTGGTTTGTCAAAGTCCTGGAATGATATTATTTCTACACGATTATACATATTCAGGAAAGGCACTTAAATTTATAGCAAATATTTATTTAAACAAGTGGTAAAGAATGGGCTGTTTCATGCTCACTGTTAAATACTCAGTATTTTCACAGTCATTTTTACAACATGGAAGTATTTATGGAAGTGTTAAGCTGAATTTCTTTTTCTTCAGTACAAGAAACAAAATGTTTTAAAGGGAAGTTCATATTAAAAATCACAGATATCTGCAGGCACCATGTTAAAAATGTATATCAATTCATATGTTTGTTGTAAAAATTCAAAATTAATTTTTTATGTATAAAAAAAGAATAACAGCATGCAATGTGAATCAGCTGCTCTAAAGCCAGTAGATCTTGTCAATTTCAAAAGTGGTATGGACTCGTGATAGGGATGTAATATTACCACTATACAAGGACTGGTTCGGCCACACTGGAATATGCTATCCAATTCTGGGCACCGATCCATAAAAGGATGCCCGGAGATGGAGAGGGTTAACAGAGCCACATAAAATAATAAGGGTATAGAGGGTCTCAGTTATGAGGAAAGATTAAAACAATTAGATTTATTTAGGCTGAAAAGAGACGATACAGCGAGGGGTAATGATTAATTATATAAAATAATAAATGGTCCAACAAAAAATATGGTGGTAGTTTTGTTCAGTAAACCTAATCAAAAAATGAGGGGGGCACTGTCTCCTCTGGAGAAATCAAGGTTTAATCACCAGAAGCGATAGGCTTTTTTTTACTAGAGAACTGTCTGTCTGTGGAATAAGCCGGGACACAGCAGAGAGGGGTTCAAGAAAGGTCTAGATGTCTTTTTACACCTAAATAACAATGATGGTTATGTATATAGAATTGTTTCCCCTAAATCACTTCCTACCAATGCCTTCCCTTCCTTGGTTGACCTGATGGACATTGCCTTTTTCAACCGTATAAACTATGATACTATGGTAAATCTTTGCTCATTATGGTCTTACTCAGTGACAGCTTTATCCAATGTGGGTGCAGGCAGACTAAACCACTAATGAATTGTGATGTGACAAGTCTGTAAGGTTGTATGGAGAGACCACAGTGAACAAGAAATGTATACAGATCTGTTACAGGTGTGCTGGTGGCACTTTACTGTAGTATGGCAGTATATGGTAGGATCTATCAGACAAACTAGGGTTAATGCACCTTAAAGGGTCTTAAATTAGACAGATTTGTTACAGTGTGCTGGTGGACTCATTGTAACAGATCAAGTACAAAAATATACTGCCTACTGTATATGGTAGGGTCTATCAGACAAACTGGGGTTGTACCGTAGAGCAGTATTCCTAACCTTTTGTATCGGGACAGGCTACACCCAAAAATTTTTTACCAAGGACTGGACTGGGTAAACCTTTTACCATGGTCCTTGGAAAATAAAATTGTGTGCCCCGCAAATAGTCCATATCTAACCCAAACCACAGTCCAGTTCACCATCTTCTTCCCGGTGCTTGTAAGTGCTTGTCTTGCGGACACAATTTAGATGTTAAATCCTGCGCATTGTCCGAATCCGTTGGATCGTCGACGGCCCGCCCCCTGATTTGAGTCACATGAAAGCTGATGCTAATGCGCCAACATCCATCGCGTGCCAAAAAACGACTGTTAAATGCAGCACTAATCGGTATCGCCGGGAAAAACCGATGAAAATGCGGTCCATGGACCCTTAGTAAATGAGCTCCATAAGTGTTTAAAATGCCCCCCTTTCCTGCAGCTTCAATTTTTTTCTGTAGCCTTCCTCTATGTGCCCTTTTCTTTGGGGTTTTCGCTGTGAGGAAAAAAGCCAACCTGGCGAGGAAGTGGTGTACAAATGGTGTAAAATGCCCACTTGGCGTGGAGGTGGTATAACTGGGAAACAGTCACAATTCCTGGCTGTGAGAAAGAACTGCAACCATTTCAGGGTTTGTGCAAAAGTTTCAGGTATACAAGCTCTAATAAATACCCCTAAGAATCTGAAGTCATTACAAGAGTGTCAGTGAGACTAACTGCCTTCCAAATTGGAATGGTGGCACCAGATTTGCTTGTTTTATCATGTATTATCAATGTTATATGAATTTTTTGATTGGGTTGCAGGTGCATTTAGTTCTTTTTGCAATATATTTTTGCATTTATTTTAAGCATGGCGTGGCAGACATTATATGAAACGAAGGACTGATCAGGTGTTAAATTCCATGCTGCCACCTTATCTCTCAAGCCTCAGAAATGGTGACTTTTCCAACATTCAGAAAGAAATGATGTGTGATGCTACTTCTGGCCAACAAGTCGAGCTGAGGTTTATATTTATGGGCACCAGGAGCAACAAACACTAGTTGGACCATCAGTCACAGCCTTTGGTCATCACCAAGACCACTGAGCAGCCTAGCTCACCACTCTGACATTTTTACTACTTTATTTCGTATGTTTGTTGTCCATTTTTATAATATTGAGTATATAAGGGGAATAAACATAAAAAGTTAATGAGGAAATATTTCCCCGCTTGGTAGGTATAGCAGTGATTTTCAACCTGTGTGCCGCGGTGACTGTAGTGTGTGCCTCAAATTTCTCCCGCTTTTTATCACCTCAGCGGGGAGTTGATATGGGCCTGTGTAGCGTGCGCCGCGCCCGTGTTCGACCCCCCATACTACCTACAAGCCTGCGTCGGCGATCCGCCATCTTCTGTAGCTCGCACCGCGCGGCCCATGTCACGTGTGACGGACTGACGTCAGGTAGTCAGTCACGGACCAAGGCGTGCGGTGCAGGAGCTACAGAAGGTGGGCGGATCGCCATTAGGAGTGAAGGTACGCGGAAGAAGAACATCAAGGGTAAGTATATAAGGTTATTATTTGTAGTAGGGGAAGGCAGCTAGGGTCTTTTTTTTATTAGTAATAGGGAGGCTAGGGGTCTTGTTATTAGTTAAGGGAGGCCTACTAGGGCTTTTTAATTAGTTAAAGGGGGCTCTAGGGCCTTTATTAGTACGGGGGGGGGCCTCTAGGGCTTTTTAATAGTTAAAGGGAGGCCTCTAGGGCCTTTTCATTAGAAAGGGGGCCTCTAGGGCCTTTTAATTCAAGGGAGGCTCTAGGCTTTTATTAGTAAAGGGAGGCCTCTAGGGCCTTTATTAGTACAAGGGGGGCCTCTGGGGCCTTTAATAGTAAGGGGGCCTCTAGGGCCTTTTATTAGAAAGGGGGGCCTCTAGGCTTTATTAGTGAAAGGAGGCCTAGGGCTTTTAAATTAGTTAAAGGGAGGCCGTCTAGGGCCTTTTAATTAGTCAAAGGGAGGCCTATAGGGCCTCTTTATAGTAAAGGGGGCCTCTATAGGTTTTTAATTAGAAAGGGTGGCCGTCTAGGGGCTTTATTAAGTAAAGGGAGGCCACTAGGGTCTTTTCATTAGTAAGGGAGCCGCTAGGGGCTCTTATTAGTAAAGGGAGGCCACTAGGGTTTTTAATATAAAGGGAGGCCACAGGGGTCTTTAATTAGTAAGGGAGGCCTAGGGGTCTTTATTAGTAAAGGGAGGCCGCTAGGGGCTCTTAATTATGTAAAGGGAGGCCCACTAGGGTCTTTTATTAGTAAAGGGAGGCCGCTCTAGGGTCTTTAATAGTAAAGGAGGCCACTAGGGGCTCTTAGTTAGTAAAGGGAGGCCGCTGCTAGGGTTTTTACTTAGTAAAGGAGGCACCGCTAGGGGCTCTTAATTAGTAAAGGGAGGCTGCTAGAGGTTTTTACTAGTAAATGGAGGCCGCTAGGGTTTTTTTTTATTAGTAAAGGGAGGCCTTTTATGACTGTTTTAGTGTCATTTTGTGCTATTTTGGTTGGTGTTGTGCCCCAGGATTTTCTAAGTATAACAAGTGTGCCGCGGCTCAAAAAAGGTTGAAAATCACTGATGTATAGGATAAGTCTAGGGATATAAAATATACTTGCTGCTTGGTCTCTTTATTAATCATATTATATTTATGAATAATTTTACATAACATAATTCATTATATTTACGTTTATTTGTTGCCTGAGTTTATGAATGCCCAACACTGTACATCACATATTGTATGAATTTAGGGGGCAATCAGTTGACTCTTCTCTAAGGTCCTTTAAATGGACTGCTAAATATTTGAATGGTACTGCAATCGGTGCCAGTATGGACTGTGTCTGCTACAGGGGCGGGGGTTGAGCTGACCTTAGAATGGAGCTTGGGGTCTGGTTCAGGGGACCCAAACCAGCAAAGTTTGGTACGAATCTGAACTTTGTGTTTCTGTTCCACTCAACACTAGTCAAAGGTGTGGGTCTGCTCAACATGTCACAGGTCCACCATATATGTAGATCGGCACCAACAGCCTTATCACATCTCCAAAATGTTTCATGAGCCATTTTTGCAAAGTGTGTGAGTTTTGGCTCTGCAGTAGTATTTGAATGGGAACAATGAAACTGTTCTGTTGTCCCCATACAGTGTCACAACATCTGTCACAATGATCTCATTGGTGCTGCTTTTGTAAATGCAATATAAAAAAAATGAAACCAATAAAAAAAAAAAATAATAAATTGAATAATCTTCGTTCCATCATTAAAGGGAACCTGTAAGTTCATATCCTCTAGCAGGAAAGCCACACATGAGCAGTGAGTCGATGGAGGATATGAACTCACTCCGCATGTCAAGAAACAGAAAAACAGTGCGCCTTCGTGAGAATTCACCGAGCCAGCAAAATTCACTGAGCCAGCTGAGTGATGTATAACTAATGGGAGGAGAATCAGGAAGTGAGGATGTGAGGGACGCATTGACTTGTCCAAGCTGGCCACGCCCCTCCTGACTCACCTCAAGTCGTGCTTACATGCCAGATAAATTTATTATTATACATATACATACATATACATTTATACATTTCTTTTTATGGGAAGTGAGGGACACAATTTGTAGCAAAAAAAAGTTGCCCAATAGTTAATAGGGATGTATGGGAACATGTCACTAGCTTGCATCATGATAAATGTGGTGACAGCTTCCTTTAAACTTAAGTTACCTCACGTTATGTGGGCAGCCTGTGTATCATCTGTGGGTAAACGCCGCTCATGCATGATAATAATAAAATATTGCTCAGGCTGCCATTATAATATAACCTGACCTGCTTTTTCTGTTACTGTCTGGCCAGTTGGCGCATGCACAGAATGACCCATAGAAGTAATTGGGGACATGTGTTATAAAAAAAAAATAGCATACATCCCCATTTTATAGCTTTAGGTATGAACCCAGAGACCCATAGAAAGAAAACTCTTAGAAATATTCACCACTGAGTATAAATTCATAAAACAAAACTACTCAACAGATTACTGTGTAGCCATTGGTGTTGAAGTTGTAAAGGATCTAGAGCCTAATGACAGCTCTCCGGCACTTCCTATTCAGGCGCACGCAGGTGCGTGCCACCATGCGTCGAAGCTGCTGCCAATATAAAGATTACTAAAGTGTTTAAAAGCAATACAGCGGTTTATGGACATAACGAAGATATGCTCCGGCACCAGCTCACCCTGAGATGATGCACAGTATTTTCTGCCTAGAAGTACTATTGGAAAGTGGTAGGCTTCCTTTAAGCCTACCATCTGATTTTTTTAGATATCTCAGTCTCTGAGTACCCTCTAGTGGCTATATATATAAGTGCTTCTTAGTATTAAGGATTGGAGGTACTAATTGTTGTATTTTTATGCTCTATTAAGACAAACTAATTTATTTCTATTAAAAAGTGAATCTCTCCAAAATCCATTTGCAGCTATGTACTTTCATTAAAATAATAGAGAAGTAATGAAAGCAAAAGGTGGCTACTTTATAGAACCGAGAATATATGACAGACTATATAAATCTACATGTGTTAATTCATAGTTTTGACATATGCAGTGCGAATCTACAATTTTTATAGTCATGATAATACAGGGTGCAGAGCCAAGAACCCAGACAAGGAAAGAGCATCATCCATGTACTTTTATTACAGCAGACAGTAATAAAAGTACACAATGTACACTGACCCTTGGGATGCTCCAGTTTTCATATATCATAAACAGCACCAATTTTAAAATTTATTTAAAAAATCTCCTCTCCACCAATTAAATTATATTCAGATCCTATAGTTTAACCCGTCACAGAGCTATGAAGGATGTATGAAGAGGGCTCACGGGCTGAGCCCTCTTCATACAGAGATGGGCTTTGCTGCATATCGCAGCAAAGACCCATCACTAACACCCGCGGTCGGTGCTTGCACCAATCGCGGGTGTTAACCTGTTGTTTGCTGCCTGCAAAGTTGCTGGCGGCACTTAAAACATGGCACCGCATGGGCGCAGCCATCTTACCCTCGACCTTCGCTCCCCCGAACGTCAACGGGGGGCGGCGATCGTTGCCACGGTTGCGATCGGGTCTTCGTTTGACTCGAGGCTGCATGGTTTCTGAGTATTCGTTACAATGAGCCACAAACACATATTGCTGCGTCCCAAAATGCCCAATCTATCAAAATATAAAAACGGTTATGGCCGGCATTGACCTCCGGAATGGCAAATGGCGGCCAAATGTCCGAAACGCGACTTTTACACCTTTTTACATGACAAAAAATTTTATCAAAAATTATCAAAATGTCACACAGTCCTCAAAATGGTAGCGATGAAAACAACGGCTCATTTCGTAAAAATTGACACCTCCCCCAGCTCCGTGCACCAAAGTATGAAAAAGTTATTAGTTTTTTTCTTTTTTGTACACATTCATTTATTTTTGGAAAATGCATTAATACGCAATAAAACCTGTATAAATTTGGTATCACCGCGATCGGACCAAACCAAAGAATAAAGTAGATGTGGTATTTGGAGCAAAGAGTGAAAGTCGTAAAAACTGAGCCCACAAGAACGTGACGCACATGCGGTTTTTTTCCTATTTTTCCACATTTGGAATTTTTTTCCGGCTTCCCACTACATAGCAGGGAAAAATAAATGACATCACGGGAAAGTAAAATTTGTTTCGCACAAAATAAGCCCTTACACAGAGAATGAAAAAGTTATGCATTTTTGAAGATGTAGAGCGCGAAACAAGCGAAACTACCCTGCGTCCTTAAGGGGTTACTTAAAATCTGACCCCTATATACATATTCTCTCACGTTTAACTGTATACAGCCTATGTACTGATATACCCAACAGAATTTTAATTGTGCCCCTATATACAGCCCCACTCACTTTTATTGCATACAGTACCCCCTCCCTTTTTAATTTCATGCAGGAGTAGTTGTGACTGCTAAAATGCTATAGGAGTATGTAAAGCTAAAAGATTCTTTGTACTGTTTCCAGTGGTTAAATAGATGAAAGTTGAGTGTCCTCAGTTGTTGTTACTTTTTTTTTCACTAACTAAAAAGATGATGACAATTTCAAGCTTTCAAGATGCCTGATGTAGGCATTTGTACAAAACCATTGACTACATTGATACCCAAAAAAAACTATTAAGATAGCTAAAACATTAAGAAAAGTTTGTATTCTATGTGAATACATGCTAGCTTTCTTGGCCTTGAGCATTACGCCTACGTCTGATTTTTTTAGATATCGCAGTCTTTGAGTACCCTCTAGTGGCTATATATAAGTGCTTCTTAGTATAAAGGATTGGAGGTACTAATTGTTGTATTTTTATGCTCTATAAAGACAAACCAATTTATTTCTATTAAAAAGTGAATCTCTCCAAAAATCCATTTGCCACTATGTACTTTAATTTAAAAATTAGAATAATGAAAATATATAAGATTAGCTAAATTTCCATTGACTTCAATGTCATGTTTAATCATTTCTATTGTTGTACATTTATCATCCTTTCCATTATACCTTTGTTAATTTGAGGGAATGATAGTTCAGGCCGCAGATTTGTGTAAAAATAATGGGACCATGGAAGGAAGATTTCTCCATTCTGAGGCTCTCAAGTCTGTCAGTTAACAGCACCTATTACCAGGGCAATTTCTAGGTAATTTATACAGCAGGGAAGTCATTAAGTTCATTAACACTACACATTCTAAGAGCTAGGAGTCAGTCAATGACACAGACAATACCACGAGACTGTCTTCCGTTAAGGTATCTCGACCTCGTCTGCCACCATGGGCTAGTCGCACCTGTGGAACGACCTGGTGGTACCCTGCCACAGCAAGTCCATCCCGCTTTGCGGTGGGTTCTGGTGAAGACCAGGTAACACTTAGACTTCGGACACAGGTGTCGGCTAGTTCCATCTCCCACTGTGGTCCAGGGGATCCATTGATCCTGACAACAATGGCCCCAAACACACCTCCAGGCTGTGTAAGGGCTATTTGACCAAGAAAGAAAGTGATGGGGTGCTCTGCCAGATGACCTGGCCTCCACAGTCACCAGACCTGAACCCAAACAATAATCAGCTGTAACAGTTATCAGAGGTGTCTGTAATGAAGCTTTAGTGTTAATATTAATTCTTATGACAATCCAACATTTTTAAAATCCAATTGTCACAGAGACCAAGAAAGTTCTGGCTGGGATTGCAATGATAAAATATACAGTTCCGACTTACATACAAACTCAACTTACTTAAGAACAAACCTATAGAGCCTATCTTGTATGTAACCCGGGGACTGCCTGTACATATTCTCTCACATGTTTAACTGTATACAGACCCCTATGTACAGATTTAACCAACAAAATTTTATTTAAATCGTGACCCTATATACAGCCCCACTCACTTTAATTGCATACAGTACCTCCCTTTTAACCCCTTCCAGATGCATGGGGTCCCGGTGCATGGAAAGGGCTCGCGGAACAAGCCCTCTCCATAGCCGGTAAGTCTATGCTGCATATTGCAGCACCGGTCGCGGGTGTTTTCACGTCGCCGCCATCTTACCACGGATCCTCGCTTCCCGATAGCGGCATGGGGAGCGGCAATCCATTGCCATGCTAGCTTCGGGTCTCACGAAGCTGTCTTGTTTTAACCCATTTATTACAATGTGCTATCAGAATGATAATGAGGAGTAAAGTCCCCATAGTGTACTGTAGTATGGCAGTATATGATACTGTAGTATGGCAGTATATGATAGGATCGATTAGATTATATATACTGTAGTATGGCAGTATATGATAGGATCGATTAGATTATATATACTGTAGTATGGCAGTATATGATAGGATCGATTAGACAACCTAGGGTTAAAGTACCCTAGGGAGTCTGAAAAATAGTAAAAGTGAAAAAAAAAATTATAATAATAATACCTAAAAATTCAAATCCCCTTTCCCTAGAACTGATATAAATAGTAATAAACAGTAAAAATCATAAACACATTAGGTATCGCCGCATCCAAAAACCTATCAATCTATCAAAATATAATAACAGTTTTTCACTGCGTTTAACCCCGTAACGGAAAATAGCACCCAAAGACGAAAATGGCACTTTTTTGCCATTTTGAAAAATATATTTTATAAAAAGTGATCAAAAGGCCATACAGTCCTAAAAATTATAGTAATGAAAATTCCATCTAAAGTCGCAAAAAATGATACCACTCAAAGCTCCGTACACCAAAGTATGAAAAAGTTATTGGCGCCAGAAGATGACAAAATCCCCAATTGTACAAAATTTTGTACAAGAGGTTTTAATTTTTGTAAATGTATGAAAACATTATAAAACCTATACAAATTTGGTATCCCCGTAATCATAACGACCCAAGGAATAAAATAGGAATGTAATTTGTGGAGCACAGTAAAATCGGTAAAATCCAAGCCCACAAGAAAACGTTGCAAATGTGTTTTTTCACTATTTTCACTGCATTTGGATTTTTTTTCCCACTTCCAAGTACACGGTGTGGAATATTAAATACTGTCACTATGAAGTGCAATTTGTTATGCAGAAAATAAGCCATCACACAGCTCTTTATGTGGAAAAATAAAAAAGTTAAAGATTTTTGAAGGTGGTGAGTGAAAAATGTAAGTGATAAAACTAAAAAGGACCAGGTCGTTAAGGGGTTAAATACAGCCTCCTCCTCCTCCTCCTCCTCCTGTACTCATATTACAATAACCCCCTCCAATATTAATGTAATGCCTCACCCTCAAGTTATATTATATACAGCCCACCCTGATTATATATTACATAGATAAATTATGGTTACCATATATACTCAAGTATAAGCCGACCCAAGTATAAGCTGAGGTACCTAATTTTAACACAAAAACCTGGGAAAACCTATTGACTCAAGTATAAGCCGAGGATGAGAAATGCATTGGTCACAGCCTCCCAGTATATAGCCAGCCAGCCCCTGTAGTATATAGCCCACCTCCCCCCCAGTATATAGCCAGCCAGCCCCTGTAGTATATAGCCTGCCAGCCCCTGTAGTAAATAGCCAGCCAGCCCCCACTTATATAGCCTGCCAGGCCCGGGTAGTATATAGCCAGCCAGCCCCCTGTAGTATATAGCCTGCCAGCCCTCTGTAGTATATAGCCTGCCAGCCCTCTATAGCATATAGCCTGCCAGTCCCTGTAGTATATAGCCTGCCAGCCCCCGAGTATATAGCCTGCCAGACCCCTGTAGTATATATCCAGCCAGTCCCCTCAAGTATATAGCCAGCCTCCTGTAGTATATAGCCAGCCTCATGAAGTATATAGCCAGCCACCTTTAATATATAGCCTGATAGCCCCTTTAGTATATTGCCGGCCAGCCCCCTGTAGTGTATAGTCCGCCAGCGCCCTGTAATATATAGCCTGCCAGCCCCTGTAGTATATAGCCTGCCAGTCCCCTGTAGTATATAGCCTGCCAGACCCCTGTAGTATATAGTCTGCCAGCCCCTGTAGTATATAGCCTGCCAGACCCCTGTAGTATATAGCCAGCCAGTGCCCTCAAGTATATAGCCAGACATCCAGCTGTAGTATATAGCCAGCCAGCCCCCTGAAGTATATAGCCAGCCACCCGTAATATATAGCCTGCTAGCCCCATTAGTATATTGCCGGCCAGCCCCCTGTAGTATATAGTCTGCCAGCCCCCTGTTATATATAGCCTACCAGCCCCTGTAGTATATAGCCTGCCAGCCCCTGTAGTATATAGCCTGCCAGCCCCCTGTAGTAGATAGCCTGCCAGCCCCCTGTAGTAGATAGCCTGCCAGCCCCCCGTAGTAGATAGCCTGCCAGCCCCCTGTAGTAGATAGCCTGCCAGCCCCGAGTATATAGACTGCCAGCCCCCTGTAGTATATAGCCAGCCAGCCCCCTGTAGTATATAGCCTGCCAGTCCCTGTAGTATATATGGAAAAAGGATTTCTTGTATCACTCCGGCACAGAGAATTTCTTAAAACTTCTTATTCAAAATCCCAAAAATTAAAAAAAATGATTTTTTGGATTTTGGATAATAAAGACTAGAAGTTTTAAGAAATTTTCTGTGCCGAAGTAATACAAGAAATCCTTTTTCCATTCTATGTCAGCGTCAAGGTCCGGACGCACTCCGGGAGCACGAGTAACGATGCAGGTGAGTGGCTAACTTTCTTTTTTGTCTTTCCCTGTAGTATATAGCCTGCCAGTCCCATGATGTATATAGCCAGCCAGCCCCCTGTAATATATAGCCAGTCAACCCCCCTAGTATATAGCCTGCCAGCCCCTTGAAGTACATAGCTAGCCCCCTGTAATATATAGCATGCCAGCCCCTTTAGTATATTGCCGGCCAGCCCCTTGTAATATATTGCCTGCCAGCCACTCTAATATATAGCCTGTCAGCCCCCTCTAATATATAGCCTGTCAGCCCCCTCTACTATATAGCCTGTCAGCCCCCTGTAGTATATAGCCTGCCAACCCCCTGTAGTATATAGCCTGCCAGCCCCTGAGTATATAGCCTACCAGACCTCTGTAGTATATAGCCAGCCAGCCCCCTTAAGTATATAGCCTGCAGCCCCTGTAGAATATAGCCTGCCAGCCCCCTATAGTATATAGCCTGCCAGCCCCTTGATGAATATATCCAGCCAGCACCTTGTAATATATAGCCTGCCAGCCCCCTTTAGTAGATAGTCAGCCAGCCCCCTGTAGTATATAACCAGCCTGCCCTAAAAAAAATTGTGTCGCGGCTGCGCTGGCTTTCATGCAACAGAAATCAGGGAGCGGGCCGTCGGACCATCCAACTGATTCGCACCGAGCATGGGATTTAACTTTCACTTTGAACCTGAGCGGGGAAGCGAAACACGCAGGGTATAGGGCGCACAATCGTAGTGAATTGTGGCACAGTGCATTCCGGTCGGACAAGGCGTCAGGACGGTTAATTAAATTTGCCCCTAGATGTGTACTTTAAGACATGCCTCCTTATGCTAATTGTATACCATGTTTTTGCTACTCTCTGCCTGGTTGACAATATATCTACTTCTACAATATACTCAATGCGGGTCACTTGTTGCTTGATAAAGGTGTCATACACTGAAATGTCGCCACTTGCTCAACAAAGTTCACATTTTATTTTTTAAACTGGAATCATGGAGTTCTGCCCGCTTTTTACTTTATTTATCTAAAAAAGATCAAGCCAGAACCTGTGGGGGCTCAGCAGCCCTCCTTGTAAGTTTCATTGGACTGTGCTGACTTGGACTTTCTTTTGTATATAAATATATATCCCCATTTAATGTTAACATAAACAGTGCCACAAATTGATTATATTATTTGCTATGCTTCCTATTGAATTATAGTCAATGCAGCACCATCCCCTTCAAGGGGTAATCCAGGTTTAAGCAAAAGTATACAGTATAACCAGCCAGGGGGACTAAGAAAACAAGAAAGGCTAAGAAGTTTTTTTTTTAATCAACTCTTTATTTTTTGTATTTTTTTCACAAAAAAGAACAATCATATATATGCTGATTCGCAAGAGGCATACAAAAGTATTAAAAATACTATTAAATCTTACATTTGCAAAATGTCAATAAACATTAAAAGAAACAAGAGGAACAAATAAAGAAAAAGGAAAGGGAACAAAGTAACAATCGTCACATAAATAAAGCATTCCTTATGGTACAGCGTAAATGTGATAACATCTTAAATAATATAATCACTCCTAACATTTAGGAAATCAATCTAGCGTTATATACATCCCATTGAGTCCAGGTCTTCTCAAACTTATCTGTGGTATGACGAAGTACAGCCGTAATATATTCCATTGATCGGAGGTCCCTAAGACGTGCATACAAATCCAGTAAGGATGGAGAAGTAGGGCGTCTCCAATTCAGAGAAATCAAGCACTTCGCTGCTGTTATTATGTGTAGGAACAACCTGGCACTCGGACCCCTGAGAGAACTAGGATATAGATTCAATATATAAATTTCGGGGTCCAGTGGGACTTGCACATTAAGGATCCCCCCAACAAGGGACCTAACCTCCAACCAAAAATGTAGCAAGGCAGGGCAACTCCAGAAAATATGGAACAATGTAGCATCAGGTCCTCCACAGGATTTTGAGTTGGTTCTCTTTATACAGGGTGCAAATAGATGATTGGCGTGACCGTGCCCAGACATTCTGCCATTGTTCAGGGGTGAGTTGTTTACCCAACCATGATTCCCACTTACTCATGTATGGGTGTGATACATTAGTACGTTCATTAAGAAGGGAGTACAGACTGGAGATCAAGCCCTTGGTAGAAGGACCTTCTGAACATATCAACTCAAAGGGTTTGGGTCTGGGTGGGGTTTCCGCTCCCAGCAGAGATGAGATGAAATGTTTGATCTGATGATAGGTGAAGTCCGCCCCCGCCAGGCATGAATATTTATCCACCAATTCCCTAAGAGTAAGTATCTTACGTGTAAGGGGGTTTAATAAAGTTCGAATTTGAAATGTACCTGCCTGAACCCAGGGTCTATAGCTACTAGTGAGACTATCTGGGAGGCAGCCTCAGAGGCATCCATGCATGCTGCCCCTGCTGTTTCCTGTCCATTTCCGTGGTGTTTCCATCCTTTTCTGAGGTTCCCAGGTGTTTGGCCAAGCTTCCCTGTGCAGAGCCTTGGTCCCCTTGAAAAATGCTCGAGTCTCCCATTGACTTCAATGGGGCTCGTTATTCGAGACGAGCACTCGAGCATCGGGAAAAGTTCGTCTCGAATAACGAGTACCCGAGCATTTTAGTGCTCGCTCATCTCTAGTGATAACATCTTAAATAATATAATCACTCCTAACATTTAGGAAATCAATCTAGCGTTATATACGTCCCATTGAGTCCAGATCTTCTCAAACTTATCTGTGGTATGACGAAGTACAGCCGTAATATATTCCATCGATCGGAGGTCCCTAAGACATGCATACAAATCCAATAATGATGGAGAAGTAGGATGTCTCCAATTCAGAGAAATCAAGCACTTCGCTGCTGTTATTATGTGTAGGAACAACCTGGCACTCGGACCCCTGAGAGAACTAGGATATAGATTCAGTATATAAATTTCGGGGTCCAGTGGGACTTGCACATTAAGGATCCCCCCAACAAGGGACCTAACCTCCCGCCAAAAATGTAGCAAGGCAGGGCAACTCCAGAAAATATGGAACAATGTAGCATCAGGTCCTCCACATCTCCAACATTTATTAGGAACAGATGGATAAAATTTGTGTAGGAGCTGGGGAGTACGATACCAATTTAGTAAAATTTTGAGTTGGTTCTCTTTATACAGAGTGCAGATAGATGATTGGCGTGACCGTGCCCAGACATTCTGCCATTGTTCAGGGGTGAGTTGTTTACCCAACCACGATTCCCACTTACTCATGTATGAGTGTGATACATTAATACGTTCATTGAGGAGGGAGTACAGGCTGGAGATCAAGCCCTTGGTAGAAGGACCTTCTGAACATATCAACTCAAAGGGTTTAGGTCTGGGGGGGGTTTCCACTCCCAGCAGGGATGAGATATAATGTTTGATCTGATGTTAGGTGAAGTCCGCCCCCGCCAGGCATGAATGTCTCTCCACTAATTCCCTAAGAGTGAGTATCTTACGTGTAAGGGGGTCTAATAAAGTTCGAATTTGAAATGTACCTGCCTGAACCCAGGGTCTATAGCTACTAGTGAGACTATCTGGGAGGTGTGATGTAAAAAGAATTGGGGTAAGTAAGGATTGCAGAGGAGCTAATTGGAAACGCACCCTACATCTTAACCAGATATCTCGGGTAAATTGCATAGGACCTAACAAAGAGGGTACTGTGCTAACTGGAGGGGGACCCCAAATTAGCGTGGCCGGGTGTAGCGGGGCTAGCCATAGTTTCTCCAGCTCTGTCCATCTATTATATGCTTGCATCGTGGACCATGAGGTGATATGACGGAGATGAGTTGCCAGGTAGTAAAGCTTAATATCAGGGAGGGCTAGTCCTCCACTAGTAGTTCCTGCCGTCAGTACCGCTTTAGATATCCTGTGACTCCTACCTCCCCATACAAACCCCAAACACATTGATTGCAGTCTACTCAGGACCGCCATCGGGACCGCTACCGGAAGAGTTTCGAACAAATATAGCAATTTTGGTAAAATAGACATCTTTATGGCCGCTATACGACCCAACAAGGAAATATGTAGAGGCTGCCAGTTAGTTAGAAGGTCCTGAATTTCCTTAATCATTGGTGGAAAGTTTGCTGCATATAGGGTCTTATATGTGCAAGTTATCCTGATCCCCAAATACTTCAGTGACTCTGTCTGCCATGTATATTTAAAAGAGCTCTTAAGGGCGCTTAGCTCCCCTGTGGAAATGTTTATGGGTAGGGCCTCCATTTTATTATTATTGATCTTATATCCTGAGAAGTGGCTGTATTTATCTAATAATTTGTGGAGATTTGGGAGACTTATTATAGGGTTTGTAAGTGTCAAAAGTACATCATCAGCGAAAAGAGAGATCTTAAATTGCTTATCCCTCACTCGTATTCCGGTCACATCGACTGATGAGCGAATGTATGCTGCCAACGGCTCTATACTCAGGGCGTATAGCAGGGGGGAGAGTGGGCATTGGGATATAGGGCGATAACTGGTACAATCTAGGGGATCTTTTCCTGGTTTCGGGATTACCGTAATAAAGGACCGCAACATAGCCTCAGGGATTGGAGTGCCTGTCATAAAAGCATTAAATAGTTTGATCATATAAGGGGTCAGAATGTCCGTATACGTTTTAAAATAAGCATATGGCAAGCCGTCAGGACCCGGTGATTTTCCATTTGGAAGGGCCTTAATTACTTCCCGTATTTCCTCCTCAGTAATCTCTTGGTTCAGTAATCCTAGAGCGGTAGAGGACAATTTAGGGAAGTTACATTCACTGAGGTATTGCTCCATAGACTCCTTTCGGGCCTGGGAACCTGAGGAGGGGCGAGTAGGAAGATTATACAAATCATGATAATAAGTTTCAAATATTTGTGCTATCTTCTCAGGTTTATAGTGGGCGGTACCTGTATTATCCCTGAGATTATGCGGATTAGTTGCCACTGCCCTATCCTGGAGTTGGCGGGCTAGTAGGGTATGTGCCCTATTACCGTATTCATAGAAACGCTGGCGGGAGTAGCGTAGCAGCTTTTCTGCTCCCACTAGATCTATCTCTCTTAATTGTGCCCGGGTGGCTAGGACTTTTTGCAAGATCGTAAGCGATGGACGGGCAACCAACTTGTTTTCCAATGTCTTAAGCTCCCGTACACATTGTTGTCGCACCGCCTCTACCGCTTTCTTTTTATAGGCGCCCTGGGATATAGCATATCCACAGTAAACTACTTTATGTGCTTCCCATAAGATAGGCAGCGATGGGGCTGAAGGGGAGTTATCGGCGAAGTATTGTAGTAAGGAAGTGCGTAAAGCTTCTTTGGTAACATTGTGGGATAGGAGGGTCTCATTGAGTCTCCAGTGGAGAGGTCGAGGAGGGGGGTTCAGGAACGACAATTCAGCCGTGACCGGTGCATGATCCGACCAGGATATTAGCCCTATGTCGGCAAGGCGTAAACTGCGAAGTATCGAGATATCTCCCAAAAAAAAATCTATGCGTGTATGTGTCTTATGTGGGGGTGAGTAGTATGAATATCCCCGGGCTGTAGGATTGTCTACCCGCCATAGGTCAAAAAGATCGTGTCTGCGTATCAATTTCCTGAAGCCCGATGAGAGTCTACACTGTTGTTGCGATGGAGGGACACCCTGTATGGACATACGGTCCCGGATCTCAGAGAATATAACATTAAAGTCTCCCCCTAATAACAGTGGTGTTGGTCGATATTGAGCTAAGCGTGACAGGACATTTGATAAAAATCCTAGCTGCCCAGAATTTGGAGAATATACATTACATAGGACCAGCTGGCGTCCCCCAAGGGTCCCCTTCAGAATAATGAACCTCCCCTCAGGGTCTGTATAGGTATCTATTACTTGAAAAGGACAGGAGCGGGCTATTAATATAGCCACCGCCATTGTCTTTGTTGCTGCATTGGCCTGAAAGCTCTGAGGGTAAGCCCTTCTGGCAAATCTGAACGAACCAGATGCCGTAAAATGAGTTTCTTGCAAAAATGCTATATCTGGTTTAAGTCGCTTCAACTCCTGCAGCAACAACTGACGTTTAGTATTAGAGTTCAGCCCCTTAACATTTAAAGTAATAATCTTCACCATTAATTATGATGTATAGCGTGTGGGTGATGCATCCATTCGTGTTATGATCCCGAATGCGGGGCCAACACAGAAGGAGGCAAACAAACCCAATTATGGGAAACGTGTCGGATATCAAACCCTTAACTCAACTCCAAAACAGTACCGACCACCACGGGCTAGCATCTTAAACCTGGAAAGGATACCATAGGTTACAGGAAGCCACCGCCTGAAAAAACAAAGAGAAATAGAAGGAAGACCCCTCTTCCTTTAATTTCTTGGTCCTTTCGGAGCAGTGCGTGATCGTGTGGAGGTCGAGGGGGATCCAGACGACTCCGGGGATCTTCTGCGCTGTTTTCTATTAGTGCTACGTTGCCAGGTCGGTGATAATGGCGGATCCGGTGAGGGCAATCTCCATTCTGGGATAACTGGAATCTGCAGTTCCAAGGCAGTGCAAAAGTCAGTCAAATCTGCTGGAGAGCGTAAGTATGGCTGTTCTGCCATCCTTACGGGCCGTCAGACTAAAAGGAAATCCCCATCTATAGGATATATCAGCTTTCCGCAGAGTCTCCAGCAGGGGGCGTAGTGTTCTCCTACGCTGCAGAGTGACCCACGAGAGGTCTTGAAATAACTGGACCTGCGCACCTTTAAAATCAATATGTGGCCTGTTTCGTGCTTTAGCCATAATCTCCTCTTTCAGAAGGAAATCTGTAATGCAACAAATAATGTCTCTGGGACGTCCAGAAACTGGCTTTGGCTTAAGTGCTCGGTGTGCTCTATCCATTTTGATAGGATCCTCTGGGTTCCTTCCCAGCAGGGATGAAAACAGGAGATTGAGAACCTCTGGGACATTTTCGACATTCTGTGCTTCCGGTACTCCCCGGACTCTGATGTTGTTTCTGCGACCTCGATTATCAAGGTCTTCATGTGGAAAAATAAAAAAGTTATAGATTTTTGAAGTTGGTGAGTGAAAAATGGAAGTGAAAAAACTAAAAAAGGCCAAGTCGTTAAGGGGTTAAAGGAAACCTACCACTTGAAGTGGCAGGTATAAGAAGGAAATACTGAGCTTATTTTTGTTGGTGTTTTAAACCGCTGTATCGCGGTTTAAAACACTTTTTAAACTTTATAGCTGAAACTGCTTCGGCGCTTACCATGTGCGCGGCTACATAGGAAGTGAAGGAGAGCCGAGCGCATGGTAAGCGCCGAGCGCGTACCTCCCTGCACCGAAGCAGCTTCGGCTATAAAGTTTAAAAAGTGTTTTAAACCGCGATACAGCGGTTTAAAAAATTAAAAAAATAAGCTCTGGCACCAGCTCACCCTGAACTGGTGCTCGGTATTTCCTTCTAATACCTGCCTCTTCAAGTGGTAGGTTTCCTTTAACAAGCACCTGATTTATTGCGTGAGAACTCCAGACTCAGAAAATGAAGAATAGGAGCAACTGGAAAGGATCCAAGAATTTGCTTTTGAGAATGATAATGTGCTTTGTTTCAGATTAATTTCTTACTTTCTTGTAATCCTTCTTTCCACTCTCAAAAATGGTCAAGCTATAACTCCTTGAGTTGATTTTTACCATTTACCAAGAAATTAATGGTGGGGATATAAAGAGAAAGAGACCTATTGACACCTGAGTGCCACTCACACTTCAATATTTATTGAAGGAGCATAATTCAAATTTACAAACATTTGGACATACATACAGCATATACTGTGTTACAGCACAGACCATGACACGACATATACAATAAACTTAGACTTACATTTAGTGTTTCAATCACACAGAAGTATAAACCTTGACTATGCTATGAAAACACTATACTTGCACACTCACTCAATTGACTTAACTAAACACGCATTGCATTTCAATTACAGCGACGACAAAGTGTAGAACAGGAAAAGGGTGCGGGGGGGAAGGGGTGGGGGTAACACTTGCCCGAAGCTTTATTGAAAGACAGACACAGAAGGGGGAAATAAGGAAGGGAACTTGTCAAAGGACCACGTCCTGGTTTGGGTCATTTGCATAATGTATGCATGACCCACAATCCCCTGTAAAAGTCCACATCAAGTGAAAAGTGAGTGTTTTCTGGTGTTTGCCAGATAAACACAGCCTGCAATTCCTAACACACCTAATCTAAGCAAAGTCCAGCATCTCATACAAAATAATAATAATAATAATAATTCTTTATTTATATAGCGCACACAGATCTCACTAACTCACTCTCTAGAACATTCCTGGCCAGGGGGTTTTATTACCTCCCTTTGGTCAGGTGGTGGCTGCTCCTCCAATCACATCTCAGCTTACAGAGGACAGGATGTAACACAAATCATTGGACAACAGCATCTTGCATCATACAAAATACTTAACTCCTGCCGTGCCAGGCAGGATTCACCACTGCAATATCCCCTATGTCCTATCAGGACCATGTAGTGTGATGTGGGTATATGCAGGTGGGACGTATTCGCAAACACTACCTCGCCATTGCATCGGCGAGGGTGTTGCATATCTATCTCATATCTATCTATCTATCTATCTATCTCATATCTATCTATCTATCTATCTATCTATCTCATATCTATCTATCTAGTTATCCCATATATATCTATCTATCTAAGAAAAAAATGAGACTGCACTCCAAGGTAAAATGTGAAAAAACGGATGGGAGCTTTATTAGCCCAAGTGCAACGTTTCAGACCCTGTTCAGGATCCTTTTTCAAGGCTTTTTTAAAATGTGTGCCTAATAAGTCTCAAAAAAACCCTGCATTTAATAAAGAGACAAAACAACAAAGACAAATGAGGTGCAAAAAATAGACGCAAAAGGAGCTCAGAGAAAGGGGAAATAACATAAATGACCCCGATGCATGTATCTCTGTCTCTTTCTAAATAAACTTCCCTTTCTTCTTTCCTTCTTTTGCTCTTGCTTATAGATAATTATATCTAATTTATAATTCTTATAATAATTATTTATTTATATAGCGCACACAGAAAGTATGCCAAATTGGTCCCTGTCCCCATGGGGCTCACAATCTAACAGTACATTTTTTTCTGGAGTGTGGGAGGAAACCAGAGTACCCGGAGAAAACCCGTGCAAACACGGAGAGAACATAAAAACTCTTTGCAGATGTTGACCTGGGTGGGATTTGAACCCAGGAGCCCCGGCGCTGCAAGGCAGAAGTGCTACTCACTCAGCCACCATGCCGCTCTTTTATCCATCTCTGTCTACAGGTCTGTCCTGGTTATAGATCATCTTGTATTGTACACATAGTAAGCGGGGGAAGGGGGGGGGTGACATTGACCCTCGGTACATCCATATGTATATGTCCCATACACGATCAATGATGAACATCAAGCATCGGACCAAATCCCTCTAATCCACTTTTTAGATTTTCATTTATTTCCCCCTTGATCCCTCTGAAATGGACGTCTGATTCCCATAAAGGGAGTGGCCCCTTCTATACGTCTTGTCATTACAGCTGTTCCGGCTTTAAGCAATATCTTCCAGGTTTTCCTTCTTGCACAATACCCGGAGCTGTCTAGTCATCGGAGGAGACTCCCTTCTGGTGGATGATGTCAGGGGACCATCACCTCTACAAGTCTTTCCCGGCTTGAGGTCTCGGATGGTACAGACCACTTGACACTCGACAGACTAATGATATGTAATTGGAGTTTCTCCAACAACATAAATGGTTTTTGTGCTGAAAAACTAGGCTTATACTCGAGTATATAAGGTATATCCAAAAAAATGAGACTGCACTCCAAGGTAAAATGTGAAAAAAACGGATGGGAGCTTTATTAGCCCAAGTGCAACGTTTCAGACCCTGTTCAGGATCCTTTTTCAAGCAATGTGATGAATCCAACACTCCATATATATGGACAACATCATAAGTTGTCATAACTGCAACAACTTTCGAACAAGTATTCGCTGGATGTTATTCTATTAAACATTGAGTTTTTACAAGAGGAGATTGTACGCATAGACTGTGATATACAAGAGAGTGATGCAAGATTGCGAGCTCTAATGTCAGAATCTGATATGGAGAGGTTTACAGCAAGTGTGTCAAATAATGTGGGAAGATTAAAATCTGAACAAGAAGAGATTAAGAGGAAAAAATGGCACAGAGATCAGGATGATTATGTTAAAGGACGGGTCTATGAGTGGCAGCACTCTGGTACACGGACGTCCACAATAGGAGGTTCTAAAAAGTCATTTAAGAAGAAAAACAATAAAATGCATGACACAGTTTTGGAAGATTCCTCTTTTTTAGTGAATTCCCCCGGAACGTCAACTCCGGCACGAGACGGACCAGAAGAGGGGGCAGGAGATTCCACCGGACCTGTGAACGCAAAGATGAACAAGAACCAGCCGCCTGTAACAAGAGGGACACTGGTGAAGAGAAGAGCTTAGTGGTAAATATTTCATCTAAAGAACTTACTAAAATGCAGATTCAAGTGCTAGAAAAAGGACTTGGTTTTTGCCCTAAGACAAAAACGGACTGGTTTGAATTGGAAACAGATTTGTTTAGTTTTTTCAGAAATATCAGATTAAAATGTTGGTTTGGTAAACAGCATGCAACTACTAAACCTAGGTGTACAGAACTGGTATTGAAGGACTTTGGTCTATCAAATAAAAGTGAGTTCATACCAAACATTGACTTACCTGCAGTAGATTCGTTTGTTAATGCAGTGTTAAAGGATGTTGACAAAATGCAGCATGAAGGTACGAAACAGGGGTTTGCAAAACCTAATATCACAGGACCTGAGATGAAAGCTTTGCAGGAACTTATCCATGATGGCGACCTGACGATTAAACCCGCCGATAAAGGGGGTGCGGTCGTCATCATGGATACAGACAAATACCTAGCCGAGATACAGAGGCAACTAAGTGACATTAAAGTTTATAAGAGGTTGGATAAAGATCCCAAATTTGATATAGCCAGGGAAATTAAAAAAATCACCCAGCAAGCAATTGAAGGGGGTATTATTGATGAGGACTTACAGAAATTTTTAATTGTTGTGTATCCTAGAACACCGGTTATATATGCCATTCCAAAGATCCACAAAACCCTTGTGGATCCTCCTGGACGCCCTATTATTTCTGGGGTGGGGTCTATCTTTAGCAATATTGCCATTTTTCTAGATAAAGTGCTAAGAGAATTTGCGACAGGAGCGTCGTCTCACATTAGGGACACATCAGAGTTTTTACAAAAACTGAAAGAGGTTAGACTCCCCGAGGATAAAGAAGTGTGGTTGGTGTCTTTTGATGTCACCAGCCTCTACACTTCTATTGAACATGAAAGGGGCTTGAAGGCAGTACAGATTTTGCTAGAGGATTCTGGTTATACAATTGAATGTAAACAATTTATTCTTGAGTTACTGGCACTCGTTTTGAAATCTAATTATTTCCTTTTCAGGGATGAATTTTTCCTTCAGGTACAAGGTACCGCCATGGGGTCCCATGTGGCCCCCACATATGCTAACATCTATATGCGGTACCTTGAGGAGCATGTCATCTATGTGTCGCCCCATTTTCAGAAGTTTCTGGAATGGTGGCGATACATAGATGATGTGTGTGCTATCTGGGTTGGTTCTGAGGCTCACTTATTGGCTTTTTTTGAGGAACTAAATACATTTGATCCCACTGTCAAGTTTACTCTAGTATACTCTGCTGAAAAATTGCAATTCCTTGACACATTGATAAAGAAAGGTAATGAGGGTTTGGAAACTGAGCTATATCAAAAGCCTACTGATAGAATTAATCTGTTGGATTTCCGCAGTGGACATCCAAGGAGCATGATACGGAGTCTCCCCAAAAGCCAGTTAATGAGGGTGAAAAGAATAGTGAGCAATGAAGAGAAGGTTGAAGAGGCCATGAATAATATGTGTATAAAATTTGGAGAGAGGAATTACCCTAAACAACTTCTTTTTCGACAAAAAGAGGTAGTAAAGGATATGGATAGACAAAAACTGATTGAAGTTAAAAAACGGGAGTCAGGTGGTTCCAAGCGAATTCCACTGGTGAGTACTTTCACAGAGGACAGTAACCGGATAGCCAGAATTGTAAGAAAGCATTGGCCCATATTGGGTAGTAATCATAATGACATACCAGAACTTAAAGAACCACCTCTTTTTTCATATCGAAGGGCGAAAAATATCCGTGACAGGGTTGTAAAAGCTGACGTGGGGCCGGGCAAAAAAAGTGTCCAGACTTTTCTGAGCAAACCAAAAATGGGGAGTTTCCCCTGTGTTAGTTGTGTGAACTGCAGTCTGATGCTAAAAGGTAGTACCTTCACACATCCCACTGACGGTAGGGTATTTAATATACGCCATTTCTTAACATGCTCCTCTGAGTATGTCATTTATATTCTTCAATGCCCCTGCAAATTAGTCTATGTTGGTGAAACTATTAATGAATTTAAGGGGAGAATCAACCAGCATAGGTACACCATTAGAAAGGGAAGAGCGGATTTACCAGTTTCATGTCACTTTAAAGAAGCCAAACACAAAGAGAGGGATTTGAGATTCATGTTAATAGACCATGTCCCACCCCTGAGGAGAGGAGGAGACAGGGAGAAAATATTAAAACAAAAAGAACTACAGTGGATTAAGAGATTGGGAACGCTCAAACCAGGTGGCCTAAATGTAGACTATTCATTGAAACCAGTCCTATAAGACCGTCCTCTAACAGTAAACCACTGATACCAATGATGACATCATCCAGAAAGTTTAGCCATGTGATAAATCTATGAAATTTGTATAAGAAATATTTAAAAAACAAAAAAAAAAATTGAAAAATTTTGTGAAAAATTGAAAAAAATTGAAATGGACACTCTCATTTTGTTTTTTACAGAAACCACATGAAGAAAAGTCACATATGTATAGAGCACTTATGGGTTATTCACAAAGAAGACACATGAATATCTCCAACGGCGCTATAGTTTCTTTTATTTATGTTATTTAAGATGGGGGCTATGTACTTTATCATCTATTCCATGAACCTTTAATAGTAAATCCCTCCTTGAGGATGTGTGTTGGTTGAGCAGGGGGTCATTTTTTCTTTCTTTTTACCGCCATAAGATATGAGGTACGCAGCAGTTTTACAGAGAGCACAGTGTGCTGTACGAAAGTATGACACACTGTATGCAACTCTATACTGCATTATAATGTTTGGCTATAAGCCGTGGAACTGATGGGCAAGTTGCCCTTAAACAAAATGGCGTTGGTAGGAATGATCATGTGATCTTGACCCTAGGTAACTGCTTAGTGATGCTGAATGAAATAGTAAGTGAATGCGCCACAATATGGCGCGTGCGCCAGAAATAGGCGGTTGCGCCACAAAGTGTCGCAGCATGTTTTGAAGGAAGGAGGTGGTTACAATATGGGGTATATGACCGGTAGATGGCTCCCTGACGTCATAGGGACACGCGCACATGTGCCCTTTGTATTTTTGAACGCCGGGGGAGATAATATTATTGTCACCAAGTTACAAGAGGTAAAGAAATGGGGTTGTTACACAGGGTTATTTACTGATGTTTCTTAATATATCAATGGAAGCTGTTCACTGTGTCACATATATGAATGTTTTGAAGTGTAATTTTGTTGTATAAATGCACCTGATATGATCACATGACTTATGATGTTGTCCATATATATGGAGTGTTGGATTTATCACATTGCTTGAAAAAGGATCCTGAACAGGGTCTGAAACGTTGCACTTGGGCTAATATATAAAGCATCCCATTTCGTTTTTTCACATTTTACAACCCTTGAGAGGAGCGGTCTCATTTATTTTCTTGGTAATCTTTTTTTTTTTTCTTTTATATACTATATTATATATATTATATATATATTACTTATATATTATTACCCGTATATCTCGATTACAGCCGGACCCGAGTATAAGGCCCGGCCCTAATTTTAGATCCGCGCACAAATACTGGAAACCTATTAGACTTTCGAGTATACGCCGATGGTGGACTCATTTGTCCAATTGGTCCTCCCAGTAGGAGCCACCAGGCTCCTGCCCAGTGTATATAGCCGCCCCTGCCCCAGTGTATATACAAGCCTAGCCAGACTCGCCCCAGTAATATAAGCCTGCCAGACCCTGCCCCCGTGTCTATAGCCTCAATACCCTGCCCCAGTGTTATAGTCCTGCCAGATCCTTCCTGCCCCAGTTTATATAGCTCTGCCCGCCGCTGCCGTCGATCGCAACATAGATATAACAGGGTCCACCGGTGAGTTTTATAGTAATTAAGTTTAGTTTTTTGACTCGCGTATAACCGGAGTTTGGGTTTTTCACTAGGATGATCACACATTTTATTGTGTCTGAAAAACTAGCTTAATTATCATCATATAGAGGGTATAGTATTTTAGCATAACTATTTTATGGGAACAAAGGTAAGCTTGTTTTATCATAAATAAACACCCGACACCAACGAGCACATTAGAGGACTGAACCTGCTCATAACGTGTGATGAGTAAGCTATAGCTGCAATAAGAAACCATATATAAACAATCTAGTGAATTGCGAATACACCGTATATTCTTGAGTGTAAGCGGAGTTTTTCAGCACAAAAAATGTTCTGAAAACACACTCAGCTTATACTTGAGTAAAACAAACAAGTTAAAAACTCACCTTTCCTGTAGTTTTCCCCAGTTTGTCCCGTTTTAGTGGTAACCATTCTGGGGCCTCGGCTTATATTCAGGTTGGCTTTACAATACTTGAGTTTACGTATAATTTCATTGGATCTTAAATTTGCGTACTAATAGTAGGGCATTTGCGTTCCAGAAAGAGATGATTGTATCCATTTCTTTTGTTACGTTTCACTCCACTTGTGGAACGAAATCTCGTATACGTATATTAATATCTACTTTTTGTTTCTTCACTCCAGAGGTAGGGTGAGGGAAAATTAAAAAAAAATGTAAGCACTTTACCAAGTTAGAACAAAATCTTGGGGCTTATGAAATTTCAAAACACGTTGATTCAGAGTGCTGATCCATATGAACATTTCAGGAAAATCATGCCAACTACAAATCTAAATCTTTAGAAACACCATCATCTTCTCGAGGCCAAAATTTTAATGAACTGGTGAAAATGGATACTGTTCTGGTTGGCAGAGGAAAGAAAACTGTTCATTTTGGAAATCACAGAAGCACAATAACTGAGGAGCTAAGTTAATCTTCCTAGCTCTTATTCGAACAGACCTTAAAAAAATGATACGCTTCGGAGATGTGCTGTGGCAGCCACCACAAATTTACCAGATACAATGGGTATAATTTACTTATGTTCAAACATCCCACACTGTGGCCAACTAAGCTTTTCTTGGGTGCCGGAGACAGCCAGGGCCCGTAATAACTGGAAGTTGGCTTTTCTATTGCGCCTAGGGCAACGCTGATGTCACGGTGCTTGGGTATGGGGCCTACAGCTCTGTCACAGGTCATGCAACGGTGTAGTGGTTCAGAAATGGAAAGGATGAAGTACTAATATCCTCCGCTCCCTGGGGCAACCCCTTTGGTTTGTCTGAGCGGGGCGGAATTGCTGATATGTCCCTGGGTAATCACTGTGCACTGGAGCGCACACAGCCTGTTCGTTAACGGCCATTCCAGGATCAACCTGGATGGAGTGGTAGTCCCGAGTGACCAATCATTGCAACTCAACTCACGTTTCTTTCTTGAACAAGCAGATGACGGCAATGGGGCCAAATGGTGCAAACACCTATTCGATTCTGTACTGGAGTGACTTGAAGACTGGTCCACAGATAATGCAACCAGCCTAGTATTGCAGGCTGGGGATAATGGAGATGGGGCTTGTCCCATCAGCATGGGATTAGAGATCCCCTGACTCCTGGGATTGGTTTCTGTGACCAGCACTAACGTGTGCTTAATACACCTGGGGAATATTTTTACTTACCCGATCCCTGCCGAGCGCTAGTTCGTTGTCCGCCAAGAGGAAGACTGGCCGCGATTCCACAAGGATGTGCCGTTTCGCCCGAGATCCTGCATGTGTGCGCATCCCTGCTCGGCCGCAGGAGTTCAGCTTCTTCTTCCCAGTTTAAGTTAGTGCCTGTCTTGTTACACAATTTAATTTTAATTCCCCGGCCGCCGGCTGTCGGAGGTCGAATCGTCGTCGGCGGTGTGTTGTCCGTAGTCACGCCATCGGCCCCCGATTTGTTTCGCATGAAGTCGGCGCGTTTGATTTTGGTGGCAATCGCGCCGACTTTCATGAACAAATGGCTGTCGGACAACTCGACTGATTCGGACTGAGAGCGGGAGTTAAAATTTTCCCAATGCACAGGGGTTTTATACTCCCCCCCTGGTCCGGAGGTAGAACCTCTCCAATCCCCGGCATTTTATCATAATTCAAAATGAGTGATAACACTTTAACGCATTTAACTGATACCTTGCCCGGCAGAGTCGTAACTGCTGCATTACATAATCTCTCATCAAACTTTCTAGAGGTTCCTGAACCCTCTGATTGCTCCTAACCTGGATGAGGCGCAATTTCGCAACTACCCGACCCCAGCCTACTAATTGTTGGCAGGGATTGTTGCTTGTTTAAGAAGCCAAAACACCCTCACAACCTGGACTCACCTATATAGTTTTTAACAGTGGATCATAACTCCTAAAAGGAATCTATGTTTCTGAATTAGTCTTATGGTATATTCCCGCCTCCCCTCAGCACAGCTGCATCCCATTTTTAACTATTCGGATGCAGCCCCTTGCAGAAATAAACGTTAATCCTTAGGTATGCAATTAATTTCAGAGGCTACTGGGTGTTGATTATCTTGAGAACTTTGGAGGTGAGGCACAGCCCCCCAGTAGACACTCCAAGACAAGCTTCTCTTCGGAGCATCGCAAGCTCAGTATCTCCTGTTCTAATTCCAGTGATGTGCCTGCTGCTGGTAGGCGCGGTGCGTGCGCAGCTACTCTACGCTCTCCCCAGAACGGGGCGATCCTGTCAACAAACAGGAGTTTACTGCACTTCGCAGAGCTCGAATACTGTTTGGCGATACCCAGAAGAACGCAGCCAGCATTGTGGGCAGGTTGGTGTAGTTGGCATAAGTGGAGGGGTGTTGAGTGCCTTCGACCACACAGCACTCGGAACAACTCCAGCAGCGCCAGTAACATCTGCTAATTATTTACATAATTTGTATTAAGTTTATTTTCTGCAAAGGCTGCATCGCCCGAAATAGGAAAATGGAGTAGAGCTAGCGGCTGCAGAAAATGGAAATCTGGCCATGGGAACTACTTCAGAAATAGATTTCCTTTAAAGGGGTAGCCGGAATATGACGTCTGAAAAAGAACCCCCTAATGCAATTAAAAACAATAAAACACACAACTTAATGTTATTAGTCCAAATGGAGCTAATAATAGTTTGATTTTATGATTCCCAAATTTTTAGGCCCTCTAAAATATGCAGATTTATCTCCCATATGACCGCCGGTCACATGCATCGTTCTCCCAACCCAGTTAAAGACGCCTGAGTGCTTGATTGCTTGCCGGGCACAAAATGATTTAAAATCGCACATAATATATGCTATAGGGACTAAAGTAGCCCATCACCATTCGCGGTGTGTTTGTATTGGGTATGTATATCTGCGCTGCCTGCACTGTATTCCTTTAGCATTTAAAGTACATTTCAAACTTGTTTGAAAAACGAAGAGTTGACGCTTATTGGGCGCTAAACTCCGGGCCTTATTGGGAGACTACCACCTCTGGGCTTTTCTTTATTTTTTTTTGGACGATCAACCACCCCTTGCTTATTGAGGACGCCGGGCCAATCCCGGCTGGTTGGGAGACTACCGCCATCCCCGCTTAGGTAGAAGATACCAACTGCCTGACTTATGGGGAAGAGCCGGCCCACCTACCCTGGCTTCATTGAAAGACACCACCACACCGGCTTATTTGGCGAATAATACCTCCTCAAGCATTTTGGGGCTTGGATGACAGCCTCATATAGAGATATGCCCTAATTACCTAGGCAACATGTGGCAGTTCTGTCCAGTAGATGGCATTGCTGCAGCTTGGTCCCTGTCAGAAGTTTTTAAATGTAGCAGTGGAAGGAACCTCCCCAAACCAGGAGTTATGGTTAGCAATCTATACCATTCCATACTACGCCCTACCATATTATGGGGACATATGTAGCTATGGTAGCAAGTTTTGCTGGCATACATACATTCCCCACTAGACAGAATGGACCGCATGAGCGCTACAAATTCTGCAAACCATGCGACACCACAGTAACCGCTCAGTGTCCATGGGAAAAAGATAGGGACCTGTCCTATATTTCCGAATGTTATCTTAGGACCCACTCACCCAATTTGTATTGATATGGAAAGATGGGCAGGGGTGGTTACCGTGATGGCAGTGATGTAATGCTCGGCAGTGAGGCGGATTAGGCTGTGTAAATCGCACTAACTGTAAGCATCATTAAGATGTAACATTGATTAAATCAAAATTCATTATCAAGCATACCGGTTAATACAGCATGTTTTAATGCTACAGAATGAACAATATGTAGATTCTGGATTTACAACCGAGGGTGCTGTCCGTGGGTTCTCCGTGGATACTGTTGACTTGAGCGAAGCACATGAAGCTCACTGCGAATCAATTCCCTCGCAAACTATCTGTCTGCAGACTTTGATTGCTTTCTTACTACTCCTCTGTAGTGGGAAGGCAAATCTATACTACAGAGAATGTGCCAATTAAGGTTGCCTTGCAGCATATTGGTGCGGCTTCTTGAAGCCATTGCTGTGTATGTACTAGGGAAATCTGGGAAATACGCAACTAAAGATTTTCCAGGATGGTAACATGTGAAAAACCATGGCCTCTTTTGTTTATATTGGTTAAGGCAGCCTCCTTTACCTAAGCATGAGTTTTTAGAAGTCATAAGGACAGATAGGGATTAAAGCCAAACCAGTCTATCTCTATTCAATCTTGGTTACTGGTTACTGGAGTTGAAAAGGGGGTTTTGATTGTTTTTTTTTTTGGAAACCTAGGGGACCTAGGGAGTAAGAGTTCCTTTAGTGAGACTTGGTTATAAGTCTCCAATATGCCCACAAGGCATGCCTCAATCGATAAAAGTATCGTTAATAGGAGAACCTCTGATCCTGACCCTGGTCAAATAACCTCTCATTCGTTAGAAACCAGTTCCCTACACTGTACAAAGAGACCACATCCACAATCGAAACGGCGTGCTGTCTACAGATGGGAATTGTTCCTTCTGGAAGTATATATACTGGTTTTGGCTGTATCCACATTCATGTCATAGGTTCTTGAAAGTCGTGTGATGGAAAGGGGCTGCCTTAACAAGGGTAACAAAAGAGGCTTGTGTTTCGCTGTCCCATATGGAAAAATATTTGCATATTTCCCAGAATCCCTAGTGAAGGATCATTGTTATAAGTCTCCAACACACTGCACGTCACCATTTTTGGCAATGATGCTCTATTGACGTTTGACAATGACTAAAATAAAGGATAGGTCAAGAATTCTAAATTATAGCCCCCGGCTGGAAATCCCCTTTACTCGCATTCTACAACACAGCCTCTAGATAGATGTGCCACTATTATCTAGACATATTCCCAAGTTCTTGTAAGAACTTGTCTTGAATCTGCTTTTTATATGAAAAAAACGTTAACAAGGATATTACACTCTTACTCAGTCCTGTTAATGTGTTTTCTTCAGCCTCATCTTGCTGCCTTCTATTTCCCTCCTGGAAACGGTTCATTTTTGTAGCCTGGAGTGAAAAAATGAGTGCGTCACATTGAGGAATGTGCAAGCAGTGGCTAAAAAACCCATTGCATGAGAGGCTTGCTGAGGACATTATCTTAAGTGAAAGCTGAAAAAAACTTCAAAAAACACTTTGCGTTTCTGGAGTCAACTACCACATACAGCAAGTTGAACAAACTTCAGCTCCACAACAATCTGGAAAAAGAATTCCATTAGGAAAGTTGACTAGTCGATAGTTACCCATGTGTTTCCTGTACGTGACATTCTTACATGTAAAGAAGATGTTAGGTACCCTAATGTAGCAAATCCAGAGAGTAAGGTGAATAGTGAAAGTATATTCTCTATCCATCATGCATGGAGAATTGTATCGACGATGAGCCTGGAATATCACTATCAACGAATTTTGATGCTTTTTGATTCTAGGGGAGAAAGTAAGAGCAAAATGAAAGCTGTGATTATGGATAATTTAGTATTGTTCATAGACTACTCAATCCAGAGTATTTTATTGTATAGGTTCTTAGTTAAAGGAAACCACTCATTTAATTATGCAGTATGAAGGCAAAACAGACCTTTGAGAATGCTGTAGCTACAGATGCAGGATTCTCATGGTTACTTCCCTTTGTGAGTGGTTTTGTGATTCAAACAGTAAAAGCAATGAACTGAAGTTGTCCTTCTCTGCCTGGGCCAGCGACTTCCCCTAGACTAGTGGTGGCGAAACATATGGCACTAGGTGCCAGAGGCGGCTTCAGAGACCTTTTGTGGGGCACCCGGGCATCGCCCGCGAAGCACCACCAGACAAGACTCGCAAAAGAATTTCCTGAAGTTCCAAGCAACTTAAAAGATGCCGGCTTTCAGTCTATTTTGATACTTGCCTCGCTACTGGGCCTGCAGGAAAGGAGGGGGAAATCACTGAAGACAGGCCAACAAATTTCTCTTGGCGGACCTTATGCTGTCCCACATTCGCTCTCTGTAAAGAGGGACACTATAAAGAAGCTAAACTGTGATGGACCAATTTTCCATCTTCTACGTGGTGCTGTCCTCAGGAGGCCGAATATGATTGAAAGTGATTGAACAGGGAGCAATAAGTTAAGCTTTAACTTTTGGATGGCACCTCGTTGTAAAATAAGGGGGGTTTGGGTTGCAGTTTGAAGCCACTTGGCTGATTAAAAAGGTTCGCCAATCACTGCCCTAGAAACTCAGTTACTCACTGCATGAAGAGGATGATGTATCCCTTGGGGTTGTGCCTGAAGGCAGAATAATCAGTTGCTTGTACCAACCCCCAAGCTGCTTGGTATGAGTGAGACCAGCTCAGGTGGATTAATCATGTCTGACGCTAACCTCACTTGTAAATTCAAGCTCGTGTGCAATGTGTTTATGTAAGGCCAGCCTTCAACCAGCTTTCCCCAGTCCTGAAATATTATAATTGATTTTTCCAAGCAGAACACTCAGCCACAGGGATGTACCCAATATTCTGCATCAGTGTAGCAAACCGCGATTGTGTTCAAGGGATGTATGTGCTTCATAACGCGAATCAAATGGTAGAGGTTTCCTTAAGCGTCTTAAGAGGCACATTAAGACTTCAACAAGGCCAGTGAAGCTATACGATTCATAATATGTATCGCATCACAAACCTCTTCCACTTAACTTCCGTAGCGGCCTACTGCTCCATTTTACCCAAGTTTTTTTTTTTCTAGAAATTATACTCCTATTCACACATGACACACACAATTATCCGTCATATACGCAACTTATAAACTCATATACACACCAATAAAGTGTCTAATCAACAATTTTTATATAAGTTTACACATGTAACCACAACAGGTATAAACTCATATGACACAAATATAGATTCAGAATTGTAGTGTCCTCAGTTGAGGGTGCATGTGAGTGCGTCGGTTTCTCAACAATGCGAGACTCTACCCCCTGATACAGTACTTTTGCCCCCCCTATACGATGCTGCCAGCGGGGCCTCCCCTCTCTTTCCTACTCTGCAGTTAGAGCCTGTTGGTGTGCTCTCGCTGGTGGGCGTGAGACAATAGAATATCAAGTAGCACATGTTGTTTGATTTTCTGGCCCTTGTAAGGTTTCATAGATACAAACCAATGTGATGCTCCAGATTATTAAACCAGGCCCGAGATGAAAGGGGGTTTCAGTTTGGGGGTAGTAGCGTCAAGGCGCCAAGCTATTTCAGCATGTGCTAGCATACTTGAACGAGAGGGGCTTTGTATAGGTAGGGACTGCAGGTTGGAGCCTTCTTGACGACAGGGTTCCGGAGTAAGAGCGAACAAGGGTTGAACGCTTGGTCAAAGAGACCACTAGAAGTGGTGGTTTGCAGCTGTGGAAGGTAGTCAGTTTAGGGCTAGACATTATGTAACAAAGGTGAGGTAGTAGAATGTCTGGGGTTAGTTGTGTTTTGAAGGAACGGGTGTAGCTTCATTCACGCCCCACCACACCCCAGAAAATGGTAATGGGCAGATGATTTAGCTTACACAGGTCAGTCGTGATACTGCAGTGCGTTGTCTGGCATGGATTCAATAAGGTCATGCGTCCAATTGCCTGCATGGCCAATACTGGTGCGTTTCCGGCTGAGATCCGCTAAGTACACCTTTTTCTTCAACTTTGTAAACCCCCCCGCATGCGACCCGCCACTCCGATCCGCTCGCACACCACAATTTCCTCTAAATGCTTAAACAATCCCTTGAGACGTTGTCTGATACACCCCCCCGTCCGGCCTGATGAGCTGTGTCTGAGTGGCCACAAACCCCCACCCCCTTGCGACACCAACCCCCATTTCTAAGATGCATGCATGCAAGACGGACAGAAAGATATGGCACGGTCAAAATCCGATGATTCACTTACGAGCCCAACCACCACACCACAAACCACACCCCCAGCCCCCCCCCGCGCCTACCCCACCCCCAGTGTCCAGCCGCCCCCACAACAAAGACCCGAGGCACCCTGCCCCCCCCCGGGACTTGTTGGGAAACCCCGATGTGTGACACACCCAAAATGCCGCTCGCTCAGGAAGCTCTTAGCCGCCACTCTACATGACCCCTCCCCCCCCCAGTTAGCGCTAAAATGTGTATTTTACTTTAAAAAAAAAAGGAGGACCATTTTTAACACGGATCTCACTTTTACCACTCACATCTTGAGCCAGTAAGCTATATCTTTAAATCCTTATAAAAAATATTATGCCTAACACATAACGACATACTAGTGCAAAGACATTGAGGTGCAATGAATGGGCATAAAGATAGCATGAGTTGCCTGGAGGGGAGCTGATGGCATCGGGATGGAAGATGGCAGGTCGTAGCTGGCAGGCATTCCACGGTGGAAACCAGGATGTTGTGGCAGGCCCGTCCAGCGAGAGCTATCAAAATTACCGTGATCGCAATAAAGCATGTGGGCCGAGAAGATGAGCTGACTGCCGACATCCTTACGAGTAGATGGATGTAGTTGAATGTGGGCGGGGTGGGGGTGACAGATCAATTTGGGAACAAACTCGTTGAGTACGGGAGGGGCAGGGGATGGGGCAGGGGCAGGTGAATGTGCAATCGCAAAGGTATGGGAGGAAAGGGATAGGAAGCAGTATACCGACGAGGAGCGGGCGGAGTGTTGCAGGTGAGGGGTGGATGGGGAGTGGGGCCCAGCAATAAATGACCTTATAAAGTGTTAGTACCTGGCGTCCATTCTAGTATTCTAGGCGAGTAGGCTGCGGGGTGATCGAGGGTGTGTGGTATAGGTTAGGCCCCTTTTTGCAGGTTGGGTGGATGGGTAAACTTTAGGTAGAGGGTGGATAGGTGGGGAACTAAAGTGGGGGTTTAATAGTGACGGGGGTATGTGAAGGCATCTGTTAGGGGTGGGCCTGGTTTGCATGGGAGTGAGGGTGGACCGCGCGCCGAGGAGATAAGAGGCCGACTTGGAGTAGGATACGAAGGGGAGTTTGCGGTGTACGGTGGTTTGGTTAAAGGAGTCAAGAGTTAAGATGGAAGTGCGGAGGTGAAATAGGGCGGGATGGAGGTAGAAATGAATTGGTAGAGACTACCGGCTGGTGAGGTAGGAGCATGCGACTGATCTCTGCGAAAAGGTAGCGCCTTCCCGGGTTTATCCTAAATCTAAAACGAAGCACATGTCATTTTAGTCACATGTCAAGAAACAGTGTACCTCAGGCGAGAGGCTCGCGTGGTGGCGTGAGGTTGACGGGTGTCGGTTGTCTGGGGTGTTGGGAGGTGGGTTGAAGTGTTGGTGAGTAAGTCTTGGATTGTTTCTTTTTGCATGATGGGCTGCTTAGTGGTGGTTTGGGTTCGGGTATGAGGAGTTGAGCCGTGTGGAGGATGGTCGGGTTCAATGTAGGTCTTCGAGGGAGCTGCAAAAGTTCTAATCGGTGTTTCCGCTGGGAAGGGTTTATTGGTTAGGGGTATTCTTCTTGTGTTTTAGCGTCCCACGTTTGCCACGTATAAATATTAAAGAAAAAGATAGTCTGAGGGTTGTAAATACTGTGGGAGGTGGATAGGCCCACCTCGCCACCGTCCACTAGACCATCCTCCCAGTTCTCGACTCCCTCCCAAGATGGAAAGCCCGCTCTTTTAGTACAGGGAACACACTGTATTTTTGTCCACACGCTCCAATAGTCTCTTTTTGCACCCTGTACAATAATGACTTATGTCGTCTTAACAGCCCCTACGACCAGAATGGTTAGGAATTTCGTTAGGGTCATGAGAGGAGAGAGCACGGTGCAGGGAAAGAGGTGTGGATTACAGCAGTACAGTGGGGCTTGTACCCCCACCCCAAGCCTCCTACGACCCCTCCACCCAACGGCTCCCCCTCCCGCATCACTGCCTTTTTCTTACTTTCGCGCCCCCACCCAGGGGATCGGCCCCCGCCTCACCCCCCACCGCGCTAACCCCCCAGCCCGCCCCCCCCACCCCCCCCCCACCCCCCCCCTCCCCCCACTCCGTCCGTGATGGTCCCGTGGTACTGCCTGTCAAGAGCCGATATCGCTCATCCAACTGTTGAACACTTAACTGTGTCATCATTCAAACACACTATAAATGCAGCTACTATTGCGATCTCATTGTGTCTCCAAGAGCTGTACAGCTCTAAGTCTTGGGGAAACGCTGGGGATGGAGAGACGCGGATGTGGGTGGGTAGTTTGCAATTCTTACACACTATAAGTAATAACTGAAAAGGGGGACACAAAATCTTCAAGTATTTCTGGCGAGGGTTTTCTTTTGGTTTTGTCTTCCCGCACCCCATGAGTATGCTTGCTTTGCTGGCATAATCTTGGCCAGATTTTTTTAAGGTCTAAATGGCATCTGTGAGAGTCCTTCTTGTTTCTGACAATCCAGTAGCCCACAATGGAGATCTTTGAACGGATTCCTCAGGACTGGGATTATTTCAACAGTGTCCCTAATGCGTGATATATTTGTCAAACTGCAAACGGTATGAACCACAATATTTTGGTTTGCGTTTATAGTGATCTGCCCCAATCTCCTTCACAACGCCTTCCCCTGAATGGCCTGCCAACACACCTTTTGACAATAAGCTGCCATATCTCTCCCGATGTTATCGGTCTGTATGCAGTATAGTTTATGTTCTAGGAGCGAGTGGCTGGTCTAATGAGGAATTTAATGCCGTGAATTTTTTTTAATGCCTTTTATGCCACATGTACGTAGGTTGTATCAAGATGGTTGTGTCTTAGAATTGATGGCGGTACGAGGGGAGTAACAGATGATTAATTCCCCAGCAGGAATGGTATCCTGGTTTGGGTAACACAAATATTTAGTAAGATATTTCTTATTAGTCAACAATTGGTGATTTTGCCGTATCATTCGGACCTCATTAGAGGAAGCCCGTGTTTGTCGCGCGTCGCACAGAAGGAAGATGACAACCGACAGGTTTTTTGGAAATTGTACTGCGCGCGGGGGGTGCGATTTATAGGCTGGGCGGAGGGTTGAGAAGTTTAATGCGGAGGGGGGAGGGATAGTTAATGGTTATGAGACAAGGGGGTGATTATATGCGCAGGACTGGCGGCGGGTAATGTTGTATGTTGAAGGGGGGTGTGGGAGAGGAGGATGTGGTGACATGGGTGTATCATGGTTGTCGCGCAGGGGTGCGTCTGTTGAGTGGTGTCTAGGGAGCGTGGTGGTGAGCTGGTTTAGGGAGGGGCGGGTTCCGGGTATGTTGAAAGTATGTATCTGTGATGTAGCACCAGTGCGGGATTGCAAGTGTGATGTTAGAAGAAAATCTGGATGTGTGTAGCAATAGGTGGGTTGAGTAGCCGAATGGTGGTTTAAACCCGTAGTAAAATATAACAGGGATATTCTTAGTTGACTTTTTCATTGCACTGAAACTCTAGCGCATGACTACTAACATTACTGATGCTGAGACCGTGCACCGACCTGGAAAATGGCTGCGAGAGAAATGGCGGTGAGACTGCGTTGAGGATGAGGTGTGAGGGTAATACGCTATGTTGTTCTATTATTTTATTAAAATTAATTTCAGCGCGCGCTTATTGCGTTCTGTAATAATATAGCTTGTTATTATGTATTAAGGCCACATTATAGATTAGACTGGGCACCCGCCCCGTCCACAAGTTTGTAACGGGATCGTGTATGGGGTTGTGACGCCAAGTTCGGGAGGTGATAGAAGGGCACGCAGAATGAGTGCATTGAGACGTTAATGGCTAGTCTATCGAATATGACTTTCCTATTGCTACCTCGTGTGTTCATGTACATCTCATGAATCAACTGATATTGCTTGCTAGCTCAAATCAAACGCAAAGAGGGGGCCGTGCAACGCCGTGTGGGGAGCAAGGTATGTGTTTGGTAGGTGGGGGGAGGGGGGGGGGGGGTGGGATGTGGTGGGGTGGGGGGGGGGAGGTTGAGGGGTAGAGTGAGCCGCGCGTGAAGTGGGTGGGTGGGGCTCCGAGCGGGGGATTGAGGAGAGTACGGGTGGGAGACGTCGGGTGGTGGTTTGGGGACGTAGGGGGGTTGTGAATCGGCGGGGGGGGGGGGGGGGAGGGCTATGGTCCCCGATGTTTCGATTAGAATAGACACCTGGTGGACTGCATGGTAGGGTCGGTTGTATGAGTCCGCCTAGCATGCCGTCATAGGGACTAGGAACCAGACGTGGCCGGGTTAGTGGATCGATTACTTTAGGACGAGTGGACTGATGAGCGACACCGAGGAGTGCCGCTCGGGGAGTTGGGTCCTGATGAGGAGGGGATCTCGGAGAGGGACATGCCCTCAGCACACGACCTATTTGGGTTGACTTCCTTTCCGCCGAATACAGATCATGAAGAGGAATACACTGCAATTATCATTAGTATTGACTAGTGTTTCGATATATTTAATTACAACTGACCAGAAAGATCACTTTTAAATCAAGGACTCAAGACGGGTGTGGGAGCAGGAAGTGCTAAATACAGTAAACGAGGTTAAAAAACACGAGAGAAGATGGGACTTGAAATGTAAAGAAGAAGGACAGGGATCTGGAGCGGAAGATCACAACCCTCAGAATGTCTGAAAATGTGCGCCACTCCCTCGTCCCCGTAACAAATCGTAACTAATATCAATGCATATAACACTTAACATAATTGGATGAAAACGGTAGGGGGTTTGGGGGTGGTGGCAAAGTCGGAGGGGATCGCGAGGGGAACGCAATTGTCGTTGGGCGGACGCGTACACGGCGGGGTTGGTAGAGGGGTGTAAGAACGGAGAATTGAAGTACCGGTGAGATGTGCGAGTAACTGCAGAGTTGGGGGAAATTATGCTGATTGTTGAGTATACCCAATCCGTTTGAAACGTCGGAGATGATTACAAATGAGTGATTCACAACTGGGTAGTTTACCGGGAGTAGTACCAGGCTCGCGATTAAGTTATTGACCGTCCTCGCCCGCCGAGCCATGCGCTGTGGCAGTGCCAGCCTTAGCAAGGGAAACGAAGAGTTTTTTGGAGATCGATGTGTGCGGTAGCTGTGTAGAAGGGCGTTGACACGACGTTGGTGAGGGCGGAGATGCCAAATGTGCTGACTGTGGGGGGGGTCCGTTCGAACGCCCCTCATCCCTCTTGTTGGCCAAATAGTCAGCCGTTACCAGCCGAGGGCGTTTTAGTGAGGATGGAGTACAGACCGCAGTGGGAGTACGCGCAGATCGTATGTTGTGAGGGCTTTCATTGATTCCAAGGGACGCGGTCTGATATGGGGGGGAGTGGAGCAAGTGGTGTGGTGAGTTGGCTGTGTGTGGGTTCGGAAAGAAAATACCATTGGTAATTGTTCAAAAAAGTGTGAGATTCCAACTCCCTTTTGTTTTAACCCCTGTGAAATCACTTTAAGACGGGATTAACACAGCGGAGTGAGATATCTCCTCTATAGAATCAGTTGTTGCAAATACTACGGGGTTGAGGAGGATTGTATCCCTAATTTTTTTACATGTGCTGAGTCCGTTGTCTCTATAAGGGTGATAGGAATCATTCAAGCGGTGTGTTAGCTGAGGTCTATTTGAGGTCCAGTCAATCAAAGTCAGCTTAGAAGCTGTAATTGTGTGTGGGACCGCACCTATAACATATCACGGGATTTAGTGTGCGTTACTTTTCACCAATAAAGACCTATTTTGTGCTAATTATTTCAATATCACTATTTGGCACCACTCCTTCCCCATATACATACCCGTCTTCCGTACCAACTTCTGTTACCCCCAACACCCGTAAACCACCCACACACCACCTACCCCCCTCAACGCACTCTCTTACCGCAGACATTCCAAATAAGGTGCAAGTTTATGAAGTTATCTCGTATCGGTGCTAGACTATTTGACGGTCAAAATGAGGCAAAACTCTTTTGTCAGTTACACTCCGCGTTACCAAACAGTATCTAAAGTAAAGAAACGATTATCAGCTCACAATTTCACGTAGTCTAATAGTTTGGTGAGCCCACCCCTTTGCCATCGCAACCCCACCCACCTGATACCCAACAACCTGAATTTCCACCCACCCCGACCATCCCTATCACCAGCTCAGATCGTGTTAAAGCCACGTTCCAAGCGCGTTATAACCCACTCCCACGACCCCCCCCGCCCCACTACCCCCTCGTGACACCACGCCGATCGCCCACCGCCCCATATCACCCCCCCACAAGCCCGGGCCCCCCAACACCGCATCTTCCACCGAACCCACGCAGTGCTCTGCAGGTGCCTGATACGTAGGTTAGAAGAGGTTGGTACTTAACCTGTGTTATGAGATCTGCATGGCCGGGTGCGGTTGTACTCCATACCTACTTACTCAATGGCCTCAGAGCCAGTGCAGACAGCGTTGCCTAAGAAGTCAACTTTTTCGCGATAGTTGAAGGGGCGCATCTATGTATTTACCGGGTCCCTGGGTGGCATGATCGACTAGGATCTCACAGAATGTGTCTGCATTTAGTGGACTCTGACTGGCCCATTCATTGAAGGACATTGGGACTGCTGCAGCCCACTGCATCACTCTGCTATCCGTGAATGTGTCGTCGTTTTCCATGTTTGAGCGTAGGGCGTAATGTCCCGCCCGCACGCATCCCCCTCCCCCCCCCTTCCCGTCACCAGTCTTCTATTCCCGGTGTAGTCAAGTTACATCTTTTGCAAACAACAATTGTTAAAGATTAAAAGAGTCGCCCGTAGGTCGCCAGTCTATCACAGAGGCACGACTATCCGAAATTGCTCTAGGCAAATCCGTAGACATCCGAACGAGACACCCGCGCCCCCCATCTCCGCGAATTGTTCGACAAATGGGATCGCGGAATGAAAGTCAGACTTGTCTGGATCGTCTGCCGCCAACACTCCCACGGCGCCGTATCGCACTCTCCCCTCTTAAAATACTCTTGTTCCCAGCTGTCTGCGGAAAACGGCGTAGCATTGGAAAGTCCGCTTCCGGCGCACACTATCGGGAATCCGCACCAAAGTGAATCCCGCTCGCGCTGGTCCCCAGGGGAAAACACCCCCACATTATCCTGCGCTCCTGACATCTTCTTGTGACTAATCACAGATAAATATGTTTATTAGGGTATTGGACCTTTATCAATAACAATCGGTCCTCCAAGAACCAGTGATGCGGTTTTGTTGCCTGCGACTCTAAAGGACCAAATCATACAATTAATTACCCTTAAACCAGAAGTTCTATACTAATAGTAAAACTACGTACATTGTACACAATTTAGTGTAACTTTGCTCTACTGAGATATATGTCTTTAGAAAATTATGATTTTAACGGCGTAACTGCTGGAAAACAACATAACAGGTTCAACCTAGCTGTATACAGCTTCAGAATGGAGCTTTTTATTTTCCTTATTCTGTTTTTGTTTTTATACTGTGTTTTTAGTTTGTTTACTGTTCACCCCACACCCACGCCCCCCCTGTACTATTATGTCGCGGGGCACACCCCCCCTCACACCACCACCGGCGCACGCACCCAACCAACAATCAACTACCACCCCACCTTCTGTGTACTGGGGGGGTGACCCCATAGGGCCTCTTGAGACCTTTCACTAGCAATCGCGTTCTCCAACATACTAAGAGATGCTTTACTTGACCGTGCTGGTTGATGTCGCTCGAAACGTTGATGGATAATCTAATATTTTAAGATGAGTGTTTTTTCACCCTGCGCTTTCCAAAATATACTTTTTAACCACCATACACAGGAGCCATTGTCTGCAGGTCATTAATGTTAGCCCTGAGCTTTATTGGTTACTAAAAGGAATGAGTATAAGACAGATTATGTGTGAGGTAAGATGTGAAGTAATATATGCGGTAATATGATAGATACACATAGATAGATAGATAGATAGATAGATAGATAGATAGATAGATAGATAGATAGATATCGATATATAGAGATAGATAAAAAGATGTGTTTTGAAGGAAGGAGGTGGTTACAATGTGGGGTATACAATAGGTCAGTGATGGCTAACCTATGGCACTGGTGCCAGAGGTGGCACTCGGAGCCCTTTCTGTGGGCACTCAGGCCATCACCAGAGATGACTCCAGGTATCTTCCTGCAGTCCCAGACAGCCCAGGACTTGCTGTGCACAGAGCTATTTTAAAGTGACAGCTCTACCTGGGACTATTTTCTGCTTTATTGGTGTCCTCAGGTGCTGGTATCAATGAAAACTGTGACAGAGAAGGGAGTATAAATCACAAATTAAATTTCCGTGTTGGCACTCTGTGATAAATAAGCGGGTCTTTGTTGTAGTTTGGGCACTCGGCCTCTAAAAGGTTTGCCATCACTGCAATAGGTAGATGGCTCCTCTGAACGCCGAGGGAGATAGTATTATTGTCACCAAGTTACAAAAGGTAAAGAAATGGGGTTATTACACAGGGTTATTTACTGATGTCTCTTGATATATCAATGGAAGCTGTTCACTGTGTCACATATATGAATGTTTTGAAGTGTAATTTTGCTGTATAAATGCACCTGATATGATCACATGACTTATGATGTTGTCCATATATATGGAGTGTTTGGATTTATCACATTGCTTGAAAAAGGATCCTGAACAGGGTCTGAAATGTTGCACTTGGGCTAATAAAGCTCCCATCCGTTTTTTCACATTTACCTTGGAGTGACGTCTCATTTTTTTCTAAGATAGATATATGGATAGATAGAGCTAGATAGATATTGATAGATAGAAGATAGATAGATAGATAGATAGATAGATAGATAGTAACTTGCATGAAACACTTACACTTATAGTAGCCCATCACTATATGGAAAGGCTTATTTTACCCCCACACTTTAGGGATATTACATAATGACGACTTGGCTTGTCTCTGAACAATCTGTTAGACATTGTCACAAAGTAAATAAACCCTCTGCCCTTTTGGATCTTGTCTGAACAAAGTAGCACAGGAACAAATATATTATTTATTTGTATTATTATTTTTTAATTTTAAAAGACGGGGGTCTATTATACTTACAAAAATCAACCTCTCTAAAAGAGATGTGGGAGCATTAAGGGGGGAAAGCATCCATCCAATGTGGTCCAATACTTCTTTGCTGTGTTATGAAATATTAGTCTGAAAAAAACAACAAACAACACATATGGGTTAATCAAAAGTTATAAATAATCTTTTATCACTTGTTAACAGGGTGAGAAACTATTAAAAACAGAAGGGTTATGACAACCTAGGTATATCCCTAACACTTGCATTTTTTATTTAGAATACTCCCAAAAACATATTAAGCTGAAGGAAAAAAATCCATGGTATTCTACTTCTCAACATTTATGCTCGGATTCCGCCTCATCGGAGGGGTTGAATTTGTCTATCAGTACAAAATTCAATGGGCCCTTTCCCTCTGGCCATATTTTCTGCAATAATATCGATTAGGGCAGGAAATCTAGGTTTTTCTTCCCTGGACCAAGTTGGTGATGAAACTGTTCAAAAAGTCTTAAAGTAGTTCCGCAACAGATCCCAAATCACATGGGGCATTTTTAGTTACAATGTGTCTCACGGTGACTGCAGTCCAAGCCAAAAATGTCTTAAATTACAAAAAGATCTTTTACCATTGTATGTAAAGTGTCACTGTATATGGAGAGCCAAATCACGCAGAGTTTTAGCTGTAGACGAAGGGAAGAGGGACATACTGGACGACAGGGAGGGAGGGACGAAGAATGGAAGGCGAGTTATACTCGTCGAGCTTGATTGCTCGTTCGGAGTAGTAAGTATCGAAAAACGGGCCTTCGTTGCTTTCGACGAGTATTTCCCCCCTGCTCGAAGATCGGGCATTTATTGTTTAATTAAAAAAAACACAAACAGTGAAGAACAATGAAGAATAGAATTAAAAACAAGTGAACACAAGGGATCTTAATCGTGAAAAAACACAGTGAAAAAACACAAGTGAAGAAGAGATCTAACAAGATGTTCGGCACAATTCTGGCTTACTTGATCGGAAGACTACGCGCGGAACGGTTGCAAAACAAAAAAAATGAGCAATGTGTAAGACCAAAATTATATTATGTTTTGAAAGAAACACAAACATGAAAGGTAAAACAACAGTTGCGGGCAGGGACAGAGACAGCAGGGAGCAGAACAAGAGGCACACCGGGGGAGGCAGCAACAGAGACACCGGGGGAGCAGCAACAGAGAGAGGACACCGGGGGAGCACAGCATGGAGGACATTGGTGGACAAGCGGCACGGAGGACCATCGGGGGGTGAGCGGCACGGCGACATCGGGGGGCACGGAGACATTGTGGGAGCGGCCACGGGAGACCACGACATGCAGGGAAGCGACACGGAGACATCGGGGCACGGAGACATTCGGCGGGGGAAGCGGGCACGGAGGACATCGGGCTAGTCGCACGGAGCGGCACGGGAGACATCGGGGGCACGGAGACCATCGGGGGGCACGGGAGACATCGGGGGAGCGGCATGGGAGAACATCGGGGAGTGGGCACGGAGACATCGGGGCACGGAGACATCGGGGGGGGAGCTGCACGGAAGCGACATCGGGGAGCGGCACATGGAGAACATCGGGCGGAGCGGCACGGGAGACAATTCCAGGCAGACGGCACGGAGGACATCGGGGGAGCGGGCACGAGACATTGTCGGGGCCAGCGGGCAGGAGCGGCCACGGGGACATTCGGGGCACAGAGACATTCGGGGGAGGAGTGGGCACGGAGGACATCGGGGCAGCGGCACGGAGCGGCACGGAGGGGACATCGGGGGCACGGAGGACATCGGGTGGCACGGAGGACATCGGGGCAATGGAGACATCGCGCGCGGCACAGAGACTTAGGGAGCAGTACGGACAGACCATACAGGGGGAGGACCTTCAGTGGAAGGGAAGAGCAGCGGTTCCCGGACAGTAAGCAGATGTGCCGAACATCTGCATCTATTCTTCACTGCGTTGTTCACTAAAATGATGGGCCGTGTCACCGTTCAAGCTTCGTTTTTTATTCTTATCTTCACTGTTCTTCACATCTGCTTAACTTGTCGAGGAGATAATATACGGCGCGGGGAACAGTTGAAGAATAGATTGCAGATGTCTTTGCATCTTACACCTATTAAAATTATTCAAGAAAGCATTCCTTTTTCAATTAATTAACAATTTTATTCCCGAAAAAACCATGCGTCCCTTTGAAAAAATGGCTCGAGTCTCCCATTGGACGCTCAAATGGGGCTCGTTAATTCGAGACGAGCTCGAGCATCTGGAAAAAGTTTGTCTCGAAATAACGAGCAACTCGAGCATTTTAGTGCTCGTCGCTCATCTCTAAGAACCTACCTAATTACATTTTGCCCCATAGGCCCCAAATGATTTGGGTCTTAATGGACCTACCATCTGCTTTGACAACATGATCCTGAATATTTTAGCTCACATATTTAAGCCATCTTCCCCAGAGAGTTTGTGCTCCAGGAGCAGCAAACTTCGTTCCATATTATCAATTGCCCGCAGCCTTGAAACTTGCTCATTTAGATCCAGAATCTGGGCTTCCAGGTGAGCAATTTTCACACACCCCACACAGCAGTATTCCCCCTCGAACGGCTGTTCAAGGAAAGCATACATGGCACAGGATGTACACCGTGTAGCAATGCCACTTATGGATTCCATTGTTCTAATGGGGATTACAATAGAATTATGCACAGAAGAATTTACAGTCAAAGTAACACAGAACACAGCAGTTACCTGCTAAAGCCCCTCAAACTTAAGTCCCTTAAACGTAAGTCACACTTAAGACACTGCACACACTTAAGATCAATGCACACTCGCCGCCAAGCTCATACACTCGCTTTGCTAATGCTTTTTTAAAAGTTATCTGCCACAAAAATCTGCAGAGCTCACTGCACAAGATCTGGCTGCAAACAAAGTCAATTTCCCCTATGGGGACAATAAAGCATTCTATTCTATTCTATTCGAAAGGTGGTGGTAGATAAAATATGACCTTTCATATTTTATGTTAAAAACTCTTTTCTTTACTTGACCAAAAATATACATGAGAAAAAATCTAAAAAGTCACAAATGGTTTCTATCTGTGACCCCCGTTTTTATCAGTTATATAGGAAAGATATAGTTATTATCCCCTAATTCAGGGGAAAGGATCAATGAGTGTTGGCGTTATGTCACTTTTATTTGTGTATTGTTGATTTCACATTAACACATACCTTATATACCCGGGTATAAGCCGTGCTTTGCAGTACAAAACATGTGCTGAAAAACCCTAACTCGACTCGAGTCAAGAAAAAAACAAAATGTGTACAGGTGGTCCCCTACTTAAGGACACCCGACTTACAGACAACCCATAGTTACAGACAGACTCTCTGACCTCTGATGAAGCTTTCTGAATGCTCTACTATAGTCCCAGTCTGCAATAATCAGCTGTAAGGTGTCTGTAATGAAGCTTTACTGATAATCCTTGGTCCCATTACAGCAAAAAATGTTTAAACACCAATTGTCACTGGGGCCAAATTTTTTTTTGTCTGGATCTACAATTATAAAATATACAGTTTCGACTTACATACAAATTCAACTTAAGAACAAACCTCCGGACCCTATCTTGTACGTAACCCGGGGACTGCCTGTACTCACCTTCTGACCCCCCCCCCCCTGGCACACATCCCACTCAGTCGCAGGCATCGTGACATCAGCCGCTCACTGACATCATAATGTGTGGTGGCGCACACCTTACAATGTCACGATGCCTGTGACGGACCACGGGGACACAGAGCCCATGCCAGAGCTGCGATGGATAGAAGAGGACCTACCGGGGGGCTGCCAGGCTATATGTTACAGGGGGCAGGCAGGCTATATACTACAGGGGCCTGGCAGGCTATATAATACAGGGGGCTGGCAGACTTTATACTAGGGGGCTGGCAGGCTACATACTACAGGGGGCTAGCAGGCTATAAACTAGGGTGCTGGCAGGCTTTATACTAGGGGCTGGCAGGCAATATACTAGGGGGGGGGGGGGCGCTATACTACAGGGCGCTGGCTAGCTATATACTAGTGGGGGCTGGCAGGCTATATAATAGAGGGGGCTGGCAGGCTATACACTACAGGGGCTGGCAGGCTATATACTAGAGGTTCTGGCAGGCTATATACTACAGGGACAGGCAGGCTGTATTCTGCAGAGATTCACAGGCAATGTACTACAGGGGCTGGCTGGCTATATACTACAGGGGCTCGCAGGCTATATACTGGGGGCTAGTTGCCCATATACTACAGGGGCTGGGAGGCTATATACTAAAGGGGATGGTAAGCTATATACTACAGGGGCTGGAAGGCTATATACTACAGGGGACTGGCAGGCTATATACTACAGGGGGCTGGCAGGCTATATACTACAGGGGGCTGGCAGGCTATATACTACAGGGGGATTGCTGGCTATATACTGGAGGGGCTGTTACCAATGCATTTCTCACCCTCAGTTTTTCCATTTTTTTGTGTTAAAATTAAGGGCCTCTGCTTATACTCGGGTTGGCTTATACTCAAGTATATATGGTATCTCATTCATACAGACAATTTCATCAACAAAAGTGCCCACTATAATATATGTGGCACTACTGTAGTGGTGGTCTTTGCGAGTTCTCACTTTGTAGACTCCTACTATTGCATTGTTATGATTCACTCTGTCTATCCTTGGGATTGTTCTCTTTATTCTGTTATTATTATTATTCTGTTATTTATATTCTGTTTGGACACATCATATTGGTAGTAAAATTGTATGTTCTTTTATTTGTTTTGTATAAACACACTCTCAGTTTTCCTCACATATCTCCTCAAACTAAGGAGAATGCTTCCTAAAATAAGACTGGGTAACTGCTTGCAGGTGGTAGAAGAAATAACTTCTGTTATTTCTCTATAGGTTATTAACTTTTTATATTTTTTCTCATGTATACTTTTGGTCAAGTAAAGAAAAGAGCTTTTAACATAAAATATTAAAGGTAATATTTTATCTACCACTACCTTTCCTTAAAGGACATCTATAACCAGATCAAGGATTGTTAACCAAGCACACCTGCATACTGGTGTGTGCCCCCTCTGGAATGGTTTGTTTTCTTTTAGCTTCCTTTGCCCTGTTTTTTAAGAAAAAAAGGCTTTTAATGCAAATGAGCCTGAGGGGTTCCATAGGAATTAACGGAATCTGGAGCCCCACAGGCTCATTTGCGTAATTTTAAAGCCTCTTTTTCTTAAAAACAAGGGTCATAAAGGTTAAAAGAAGAGCAGATCCTGCCCGAGGGGATACATACCAGTATGTCAGTGTGCTTGGTTTACAATTTTTTTTTTTAAGTATTTTATTGAGCTTTTCACATTCTAACAGATATCGTACAAGCATTGGTCCATATGACCACATTATTTCTCACAACAAATGAACAGTGATATATTTATAGCTGTGATGTAATACCCACTTTTCTTGCCTGTTTTTATCAGACATTTGTTTCAATCTTGCCCAGTACCCTGTTCAGTCCTCATGACAAAGACTAGGGGGGGGGTAAGAACGATCCTGAAGTTGCTTGTTCACGTTAACTGTTACTTCTATGGTGTTGAACGTCAGTAACATTTAACAATTGACATTAACATAAACATTAAGTAAACATTTAATAAACATTTAGTCAGGCCTAGAGTCTTATTATAATGTCTGTCACTCTTTATAGTATACACTCTGTATCCATGAGTCCCATTGAGAATGGAAAGGTTTCAGCTTATTAGATTGGATAGCTATTGCTCTTTCATATCCACAGGTCTTGTTGACTTGTGCAAGGGATTCTCCTATTCCGGGTGACCAAATTTCTTTCCAATGTCGAGTAAGGGTCATTTTAGCAGATAGCAGAATATGAGCAGAAATGGTTCTATTCTTAGGAGGTAGTGTGTGCAAGTCTATAAGTAGTAGGGCTGAGGCTGGTGAGAATGGAATATTTTTTATTCCGAGGTTTGCCAAGACTGTGTAAGTTTGCTGCCATAGACCTTGAATTTTAGGGCAAGACCATAGGGTATAAAGCAGGGTACTTTTTTGTCCACAACCTCTCCAGCATCCCGGGGGGGATGTCGGAAAAATTTTGCTTAGCCTGGCTGGGGTGTAGTACCATCTCATATGTGTTTTGATTATAGCTTCTAGGTGAGGTATACTACGAAATGTATTATGTACCATTTTTTGAGAATGTTGCCATTGGGAGGAAGTGAATATGGAATTTAGGTCTTTTTCCCAAGCTAACATATATGGTAATTTTCCCAATTCTGTTTTGCTGCCTATAGCATTATAAAAGAAAGATATCCCTTTTTTCCCAGAAGATTTAATTTTCATCCATGTGATTATTTGCTCATTAAGCAATGGAAGATGCTTTAATTTGCTATTTAAATAATTGTGAACCTTAAGGTAGTTATATATTTCTCCTTGTTCAAGGGAGAAGGTTAGGGCTAATTCATTAAAAGGTCTTAGTGATCTATTTTCCACTATGTCCGCTAAGTTGTTTATGCCTTGATTTCTCCAATACCCTAATTTCAAGTTTGGGATGTTGAATTCTAAGAGATTAATTGGAATTAGTTCTAATGGAAGTTTTTCAGTGCCTGGGTTTGTCATGGTTAATGTTTTCCATGCTTGTTCTGTATTGTACATTGTGAGTAGGGGGGAGGGGGGATTCTGTATTTGCCAGAGGGAGTTGATTATTCTAAGGTTTAATGCTTTTCCTTTGTTATAGTGTTGCTCTATAGATTGCCATTTGTTAGTCTCCAAGTTTCTCCACCAGTGTTCAGACTGTTCTAAAATCGCTGCGAAATAGTAGTCTTTGAGTTCAGGTACTGCCAGGCCCCATTTGATTTGGGTCTAGTTAGAATATGAAGGGCGACCCTTGGGTTACTATCTTTCCAAATAAATTGCCTTACTTGAGCACGTGCCTTCCTGAAATAGGCTTCAGGAATTGGGATTGGTAGAGTTCTAAAAAGATATAAATATTTGGGGAGAATCATCATCTTGTATGATGCTATCCTGCCACACCACGACAGGAGTTCTTTGGAATATTCTGCTAGTTCCTTGTCAATTTTGTTCATTAGGGGGACATAGTTATGCTTAAACAAGTTAGAAATTGGGTATGCTAACTCAATTCCTAGGCAGGTAACATGTTCTTCCTGCCAATCTACTAGGTATTCTTTTTTTAACGATTGTATTGTTATTGGGTGAAGATTTACTGGGAGAATTTGGGATTTGCTCTTATTTATCTTATAGTAAGAAATTTCCCCGAAGTCATTTAAGGTATCGAATATATATTTTAAAGGAGTCTCAGGGTTTGTGGATGTTAAAATTATGTCGTCGGCAAATAGGGCTAATTTGTGCTCCTCCTTGCCTACCATGATACCAGTGATATTCCGGTTAGAGCGTATGGCTTCAGCTAGGGGTTCTATTCAAATATTAAAAATAATCGGGAAAAGGGGGCAGCCTTGTCTGGTACCGTTCGACAGGGTGAACGTTTGGGACAACGTGCCATTAATAAAAACTTTCGCAGACGGGCACGAGTACAGGGCTCTAATGGCTGTTAGGATGTGACCTTGTTGACCAAATTTTTGTAGAGCTTGGAATACATATTCCCAGTTCACCCTGTCGAACGCCTTTTCTGCATCTACTGTTAGGAAGGTTGCGGGAGTGTTATTGACCTCACATGTTTGTAATAAATTTATCAGTTTCCTCGTATTATCCGATGTTTGTCTGTTTGCTGTAAAGCCTGATTGATCAGGTGCTATAATATCCGGTAAAATTGTTTTTAGTCTGTTTGCTAATATTTTTGCATATAATTTTACGTCCACGTTTAAGAGGGAAATAGGGCGGAAATCTGCTGTCTTTCCTTGTTTGGGAAGGGTTACAATTAGAGCTGAAAGCATTGGTTGTGGGAATGTTCCTGTCTTCGATGCTTTATCAAACACTTTTTTCAGGTGGGGAGTGAGAATATGGGCAAATTTCTTGTAATATAGTCCCAGAAGTCCATCTGGTCCCGGGGTCTTATTGGACTTCAAACCTTTGATGGTACTGAGAATTTCCTTTTCTGTTTTAGGAGTGTTAAGTTTGGTTAGGGCTTCAGATTAAATTTTGGGGAGGGATAGTTTATCTAAGAATTGTTTGATTTGGTCCAAGGAGTTGTCCTTGTTAAGATTATATAGGTCCGCATAATATGTCATAAAAGCATTTGCTATCCCTCTTGGGGACATTATTTTTTCGTCAGTGTGGGTGGTATAGGTAGGGTATTTTTGATTTCAGTAATCTTTTTTTAAGTTTATTAGCAAGTAGGGCCCCAGCTTTTTGATCTTGGGAATAAAATTTAGTTTTAAGTTTTGCTAGGGAGCGGGCGTAGTTGTGCAGCATCAAATTTCTAAGATGGTCTCTTTCGGTGTTTAACTGGTCCGTAATAGCCTGTGTTATCGCTTGATTGTTAATTTGTTCTAATTGTTGTATTTTTGCTAACGATATGCTTATTTCTTTTTCTCTAGCATTTTTTATTTTGCTACAGAGTTTGGATAGGTCATCTCTAATGTACCCTTTGTGGGTAATCCATATTGAAAAGATGTCTGCTTCCCCGTTATTGTTAAAACTGAAAAATTTTCGATTTTTGCTGAGTGTAGAGGGTGGGATAATGATGTCATGTCCACCCTCCACACAAAGTCATTAAATTCTGAAAATGAGTCGGCCAACGACACCTTCACTGGTGCATGGTCTGACCATTTAATCAGTCCTATAGCTGAGGATTCCACCTTGTCAAGCAAAAATCTATCCCCTCAAATGATATCAATTCGGGAATATACTTTTTGTCTGGCTGAGAAGAATGTATAATCTCTTTCAGACGAGTGTTGGGTTCGCCATACAATGCATGTTCCCATAGAATGTCATTTATAGAGGCAGTTCTATTTGTTCTGCAAGTAGTAGAGTCTAATGCTGGGAGATTGACAGCGTTAAAGTCCCCACAAATTAGTAGGAGGCCTTTTTTAACTGCCATAACTTTCTCTAGCAACTTCTTGAAAAAGGTTCTTTGTCCACTATTAGGAGCATATAAGTTGACTAAAGTATATGTGATATTGTTAATATTACATACCAGTATTATGTACCGGCTTTGGCTATCAATATCTACATGAGTTATTGATACTGCAAGCGATGATTTAAAAGCTATCATAACACCTCATTTCTTTTTCTGGAAGGTAGACATAACAATATGAGGAAACAGAGGGTGAGATAGCTTAGGAGGGTTAGAGGTTCTCACATGTGTCTCCTGAATACACAGAATATCACATTTTTCTTTTATTGCTAAAGTAGATCTTTTATATGGACCGTTAAGTCCTTGCACATTAAGTGATAAAAGGTTAACTACCATAATTTAGGAATTTGTCTAAGATCATAACCTTAGGGATTACCTTAATAAGTCTTGAATAGGATATGTAGTACACTATAGAGTGAGCTTTATCGAATCTTAGATATGTTACTAGACCTGAAAACAAAACCTTAATAACATTTACAACAGAAAAAACAAAAATGAACAAGTTTCTTGCTACCCACGATATACGTAGTAGTTCAACAGGGGTCATCTGTCCTCGTGGAAACGTGTGTTCAAGGACCGGCCCTTCTCCTAGTTTTCTCAGCAACGGAGAAGTGTCCTTTGGGAGGTTCATTTAATTTGCCATTCTGGATCTAGACGGGCTTGACGATGTGGTCCTGATGAGGAAACAGAACCTTCTTTCTCTATTCCCCAAGATTCTAGGATTTTTTCTCCCTCTTCCACAGATTTGATGGGTACTATACAGTTCTGCCATTTCACAAGGATTTGTGGGGAAGCCCCATCTGTATGGGATCTCCTTTTCCCTAAGGATTGAAGTGATGGGTTGAAGTTTACGTCTTGTTTGGAGTGTCGCCGCAGAGGTCAGCAAACATTTTTATTGTTTCGTATGGTGCAGGGAGAGATTGCATCTTCCTTGATTGAGATAGGAGTTGCTCTTTCACATCATAAAAAGTAAATCTGGCTAAGACATCTCTAGGCACTGTTTCCGGCAGGTTTGGAGGTTTGGGTACTCTGTGTGCCCTATCGATGCTAAACTCGTATTCCGCTAAGTCAGGTAGTAATGCTTTGGTCAATTGCTGAACATAAGATTTCAGGTGAGCATTAGGCACTATTTCTAGTATTTCTCTGAACTTGATATTATTTCTTCTGTCTCGGTCTTCTGAGTCAATTAATTTTGCTTGCATGGAGGCCACCGTGTTTTCCAAGTTGTTATGTGAGCCCACAAGATCATTGTGTGCGTTAACAAAGGAGACAAGTTTTTCCTCAGAGTGTGATACCTTGTCACCTAGTTCTTGTTCTGACGCTTGAAGAGGTTGAACTAGTGAGGTAATGTCTCTTTGAAGGGAGCTTCTCAAAGCTTCTAGCATAATTTTGAGGGTGTTTTCGGACACCAGCTTATCTGAGGTTTGAAAAGTTGCAAAACTGTCTGGAGATGAAGATAGCTCCTGCCCCCTGAGCTTAGCAATGTTGCTTGTATCTGATGGGGAATCTTCTTGATGTTTTGCCCTTTGCTTTGCTGGGCTGCTAGATGGTGAGCGGGAGTCTTCTATCAAGTCTCCTAGCATTTTCTGTGGAGAGGAGACTGAGCTTTGTTTTCAGGATCAGCGGAGGCATGCTGCAATCATTTTCTGCTTGTGCAGGGGATAAGGACGCAGGTGACATGGTCGTCCCAGAGCCTGTGCTCCATCTGTTGGGAACTTCAAAGGTAGTAGGCTGTAGCCTGCTATTCTTTTTAGGGTCAGCTCGGATAGTGCTGGCTACTGTGCTTACCGCATGCTTCTGTTGCGCGGCGTTCACCCCGCGGCGCCATCTTGCGCACAAGGCGATTCAGCCGGGAAGCAATGTCCGATCCCTTTAGTCGCGGGATCTTTTGTACCCCGCTTCCTCCCTGCAGTCCCCGTTACTCCCGGGGTTGAGTTCGGTGGTTTGCTGGGCATATTTTCCCCGTGCCGCTGGATCTGGTCGCTGAATGTTAGAGAGTCGGGCTGGAGCTCTAGCCTCATGCGGCCATCTTCCTCAGCGACCAAGCCACGCCCCCTCAGTTTACAATTCTTGATCTGGTGATAGATGTCCTTTAACCTTTTTCCCCTTTTTGTGAACAGTTTACTTTTGGTGGTGAACACCTGGTAGAAAAGGATTCCCTATCTTTTTGATGATAAAAACACTTAGTGTTACATTTAATTTATAGAAAGAACCAACTACTGCATCAAAGTGAAAAAAACTTGTACACAAAGATGGTTTTCTTACTCTACATCACTTCTACATACTCTATATTAAGTTCCAGGGCATTCCAAATTCTAAATCTATAAAATATCAGGTTAGTTTCAAAAACCAAATGCTTTCTGTCTCCATTAATCCCCTCTAAGCAGTTAATCTAAATAGAGTTCGATTTTTCAGTCTCGCCACCATGTTTGCATGCAAACAGCGGAGCACAAGAAGATAATGAGCTCTTTGCGTGCTAGCATGGTTTTAGCGAGTAGAACTGATCAGAGAATACTTGTCACATGTCCAACAAAATATGATTTAAGAGAACTGTCACCTCATGTTAGGCAGGTTAGTTTAAAACTGAGCCAAGTTTCCATTTTAAGAATTTTAATTAGCAATAAGTAGAACAAAGTCCATAAGCTTCTCACAGTTTACATGTGCTACTGTTTGGGATTTTCTCTTTAACCCAGTTAGTTCAGGCTCCCCTCCAAAGCAAGGATTAGCCATCCAATGCAATGTTATCTACAAACCTTGCAGTCATACCCATAATCCTATCAACAAACTCCTTGGGAATATTAAGAACACATTTATGCTGAATATGGGAACTCTTCCAATTTACAATTAACTACTGTAGAAGTCTGTCTGTTGTATATCCATCTTTCTTATTCCTTTATTTTCCTTTATTTTTATATAGCGCAGACAGATTAAACAGCCCCTATCCCCAATGGGTCTCACAATCTAATCAACCTACCAGTATGTTTTGGAGTGCGGGAGGAAACCACAGGACCCGAGGAAACCCATGCGAACATGAAGAGAACATACAAAATGTTTGCAGGTGTTGACCCTGGGACTTAAACCCAGATCCCCAGCGCAGGTAGGCTGTGATGCTAACCACTAAGCCACCATGTCAGGATAACCATAGGATTTCCTAGGAGGTTGAGTACTAAAGTGCTGTTCCCCAGAAATCACTATATACAGCTACCCCAGAAATCACTATATACAGCTCTCCCAGCAATCGCTATATACAGCTCTCCAAGCAATTACTATATACAGACTCCCCAGTAATCACTATATACAACCCCTCAGCAATCACTTTATACAGTTCCCCAGAAATCACTATATACAGCTCTCCCAGCAATCAATATATACAGCCCCCAGTAATCACTATATACAGGTCCCCCAGCAACCACTATATACAGCTCCCTCAATAATCACTATATACAGGTCCCTCAGTAATCACTATATACTGCCTCCCAGAAATCACTATATACAGCTCCCCCAGCAATCACTATATACAGCCCCCAGCAATCACTATATAAAGCCCCCAGCAATCACTGCATACAGTCCCCCAGCAAGCTCTATATACTGCCTTCCAGTAATCACTCTATACAGCCCCGCTCAGCAATCACTATATACAGCCCCCCCCCAGAAATCACTGTATACACCCCCCCAGAAATCACTGTATACAGCTCCACAGCAATCACTATATACAGCCACCCAGAAATCACTATATACAGCTCCCCCAGAAATCACTATATACAGCTTCTCCACCAACCACTATATACAGCTCCCCCAGCAATCACTATATACAGGTCCCCTAGCAATCACTAAATACAGCTCCCCCAGCAATTACTGTATAAGTTCCCCAGCAATCACTGTATACAGCTCTTCCAGCAATCACTATATACAGCCCCCAGTAATCATTATATACAGGTCCCCCAGCAACCACTACATACAGGTTCCCTAGCAAACACTATATACAGGTCACTCAGTAATCACTATATACACCTCCCCCAGCAATCACTATATACATCCCCCAGAAACCACTATATACAGATCCCTCAGCAATCACTATGTACCGGTCCCCTAGCAATCACTAAATACAGCTCCCCCAGCAATTAGTGTATACTGCTCCCCCAGCAATCACTATATACAGTCCCCCTATAACTATATAGTCCCCTATAATAACTATGTACAGTCCCCTAGAATAACTATATGCAGCCTCCCAATAACTATACATCCTTCTATAATAATTATACACATCCCGTATAACTATATACAGCCCCCTATAATAACTAAATAAACAGCCTCCCTATAACTATATACAGTCCCCCTATATTAACTATATACAGCCCCCTAGAATAACCCTATACATCCCCTTATAATAACTATATACAACAACCTATATACAGACTCCTATTATATCATGGCAAGTAATATAGGAGATAAAGGACGGCACAGTGAAGAACGGATTAACATCCAATGGTGGGTGCAGGATCGTAGGGGTCCTAGGAATCCCCAGGGTCCTCAAGATCCCAGGAATCCAAATAATCACACAAACGAGCAGCACTCGTGGAATATTTATTCAAAAGTGGAAATGCGACGTTTCAGCTAACTCAATGTAGCCCTTCTCATTTGGAACTCCTATTATACCTATATACACTCCCCCATAATAACTATAAACTGTCCTAGGTAAAATAATAAAATTGTACTCCCCTTCCATCATTCCCCCAATGCGTGCTGACCTCCTTCCATTCCCTCGCTAGTGGATATCGGAGGTGTACCAAGATGGTGCCATCTTTGTATAGTATGCGTCCGATCGTCTATGGCAGAGCAGGGAACTTATTGCTCCCTCGCTCTGCCATAAACTGAAGTCAGAGGCCTCGGGGCACATAATAATAATCTGGATACGGCCCAGGGAGCCCAGACTTAAAATCAATATGGGCGATTCGGGTGGTCCGCCCGAATTGCCCACGTTTGGTGGGGGCCCCTTTAAGGTCAAAGGGCCTCCCCTATAGTCCAGCCCTTGTTTACTGCCCTATATGTTTATATTATGATCCACTACTGAGAGCAGCTCTGTAGACTCTATTATTCCTGCAAAGCTAGAAGAGAAACTTAGATCTATGCCAGGCTTGTTTACTGGCTGATGGATTATTTGACAGCTTGCCCATAGAAAGTATGTATAGGGAGCTCATGGTCTGACGAGGTGGTGCGCAATATCATAGCCCCATAGGGGATAGTATTGGCACCTTTCTTATTAATTATTTACAACTCAGACTTTAGGAAAAATGAATCAGAATATTTTTTACAAAAATATTCAGATAATTCAGTGTTAATTGGATGTTAGCTGTATAAAGGATGGCGTAGGTACAGCATAAGGAGAAACTGTAGGGGAATTTACAAGTTGATGTGTTAATAATGGCCTACTTTTGAATGTTAGTAAGGACAAGAAATTAGTAATACATTTTTCAAGAAAATCCACTGGGTCTAGTGACCAATTGAGAGAGAAAAACAATATAGGCAGCGACAGAGCTTTTTTTTTTATTCTACGCAGATTGCAATCTTTTAACGTAAGTAAGGTGATGCTTTACTTCTTTTATCACACAGTTGTTATGAATGCATTATTATTTGTAGTAGCAACGTGGGGAAACTGCATCTCAGTTAGGCCCCTTTCACACTTGCGTTTTTCACGTGCTTTTGACGCGCAGAACTTACATTGCATTCTGACCCATTGTAATCAATGGCTTTTTTAAGACTTGCATTTTTTTTAAACACGTGTTTAAATCTCGGCATGTTCTACATTTGCAAGTCACGCGCGTGAAAAATACACCATACATGTCTATGGAGACGCATCAAAATCGCATTGCACTCTGAGACACTTGCAAGTGCAATGCGTTTTTCAAGCATCAATTGCCATAGAAAAGACAGAGCTCAGTCCTGAGTCCATTTCACGCGCATTATCTACGCGTGAAAAACTGAGACACTGAACAAACTCTGACTGAAAACTGATTGCACTCTGATGCAAATCGTCAGTTTTTCACTAACCAAACCCTGATCGCACCCTGATCAGACTCTGACATGACCTGCAACGCAAGTGTGGAAGGGGCCTTAGGGATAGTAAGAGACTGAATTAAATATTCAGAAAATCTGCATCAGTGGAGGTCTTGCTTTAGAGGAGTGGCATTGTACATATATTATTATTATTATTATTATTATTATTATTATTATTATTGTATAATGTGTCAGATTGAAACTCTTCGTTCTTTGAACCTACCTCTTTTCTGTCCTTTTAGTACACAGGAATGTTGCTTGGCAGTTTTGTTTTCGTAATTTAGTAATCAGATTAACCAATTTGTTGCCTCATATGTCAATGAATAAACGTATGAGAAATGTGGTGCACTAAGTGCCACCATTCTGGTAGATCTTTTCTTAAGTCTGCATATGCTGCATTGCTTTCAAAAAGAATATTTATGTAATGAGTTACATTTAATAATTAACAAGCTTTGGATTTACCTTGTAAGCTGTGGGATGATTATTAACTGACTTTCCATGTGTACTATGCAATACACTAAAAGAAGGGTGCAGAAACGTGCTCTTTCCCAGAACCTATGTCTCTGCCTACTTGCAGACGTCCCTATCTGGGTATGTGCCAGCAGAAACAGATAACAACCAGAGAGACAGGTGGACAAAACAAGCTCAGGTCAAATCAAATGAGGGAATTAAAGCAATGTGATTTGCAAATAGAGTAGTCAAAAGGGAGTGAGTAGAGGTAAGTTATAAATGGACCCTAGATGCTGCCGACCAGACACAATTTAAAGCTTTTTGCTTGCTTTAAGGGAAATCTACCATTAAATCACGTAGTACGATAAATATGGACACTTACTCATAGATCCAAGCACTGTTGACTGTGGGTAATCTTTTTATATTGTTATCCATAGCCTTATAAAAATCAACTCTTAAAATTATGGTACATGAGCCTGAAAAGCTGCTTGGGTTGTTAGCAGACGCTTCCAGTGCTGCAGATTCACAAGCTGTTGAATTGTGCAAGGAGCACTAACTGCTCTCAAATGCGAGGAACTTCTCCTTTCCAGCCCTAAGATTATTCAGAAAGAGGGGGGAAAGTGCTGCAAGGGAGCAGATGGAAGGGTGAATGGTTAAAAGTCTAGCAGCCTTTGAAGAGCACAGCCATGGAGGGGATCTGGTAACACCTCTAGAGACCGCCAGGCTTCATTAGCATAGAAGGAAGAATGCCATAAAAACAACAAAGTAGAGGTTTACAACAGTCACAAGTGCTTGGATCTAGAGTAAGTCTTTGGTTATCATGCTTGATTTTCAGGGTAGATTTTTCACTATGAATCATAGCGTTTGTTCGGTCCCAGCGCACAGAGCGGGGTTGCCAATACTTGCTGAAGAAAGAGAGAGGAGGAGAGCCGAGACAGTGGGTGCCGAAGAGTGCGCAGTACTTTTACACCCCTTTATTTGTTTGATTTACCCTGCATGCTAATTTCGTTTTTCTTTGCTTGTTGCCTTTTGTCCAAAATAGAGCTGCATTTGAACTTTGAACATATACATTTTCATATTTTTCTAAATGATTGAATGTTTGCCCCACAAAAGAGAAAATGTGTCAGCGAAATGACACTACTAATAACAAACGTCTGTATGACGAACAATCTCACACTCACAGGGATATCTTAAAGCGGTAGAATTAGATACTACCCAGGAAGAGACGCCCTAACCCGTACAACAGATGCAGGATCGCCTTATTAAGGACAAGGTCATCAGGTCTCTGTCATTATTTCTGTCACCTCTACCTGTTGGAGAAGCTCACAAGGATCCATCGTAGCCTTACTACTATTCAATTCAACAGTATCATTGAAAATCATCTTTTGTCTTTATTATGGTAAATGAGGTTGGTTACATGATCAGGAGGAAAAGTGATGTCACACACTGTGTTACACATACCGTCCTCCCTTAATGTCGTGTGGTGAGATATAGTTAGTAACACCTTACTAGTGTCGTGCTTTATTGCTGACCTGCTCTCCCTCCTAATACACATGTGAGAGACCCAGGACATCAGGTACACAAGTACTGTATGTTCTGCCTACAGTGTGGACCCGACATCAGCTACACAAGTACCTGAATGCTGCCTGTACACATGTATAGACCTAGACATCAGTCCAGTACCAAGTACCTGACATTGTGCTCTACCTAATCACGGTGCCTGGAGCCGATGTCTGTATACTACACACGCGGTGCAGCGGGGGCCAGCACCCGGAAGCACATGGAGGAGCGCATGTACACCATTTATCCCCTCACCTATATTATACAAGACTGTCAGTCAAAGACGGGGGTGCGGCTGTACCCCCCCCACTCATGAATGAGATGGAGATTGAATATGATAATGACTCATTGGACATCTCACAGGATTCATTGCATACAGCTTTAGCACATCATTGCTAGTTTTTACAGGCATGTAGAGGACCAATGAGGGATAGATGTGCGGCCATGCTTTCTAATGGCGTTAGGGTGTAATTGCCTGACGATCTCCACTTTAGGTGCTAAAAAATATTAGTGTTCTCCATTCAGGTCTGTCTGAAACACTTTATTAGGTGCTTCTTTTGCCCCCATATTATGGCAATTTTAGAATATTACTATTAGGATTTCTCATTTTTTATGTTTTTGTTACTTATTTTACTTTTTTCTTATGGATCCTAGTGATTGCTTTGTCGTGAGAATCGATTGTTACCATTATACATTATGATTTTTTTCTTTACGTGATATTAGTTATTATTATCATTTTGCTGTTTATCTACTACACAATGTATGATGTTCATGATGTTGTAGTATTCCTGTATATTTATCAGCAGTCCTTATTTCTCTGCAGTATTTGCATGTACCTATGTACCTCCAGGTTTTGTGTGACTATGTCCCCCCTTCCCCCATTTTTGGAGGAACGCTCTGTCCCAGGGCCTTCCGATCAGTGAACTTCTGTATATATACACATGAAGTAAACGCAAACAGACTAGCTATGATTAAGGTCATGTAATACTTCTTTTGCCCGAAATAGTCATGTCTTTGTATTTTAGGATGTTTGATTAAAGGAAGTTATCATTTCTAACTTCGGATCTTTTCTATTTTTGCTGTAGACCTCAGGGGCCTGATGTCTTGAGCCGTCCATTGTCCCTTTCCTTGGTGGGTTGGTAGAAATCTTGTAGGGCTTCTTTTCCAGTAGTGTGGAGTAGTCTACCCAGGGCAGCAGCGAGGCAGAGTATGCAATTTCCCATCCCTCTTCATCAGCACAAGTTCTTCCGATTTCTTCACGGAAGGGGCTGCTATATAATGGGGCAGGGGTGGTTAACCCTTAAGGACGCAGCCATTTGTGTAGCTAAGGCTCAGCCCGAATTTTTGATTCTTGACTTGCGTCTCTTTATACGGTTAACTTTGAACAAACAGTTACTTATCAAAGCGATTCTGAGATTGTTTTTTCCACATGTTGTTGTACTTCATTTTAGTGGTAAATTTTGGCAGATAAGTTTTGCATATTTATTTACAAAAAAAAAAAAAAAAAAAAAATATGATAAATTTTGGAAAAATTTGCCATTTCGAAATTCAAAATTATTGCGTTTCAGGCAGATCGACATTTACCACCTAAAATAAGTTGTGAATAAATTTCCCAATGTTTGTCATTTATTTCAAATTTTCATTATTCTGAAATGTGCTGGATTTAATTTATTGATGTCACGCGGTTGCTAACAGAAATATCGCTTTCGGATTTCAGAATGAACTTTTGCGGGGATATTGAAGGAATAAAACAGTTTGGAAATAATTTTACACTATTTAGCATCAAAACACCCCCTATATAACCAAACCCATTTTCAAATCCCTGACCCCTCAAGCTATTCGCAGAAACAGCTTTTGACGAAGAGTTGTGAACCCCTTGAGATCTTCATTAGTAATTGAATCAAAATGGAGTGAAATTTAGAAACGGTCATATTGTTCCCTTATAGTCATTTAGCCCTAAAATTTAACATTCCAAAAGATAAAAAGAGAAAACCCCACCATACAATTTGTTCTGCAATTTCTCTGAGTACTAAGACCCCCCACATGTGGCTGACTTTGTTATGGGGGGCACAGCGAGGGTGCAGAGGGGAAAGGAGGGCCGCTGCAGCTGCCAGGTTTTAGTTTCTCATGGCCCCTTTTGACAGGCTATAAAATTTTCAGTTTTTCGTTATTGGGGCCATGTGATGCCATTTTTTTTGCGGGATGAGATTGCTTTGCCAATGTTACCATTTTGGGTTTGTATCACCTATGTTGTGAAAATTTAGGAATGTTTTTGAGGACAGAGAGCTAGTAAACCGAAAAAGATCAATTCTGTACTGGATTTTGTACTTCTTTTTTGTTTGTGTTCACCGTGTAGACTAATAATCATGTTATCTTTATTCATGGGTTGATAGGTAGGGGATACCAACATGAATATATTTTTTACGTTTTACTAAATTGTCAAACAAAACCCATAATGTGGGGAAAAATCTATGAATTAGTATTGCCGTCTTCCCAAGTGGCATAACTTTGTTACTTTTTGGCATCGGAGCGGTTGATGCTTGGTTTTTGCGGACATGTTGACATTGCACCAGTATCAGGTCGCAGTACCATATGGTTTTTGTTACACATTTTATAGCATTTTTTGTGATTGAAAAGGTAATAATATAAAAATCATAATTTTTGGAGGGATGGGTTATAACAGTTTTTTTTTACGGGTTATCGTGCGGGTTCAATAATGATTTTTACTTTTATTCTACGGGTTGTTACGGACGCGGGTGATACCATATATGTGGGGTTTGTGTTATGATTTAGACTTTTTTTGAGTTATAGTCTCTTATATGTTTTGGGGGTTTGGGGCCATTTTAGTGATTTATGACTTTATTTTTTTATTGAAAACTTTTTTTTTTACTTTTCACTTTTTATACCATGGGACATGAAAGCAGAATCATCTGAGCTTCTTCATGATTAATATTCTGCAATACTCATGTATGCATGAGTATTATCAGTGTCAGCCTCTACATGTAGCAGGCTTGGCGACTGCATGGCCAGTAAGATGACGTCACAGACGCCATATTCTGGCAATCTTGCAGGTAACGTCTGGGGTCCGATCGGACCCAGAGGTTACTATAGCAACGATCGGCGCACCCCGAAAACGGTTCGGGGGGGGCGATCGTGGGGGAAAGAGATCCCAGATACATGTAGCATGCCGCGGTCCGCTGACCGCGGCAATTTAACGGGTTAAGCACCGCGATCGGAGGACAACTCCGATCGCGGGTGTTACACTGGGTGCAGCTATCAGTCACCCGGCACCCCCTCTTCCCGATGCCGGTTCGGCTCAGATTTGAGCTGAACCGCATCAGCTCAGCGCCGAATATCGGACGCTGAGCGCTAAGTCACTGCGCTAGCGTCCGATATATCGGACGCTGAGCGTTAAGAGGTTAAATACTAGGGGGCAGGAGCTAGCAATATGCAGGGTCAGGGGGCTGGCTAGTTACATACTGGGTGCAGGAGGCTGCTCTAACATTATACTGAGTGTCATGGTCCGGCACAATGCATTCCCACCCTAGGCTTGTACTTGAGTCCAACTAGGTTTCCATTTTTTATTTGGGCGGTCGGCTTATATGTCTCGGGGTGGAATGGGAATTTAAGTGGTCCTGGAAAAAACTGGAAAAGTGGCCCCATTTATGATGGTGTCAAAACAAGTGGGTGTGTGGCTGTAGTAAGTGGGGGGGGTTTATACAGACAAATTGTTGTTAGATGGCCTTAAGCCAAAACAAGAAACATCCTTTACTAGTAATGATAATATAATGTGCAAGCAATGTGATGTCGATCAGTAAATGATGCAAACCAACGACCCGGTAAGCCTTGTACAGGAATAAACTACTATAATATGCCCCCTATGTAGGAAATATAACTCTATAATATGCCCCCTATGTACGGCTAGAATAACTCTATAATACGCTCCGTTTGTACAGGCATATAACTACATACAATGCCCCCACTGTACGGCTCTATATTCATACTGCTCCGTTTGTACAAGGCAACCCGTACTTAACCATACTATATGCTCCGTTCGCCCCGCCTTGCCTTCGTCAGATATAACTACGATAATACTGCCTCCTATGTACCGTAATGCTACTCTATACTGCTCTTATGTCACGGTAATCATAATACATTCTGCCTACCTATGCACAGATATATCCTATATCGCCCCCTATCAGTACAAGTATCTACGACCCTAATCCCTGCCCCCCGGTAGGCGAAATCTACTACTAATACGCCCCACTATGTTACACAAGAACTATGCAACTACTCCATAACACCTACTATACACAGAACGAACATGAAAAATCAGTTTTCTATAAACAGCTACGAAACCCTACATTGAGATCCCAACTGCTCCAGTGTGACATCAGGTGACGTCGTCCTCTGATTGTACCGTTCTCACTCTCTTCATTTGTTTTCACCATTACCGTCTCTTCTCTCCGGTACCAGCAGTCCTGCGAGAGTTTGAGTTACCACACAGACGTCTATGTTCTGCACTTCCAGTTGCCCTTCTTCTGCACACCTATACTGTGCCCCAAATACTGTAAAGAGCCCCTACATATTAGTACCACACAAATAGTGCCCCAAATGTAAGAGAAGTATTTCTTCATTTCTCTCCTTTACCCCTTAACCCCCCACTCCCCCCCCATTGATAGAGCACCGACTATGACCCAGGTGTAATTAATAATATGGCCGCCCCGGCGTACCCCAGTCATAAAATTTATTCCCCCCTGCCTACCCCAGACATAGAATTTATGCCCCCGCCGCCCCCCGACATGAACTAATGGCCCCCAGCCTATCCCAGACATAGAATTAATGGCCCCAGCCTGCCCAGACATAGAATTAATGGCCCCCACGCCGCCCCCAGACATGGAAATAATGGCCCCAGTCTGCCCCAGACATTAGAATTAATGGCCCCCAAACATAGCCAGACATAGAATTAATGGCCCCAGCACTACCCCGACATAGAATTAATGGCCCCAGCCTACCCCAGACATAGATTAATGGCCCCAGCCTACCCCAGACTAGAAATTAATGGCCCCCAGCTACCCCGACATAGATTAATGGCCCTCAGCCGCCCCCGACATAGAATAATGCGCCCCATCCGCCCCGACATATACTTACATGCCCCCGCCAGCCCAGATAATATAGAATAATGCCCCCGACATATAAAATAATGCCCCTGCCAGTTCAAAGTATACAATATGCCCGCCATATTAATGAGCCCCTTGCCAGCCCCAGATGTAGAATTAATGCCCCTGGCTAGTCAGTAACAATAATGCCCCCCCCCGCCCCAGACATATAATTTATGCCCTGCCCCAGAATAATTTATGCACCTGCCGCCCTAGCTATACATAATGCCCCCTGCCCCGACATATAATTTATAGCCCCCCCCCACCCAGACTATATTTATGCCCCCTACCAGCCCCAGATATAGAATAATGCCCTCCCCCTGCCCCAGACATATAATTTATGAACCCTGCCAGCCCTAATGCCCCCCCCCCCCGAAATAATTATTATCCCCATTTATTCATTAAAAAGAAACAAAACAACATACTCGCCCTTTTAAAGCATCCAGGTATTCCTTCCCTCGTCTCTTGTGGCTTGGTGTAGAGGCGCGGGATAGTGACGTCACTGCTCCGCACCTCCACACCAAGCCGCGGAGCTGCAGGGAGGGCCGTACAGCTGACATGGTAACTGCCAGCCTCCTCCACGCTACACAGGTCGCGCAATGACGTCAATTGCGTAACCTGTGTAGCTGCCCGTTATACACAGACGCAGAATCAGCGGTGCTGCGCTGCGTCTGTATACTAATCAATAGTACCTGCATCGTATGATCGTACGATGCAGGTACTATAGATTAGATGAAAAGTTGTAGGGAGGGAGTGCGGACCGGCCCCGCACCAGCTCCAGACCGGCCCCAGACCGGCCCACCGGGAAAATTCCCGGTGGGTACAATGGCCAGTCCCCCCCTGACTGTACTACAGTATAGACTGAGCAATAACATCAAATAAATTAAGATCCACACTAAGCATTACATCACACAGGAATTTTATCCTCCAGTTTGTCATGAAAATGCCATGCATGCACAGTGCTTGATCAATGTACCCAATTATAAATGCATGATATTTCAATTCCAGCTATGGTGACATGTGAATTTAGGATAGGGTATTGGAGAAAGGGGAGAAAAAGGATGGGAAGTTCACAGCTTCCAGAGGAAGGTATTGTGCTCCAGGTATGTCCACCAGCCTCACAGCAGTGGGTCCATCAAGTGAGGCATAGCCTGAACTGTTCTCATTGGGCCAAATCTATTAACCTGGCTGCACTAGACTTTGCACTAGAAAGAACATCTTTGGAGCTTGCACATGTATTTAAGAAGTGGCTGCACCAGTTTTGTGTCGTGGCTGCACTGTGTCCGACAAAATACACAAAAAATGTGCCCCTAAAGATGCATGTTAGTGCTAATTTGGAGTTTGTGACACATTTAAAACAGCAACACAACAGAATTGCGTCACAAGCTGTATATTAAAGTTGCACACTTTCAGAGCAGTGCAAAATGCGATAATAAAAGACCATGTACCAGTATTCAATAATCTGCCACGCTCTGTACATTCGTGAGGAAAATTCTCTCTCTTTTGATAAACCTAAGCAATAGAATTCTGCTTCAGTAGTGTTGCCAGAATTGCCTGGTAATGGGCCATGAATCCACTTGTAACCTTTGCGGCCTAACTGGACGCGTCTTCAAGGCTTGTCCAGAAAGGAAGAAAACATGGGAAGAGGTGTTGGCCTCGGCTCTGGGAAAAGGCTTTGAAGCTCACTGCCCTGCTGAGACTACAAAGAAAAGGTGTCAGGAAGTAAGGCTGAGGATACCAAGAAAACATCAAAGATGGTGATAGCCAGCCAGGAAAGTGGCTAAGCCCGCTAAGGTGTCAAGGTGTCTTACCCAAGGTGGGTAAGAGAAAGAAGGTGACACCTTGCACCCCTACCTCCCAGGCCAACTCCAAACACTCCCCTGCCCCCACTGCGGCCACCATCACCCTTTAGCTGGGGTTTTAGCAGTTCATTCACCAGCCCATGAGGCAACCCACAGGATTCAGCAGCACTAACCTTATCCCCCTCCCCTTCTGCTGATCCCCTAGTGGAGAACAGTGGAGAACGCCCACGCACCCCTGTATTTTCTTCTGTATCCCCAGATACTGAAAAGAAGAAGATAAGGAAGAGGCAGCATGCGGTGAGCCCAGTAGCTGAAACCTTCCATGAAAGTAGTACTTGTGGAGAACAAACATCCCCCCACCACTGTTGCCTCAGAAGAGCAGAAATATCAGGACAATAAACTCCAGAAGCTGCGGGAGTCCTTCAAAGCCAACAACCCCAGCTTCCAGACTCTGCCCTAGACCTTTGCTCCTGTTGTGGAGGAGATACTGGATGGTGGAAGCCTCTCCAGCCTCCCAACAGGAAGAAGAACCGCCTGACAGGATAGTTATATAGGGCTGCATCGTCCCAACTTAACACCCTTTTTTCTTTTTCCGTGATGGCGAATTTAACCATTTTTGCCATTATAGATAGAGGCATTAGAGATACGTTTCAGTGTTCGACTGTACTTACCTTTCTTGCCTCCCAAGCAGGTGATGTTTTCATGTTGCAGGAATGTGCCCTTCCCTCTAAGTCCTACCAACATCTGGCCAGACAGTGGAGTCATGGCCCATACTACTGGTCCGGTGGTGGAGACTGCAAGTTTGCAGGCACGCCATACTTCATGGGGGAAGCACGTTCTGGACTTCTGGTCGTAGATGGCTCCAGCATGGGTGAGCCCGTGCAGATCATCAATGTGTACACATCCCCCGACATTGGTGAGCATCTGGAGCTTAGAATGTCAGTGGTGATGACCAGCGACTTCAACGGCCTCATAGAAGAAGATGGGCGCATCTTCGGCACCCTCAGCAAGTTAGATTTCATGTCCAAGCTGCTTATGGAGGTAACTGTAGGCTCCTGGAAACTGAACTGCGCCCTGTTGGAACAGTAGGGAGTAAAGAAGGAGCTTAGAGAGGCCTACATGGTCTTGAGGAATGACAAATGCTTGTTTAATACTGTCAGTGAATGGTGGGAGTATGTTAAAATGGAATTGTGTTGTTTCTTTAGGACAAAGGCAGAAGACGGGCGGCCAAAGTGAAAAGGGACTTCAGAGAACTCCACCATCAGCTGAGATCACTGCTAGGTCTCTATCATTCTGCCTCAGACATCAGAGAGGTGCTGTAGGACACCAAGAAGCATCTGAAAAGTCTTTTTAAAGAATCTAAGCGAATCATCTTCCAGGCCAAAATGGACAACCTGAAGAAGGGTGAGAAATGTAACTCTTTCTTTTTCAGGAAAGTTCACGACAAGCAGCCTCTACTCCACGAAAACCACAGATCTGGAATCCGCCGGGAGGTTCCTGTCAGGTTTCAAAAAAACCCTTCATCCCACAGGTGCCACGGCGATGGATGCCCCTTTGATGACAGATGAGCTGCTCTCTGACACTAAATCCTTTAGACCCGGCAGGACTCCAGGCAGTGACAGTCTCCCGGCGGAGCTCTATGTAGCACTGGGTGACCTCATCTGCCCGGACTTGCTGGAGCTTTTTGCTGACATGATGGTAGAGGGCAGGATGTTGCCGTCTTTGAGGGAAGGCATAATAACGATCCTGTGCAAGCTGAAGGGAGAGAAGTGCGACTTGAAGAACTGCTGTCCCATCTCACTCCTCAACATGGACATCAAGATTCTGGCCAAGGTCCTCGCAAACAGATTGAAGGTCATTGTAGGGATCATCCACCCAGACCATCACTGGGAAAGCACTTGTCCCGCATAACGAGGTGCTGGCTGTGTGCATCTACATGACACAGGTGTGGCCGTCCACGGCCGAAGTCAGCAAGGAATGTGTTTAAGTTTTTTGGGGTTCCAAGATAGACATGAGAGTAAAATGGTCAGTTATGTACAATGAGCCTCGCAAAGGGGGTGAAGGCATCCCCGACATACCCATACTGCTATGAATTTCTATTTCTTGTGACTGCATCCGAAGAACTCTGACAACAGCAAAGAACTCTGCCAGAAAGTCCATGTCCTGCTTCTTCCTTCTACCCCTGTGGCGGGGCTTGGCTAGGACAAGTGGAACAGCTTCTTAGCTTACAACTGGTACTCTAACTGCTACTGCACCAGGCTGTGCAATTTGTGAGGGATCAATATCTAGAGGGACATAAACCAGATTTGCGAAAGGCCAAAACTATCCACAAACTCATCAAAGCCAAGGACATTGTGGAGTGTGTTGCGGGGCAGGCTTCCAGCACCATGGACACCATGTGGACTAACGTGTCATGCAACAGGCTTAACAATTGGCACAAGGACTTGTTATGGATGGATATCCAGGGGGTCTCCCCACCTGATTATTTATGGCAGCCCGCTACCTGAACAAGACCCAGAGCTGCCCCCTGTGTATCTTCATAGAAGAGACATCATTACACTTGTTCTGGGAATGCACCTTTGCTCAGGGCCCGTTGAAAGCCCTGGGACACAAACTCCATCATTCTGTGCCTAGGAACACCATGACTTGCCACGTGGCTCTTTATGGACTGTTCCAAGGCACCCACACATTGGGGGCCATCCAGGATGCCTGACATCTTATGAACTGCTTCAAAGACGTCATCCTGCACAGAGAAATTTTGTCTATCCAGGACTGTCATCGGCTAGTCATGAGCCAGCTGAGACTATGCCTCATTGGACAGCAGGATGGATTCAAAAGAAGAGAACTGAAAAGCCTATTTCTTCCACCTTTTTTTTTCTTGTGTCGTCTTGGACTTTGATTTTTGACTCTTTGGAGCAAATTGTGCACTTTCCGGGAGTTTTATGGGACTTTGCCTCGAGACATCCAGGAAGTAGAAGACTCACAATCCTCTCATTCCCCTTACCTCCCTTTTGTGTCTATTATTTTTCAATAAAACTTCAGTCCTGCCAATTACCCTGCACCCCTTTACTCATCCCCCTCTCTTCCCTCCCCCACATTTTTCTTTCCGGTTAAACGTCATCACCCTAATGCGGTTTTGTTTGCTTGAGCTTATATGCTAGAGTAACACTTTATTCTGACATTGAGTTAGGGTAGGTGCTAGGAGTATATATTAGGAGTGTAATTTATTGTGTGCTTTGTACAAAGCCCATGCTGCCTCATGGCATACGCCGCCTGTGAGTTTTACTCTGTACATATGTAATAGCAGCTCTTTCATTGAAAAAGATGGTAGAACTCAAAGATAGATAACGTTTTCTTTTTCCTGAAATACCAGAAACTCATCTAAATAAAGATGGATCAGGAGATTACCAATGAATATTAATACCAAAGCTGTACTAGAACAGCAGAAGACTAGACCATACTCAATTAACAACTTCATCATTTCCTATAGGATTATCTTTTTGAGTGGGATTATTGTCAATCTTAATGTGCAGATCTAAAAATGTTATCAGACTCCATTTCCTAGACATAATAATAAAAAAGACTCATTTCAGCATTACATGTTTTTTTAAAACATATCTTTAACTTTTAGTCTCTGAACTTACAACAAAATGTAGCCTGGACATTGTACATGCAGTTACTTTTTTGGAAAAATGAAGCCCTGAATGTTCTCTTACACCTCTTCTTAATCTAGCTTCCTTATTGGTCCCAAATGAGATCTACTTTGTAGGGCAACAATTTGTGACAACTTAATAAGGCATAAAATTAGGCATAAATGAATTGACTGTGCAGCATTTCAAACCCATTTAATAAGGCAGAACACCAACTAACATAAATTACAAGCCAAGAAAAGGAACAAATCTGAGAGACCCAATGATTAATGTCCTCCTAGATATGCCCGATGCTTTTAGTGTACTGTAGTAGTAACATAAATCTTATTAGGTGTATGTGCAACATCCCCCACCAGGGCCTAGCCTTTCTTGTGGCTTAGGGAAACCAGGGCCCTGAATACCAGAGTGGCTGGCTAGACCGGCCTAGCACTCGTCAGTGGTCATGGTGCTTGTTAATAATAATTCCTTTATTTATATAGCTCACACAGATTATGCAGCGCTGCACAGAGCTTTCCAAATCAGTACCTGTCCCCAATGGGGCTCACAATCTAATCAACATACCAGTATGTTTTGGAGTGTGGGAAGAAACCAAAAGACCCAGAGGAAACCTACGCAAACACGGAGAGAACATGCAATTTCTTCGCAGATGTTGTCCCTGGGTATTGAACCCAGGTCCCCAGCACTGCAAGGCTGTATGGTACCAGGGAGCAGAGACCCTCCAGGTCTCCAGCAGGTTGTTTGTGCAAGAAAATAGAGGGAGAGGCTGAAGGTGTAGGTTTCTCCCTGGATAGATAGGTATCCCTGTTGTTGGAGGATGGGGCATCTTTGGTGGTATACAGCCTTGCACAGGGATCACTTAGAGGCAACACTGGTAAAATATTCAACCTACATTCCTTTATTGGAACTGGGCAACTGCCACAACAGCAGCAATCTTCAGCTGAATAGAGATGGCTGGTTGGATCTTGTTCCACAGAAGCACTATCAGCCTGGCCTGGGTTTTAGTGGAAAATCATCTTTTTCATTAAGTTTACAGGCATGCATTAACAACCGGAAAGCTGACCCATTTTGCTGGCCATCCATGACAAGTCCTTGTGCCTATTGAACATTCTGTTGTAAGACATGTCACAGATATAGTATGCCTGCTAGTGTGTAGAAAACGATGAGATGTTGCCTCAATGCGCCAAAGTCCAGAACACAAAGATAGGAAAAACTGTTGGTGGGGTGTGGTGCGATCAAAGTATTCAGCAAAGAAAAACAAGTGTTCATACAAGCAGTGTTAGAGTAAAATCAAATAACTTCATCGGCGTATCATCAGTCATAAACCATGGAGAAAGGACGACACAAGCACAGATGTTACACACTACTCATAAAAGGCATACATTTATTACCCCTATAATTATGTTACAAAATTGTATAAAAAAATTAATTGGTTTGATTGCTATTTTTAGTTTAAAAATCACTTAAAATACAAAGTCTCAAATAGTCTAATTGTAAGAAAAAATTATGTAAAAAATGGATGATGGATAGTAAAATTCACAATCATAGTTCTTTTGCTGTTTTCACTTTTGTTCAACAAGAAAAAAGTGTTCAGATTCTTTACCTTCCCTGTGAATCAATTTTATGTTTTTCATTTTACGAATGTCATTATTATCAAGTTCCCAGTTATCCAGTTTTAACGAAGATAAGCATGGCAGCAACACCACTACAGAGCAGAGAGCCTGGACAACATCACCTATTGGATAGAATATTTCCTTTGTGCTGAGATCAAAATGTTTCAAGTTCTTGAGGTTTCGAAGAGTCTTAATAAGAGTGATCCAGCCGTCACTATCTATACAATTATCCGATAGGTCTAGATATGTAAGCTGTCCAAAACTGTTTGTAAAATGATCAGCTGTAAAAAAAGAAATAAGAGAAGATATTTCAAAGGTTTTAACAATTTAAATATTTACCTACAGTGGATGTCCTCTCATTGATTGTCATCTAATTATGGGTGGCTCCTTCCACTGATGACTGTCTCTCTATGCACTTAGCTTAAATAAGGGGTGGTCCTCTCAGTAACTGTCACCTATCATATGCAATGAGGCCATTTTCAAGCAAAACACTACAGTCTTTGGAGCAGAAAAAGAAAAAAAAACGGATCTAGTCTGAAATTGGGTGAAATTAGACTTCAGTCTATCCAAAATTGATGGTTACATGGAATCCACTTGTAGAAAAAACACAAAGAATCAGCGCTCAGAAGATTAAGACAATTTATTCACCTGTAGTACAAGTAGCAACATTTCATCTCATCAATAGAACTTAAAAACGGCTCCATAGAGAAGCTGAAATGTTGTTACTTGTATCACAGGTGAATAAATATTCTTAATCTTCTGCGTGCTGCTTTGTCATGCTTTTTTTCTACAAGTGCAATGACGCCAGATATTTTCAATATTTTATCTGTTGAGGAATTATATTTCCTGCAAATATTTTATTTACAGAAAATGGCAAATATATTGATGTAGTAATTCTCACCTAATTTAATGACATCATCATCTGTCATGTTCCACATCCTAAAGGCAAGTTTAGACAGCTTTGGAAGTCCTTTCAGGTGATCCATCAGTGTAACCAGGCCACACTTAACAGTTGTGCCTCCAGGTAATGATAGAGTTGTAAGAGCTGGCAGATAGGTCAATGTTTGTCCTGAAAGAATATTTAAGATTAGAATTTTGTATGCCTAATTTTGGTGTAAAATAGTTTTGTTTAATATGTAGGTAAGAAATGCAAGTTCCACAAGGATACACAAAAGATATTTGCAGTTGCATCTCTACAAACCACAAAACTTCAGGAACAATCTCTTTTGACAGAGGAGTCTAAATTATTGGACCTTAATAAACAGCATCACAGTTTGAAACAAAACAACTTCATACCTCCTCTCAATCATGGTGGAAGAGCAACAATAATTTGTCTTGTTTTGCAGCCATTAGGGCACATTTACCAAAAGAAGTACAAACTGCACAAAATGCAGTTTGCCTGTTTAAAGAGCAGGTTGTGCCAGATTCATGCATTCTGGTACCCATTCTTCATGCACCAATTTTTGCTTGGTGCACCTTTAACATAGGGCATGCAACACAATTCTTTCGGATTTTGCATGATAAATCTGGCACATGGTCCGACTGAGCACTGAAATGCCCCCTAATTTGTAACGCACAATGTGGTGCAGTGACTTCTTAAAAACCTGTGCAAGCAGTCTGCACCTAAAAGAAAGTGCAAAGTCTGCCAGAAAACTGGTGCACAGCCCTTAGTAAATGTGTCCCATTGTTTTTGCATGCCTGTGTATCTTGCAGTGAGTGAGCCATAATCTCCTCAATATCCTAAAGTATTCTAGATTCAAATGTGGTGACATTTACCCAACATCTAAAGCTGACTAATGCCACAGTGCAATTATTATAGACACCCAAGAAAACCGTACAACAGTACGGCTTGAAAAGAAATAGGAGTCTTTTGATGTTCTCTCCATCACCGTTCTTGTACCCTTGTGCACTTTAGGTCGCGGTCACACGTACCGCTAGGCGTCCGTCATTACGCAACGCTAGCGCACAGGGGGCGGTCCTCGGCCCGAACGCACATGCGTTTCCACAGAAACGCATGCGATCGGCTTATCAATTCCCAGTGGCCTCACACAAGCAGAAAAGTTTGGAGTCCAAGGCATCAGTGTAGGAATAAAACTTTGCTTTTATTGTAACACTTTATGTGTTACATGCCTCCATTTGGTATTCAATTTTACATCAATACATATTGATACTTGCCAAATTCCTCAAAAGATATCGTCTCGTCATCTTTCAATAAGTTATCAGACAAGTCAAGTAATTCAAGGTTTGGGAACTTTTTCAGAATGATTGCTGTAGAAATAACGTAAAGAAAGAAAATGATGAAAACAATAGTCGTCGTATATGAATAAAAAGTCCCACCTCATGCGGGCTGGTCAGTGAAAAAGTTGGGCCACAATAAGATCCACTTTGCCAGTCAAATTTACTGAAATATATGACAGACAGGAAGTGTATGTTTTATTAATTTAAGTTGCGTGCAGGCTTGGGGGTTTATCCATGAATTAAAATTCTCAAACTGTGGGGGCGGGGATTCTCTTAGCAGACACATTAAGATCCTTCTAGTGCTATGAGATGCTGTGTACCGACAATGGGTTTAGATGATCAGATTACTGGTTTATCTACACTATCATTTAGCTTCTGAACATTCACTAGTATCTGACACATAGAAAGAGAGATGAGGCAGATCAGAAATGAGAGATGATGAGATCCATGAGATGCATATAACACATGACATTCTCAGCTATACTATCACAACCATAGCATACACTGTCAGCTCTGCTGTGTGACTAAAGACCTTATCACTATATCTTGTAGCTTTATTGTCCTCGTGTGCCAGCGTATGATAGCCCCGCTGCTGCAAATTCGCAGCCCGATACATCAAGAGGCAGAATTTCTGCCTCTTGATGTATCGGGCTGCCAGCAGTGCAGCGTTTATCCTACGCCAGGCAGACGCAGGCAGCAGAGAGTGCGCAGGCGCAGGGACAGTAACGCCCCGTGCTGGCCCACTCCCGTCTGGACGCGCCCTTCGCTCGACCGGCCACGCCCCTCCTTCATGCCCCACTGGCGTGAAGGTGGCGGATTGGGGAAAATAATCGCAAAAGCTAGCAATAAGCTAGCATTTGCGATTATTTCAGGGCCTCTGCGCCACTGGCGGTGCGCAGAGGTCCTGATAAATATCCCTCTATGTGTGTGTGTGAGCTTGTCTTGGAATGCAAGGAAGGAGAGAGGAGCTCAGTGCAGAATCAGACTATGACTTCTGATTTAGGGTTGGATTCCGAGGATTGGAATTATATCGGTGAAATGCTGTATTTTTGTTAATAATAGTGAATTAGAGAATGTGTTAGTTTGTTATTCTAAGTATGTTTAAAAATCTTGACTTCATGAGAATATGCCTTTAAGACTTTACTCCACATGATCTATAATTAGGAAAGCTACTGGCAATAAACAAATGAGGTATTTAACAAGGCTTGTACTTGTGTACAGAACCTCCAAGTCAAATGTAGTGGACCATGTTGGGCAGCAGATCTCTCACCCTGCTCTAACCAGTTAGTTAGAGTCTAGTACAATTCTATGCTAGGCACAGTCTGGTGCCAGATATACTAATAAGCTGGAACCTCTTTGTATATCCGGTGCAGTGTGAGGGGCAGGAAACCAAAAGATTAGGGAGAAAACAACTCCTTATCATGTGTTTTTGCTTATTTTGATTTTGAATTGAAATTTGGACCATAATAGTTTGGGATATCTATGGTAGAACACACTTATATATTCATGTGCTTTGCACTTTGTATGCAGATTAAAGGGATGTCTACTCATTATGGTTTTGATGATGTCTTTTAACATTTTGGTTTTAATAGTGGTACTTAAAAAAGATTATTTACTTGTACATTATATTGGTATTTTATCTTGTTTGTATGTGTTAATGTAAAAAAAAACATAAATATCATGTTTTCATAAATATTTTTTAAGCATTTTACAATATTAATACTGCACTGATTCCTCATAGTTGTACTAAAATGGAAACAATCTACTCAATATCTGTCCACATTCGACCTACATATGGATTAGAAGTTTTACCAAGAACCGTTTTTAGTACTTACTAAGAATATTCAGTGTTTTTGCAGTCAAACAGCAGTTAATAAGATGAAGTTCTTTCATTTTGTCACAGTGTGAAACTGATTCTATTACAAATTCCATGGAACTTCCAATGTTTGTTAGATCTGACAGCTTCAAGATTTCAAGCTTCTTTAAGTGTGAAATACCTTTAGCTGCAAATAAGGTTAGAATAACGTGACTAATAAGTAATTTGCAATATAAGAAACTAATGCTAACAATGTTATCTGTGTAAGGACTCTTTTCCCACAATATCACCATGTATCAGGCTTTGACATATCAAACAATTTTTATATTTCTGCATTTTAAAAGTTAAATCATCACTTACATCCAAACAAATGACAAAATAAAATTATGTAGGGATATATAGTATTAAAAAATATATTAGGAATCCCACTGGCAGAAGATTCCAGAGGTTCAGGTCTCTTAGTAAATGTGGTGCAGCACCTATGGGTTGAAATAAAATCTACACCAGCTCAGACTTGGCATAGATTTCAGCTAAAACTTGCATCTGTATTCTGGAACAGGATATAGTAAATTTGGCGGCCAAGGCATGCCTGACCTGTTGTTTCCCGCAACACCCACCTTTTGAAAAGTGTTATGAGTGGCAAAAACAAAAATTAAAATGTCACAATTGCCTGGCCACAATTTGCATGCCTTGCGCTTCATGCCTTATACTCCATAAAACTGACTTTTTAATATTAAAATCAAATGAAATATTATTAGGTGCCAATCCAATGATGTCAATTGTGGCACCATTTAATAACAGATGGCCCCTCACCAATCTAATATTGGTTTACCTTAACGTAAACCATTTAATTTCATGCCTTATGAACCAAACATATGCTGAGAATGCTGTAGTTACACTGATGCAGAATCATATCTTATTTAATTCCTGAGCCAAGTGGTTTTGCTGAAAAGACATTTCAAAAATTCAGGATAATGAGACTCTGTGGCTTCTCTGTCTGGCTCTGCTGACACTGACAGGCAGAATCCTGGGGCGATCCCGGGGTGCATTGTCCGACTCGTATTCGGGTCCGGCGCGATTCACTAATATCGTGCGTCCGAGTTTCTTCTTGTGTTGCTGCTGCCCGGAGGTCCGCCGGAGTTTACCTGCTTCTTTCTGGTGCATGTGAGTGCTTGATCTTGCGACACAAATCCTTTTTTAAATTTTGCGGTTTGTCCGAATCCGTCGGGTTGTCCGGGGCAATTCGCTGCAAAACGCAAATATACGAAAGTGCAATGTTTGGACCCTGAGTAAATGAGCCCCAATGTGTTTATGTACTGCTGGAAGAATGCAATCCAGTTTTCCCAAGGTCCTGAATGTCGTAATAGTTAACCACTCAACTCAGGGATTAAACAAGATATGCTGCTGCATCAGTGTAACTACAGCATTATTAAGGTATGTTTGGTTCATAATGCATGAAATCAAGATTTCCTTTAAGGACAGTTTTGTCCGCCCTAACCCATTTTTTCAGTTATATTAACAGAAAATGGAGCGTTTGTAATTTAATCAAGTAATCCCCAGAATTTTCCCTTTTGACGTCACATATCCGCTGCTATCTTTTGAAGTCACTTGGCATCTGCATGCCTTTCTTGTCGCACATCTTTAAGCAGTGTATAACATTGGAAAGGAAATCAGGAATTATGTAAAAAGAAGAAACTAATGCTAACAATGTTATCTGTGTAAGGACTCTTTTCCCACCATATCACCATGTATCAGGCTTTGACATATCAAACAATTTTTATATTTCAGCATTTTAAAAGTTAAACTAACACCCAAACAAATGACAAAATAAAATTATGTAGGGATATATAGTATTAAAAAATATATTAGGAATCCCACTGGCAGAAGATTCCAGAGGTTCAGGTCTCTTAGTAAATGTGGTGCAGCACCTATGGGTTGAAATAAAATCTACACCAGCTCAGACTTGGCATAGATTTCAGCTAAAACTTGCATCTGTATTCTGGAACAGGATATAGTAAATTCGGCGGCCAAGGCATGCCTGACCTGTTGTTTCCCGCAACACCCACCTTTTGAAAAGTGTTATGAGTGGCAAAAACAAAAATTAAAATGTCACAATTGCCTGGTCACAATTTGCATGCCGTGCACTTCATGCCTTATACTCCATAAAATTGACTTCTTAATATTAAAATAAGATGAAATATTATTAGGTGCCAATCCAATGATGTCAATTGTGGCACCATTTAATAACAGATGGCCCCTCACCAATCTAATATTGGTTTACCTTAACGTAAACCATTTAATTTCATGCCTTATGAACCAAACATATGCTGAGAATGCTGTAGTTACACTGATGCAGAATCATATCTTGTTTAATTCCTGAGCCAAGTGGTTTTGCTGAAAAGACATTTCAAAAATTCAGGATAATGAGACTCTGTGGCTTCTCTGTCTGGCTCTGCTGACACTGACAGGCAGAATCCTGGGGCGATCCCGGGGTGCATTGTCCGACTCGTATTCGGGTCCAGTGCGATTCACTAATATTGTGCGTCCGAGTTCCTTCTTGTGTTGCTGCTACCCGGAGGTCCGCCGGAGTTCACCTGCTTCTTTCTGGAGCATGTGAGTGCTTGATCTTGCGACACAAATCCTTTTTTAAATTTCGCGGTTTGTCCGAATCCGTCGGGTTGTCCGGGGCAATTCGCTGCAAAACGGAAATATTCTGGAAACCCGACGAAACTGCAATGTTTGGACCCTGAGTAAATGAGCCCCAATGTGTTTATGTACTGCTAGAAGAATGCAATCCAGTTTTCCCAAGCTCCTGAATGTCGTAATAGTTAACCACTCAACTCAGGGATTAAACAAGATATGCTGCTGCATCAGTGTAACTACAGCATTATTAAGGTATGTTTGGTTCATAATGCATGAAATCAAGATTTTCTTTAAGGACAGTTTTGTCCGCCCTAGCCCATTTTTTCAGTTATATTAACAGAAATTGGAACGTTTGTAATTTAATCAAGTACTCCCCAGAATTTTCCCTTTTGACGTCACATATCCGCTGCTATCTTTTGAAGTCACTTGGCATCTGCATGCCTTTCTTGTCGCACATCTTTAAGCAGTGTATAACATTGGAAAGGAAATCAGGAATTATGTAAAAAGAGCTCACTGGACAAATTATGATTGAGATAATATATTCTACAAGGATTTATTTAGTTTCACCAGGAGCGTAACAATCACAGTTAAAGGGGGTGCGACAGCGATCGGACCCTTGGAAGAGAAGGGCACAGCGGCACAGGGTATTTATCGACCCGTGACAGCCACGGCTGCCTGGCTGTATACTCAGGGGGCAGGCTGCCTATATACTGGGGAGGGGCTAGCTGTATACTGGGAGGACTGGCTATATACATGGGGAATGTCTGGCTATATACAGAGGGGGCTGGCTGTATACTGGGGGGACTGTCTGGCGGTGGAGGGGGGGGGGGCGGTTTGGGTGGGGGCGGGGGGGCTGTCTGACTGTATACAGGTGGGGCTGGCTGCATGCTGGTGGGAGTCTGTCTGTCTGTATACAGGGGGGTCTGTGACTGGCGGTGTTATATGGCATAGTTATAGTCCCATACCTAGGAGGCAGTATTATAGTAGTTTTATTCTTGTACATAGGGGGCAGTATTATAGTAGTTATAGTCTTATACATAGGAGACAGTATTATAGTAGTTATAGTCTTGTACATTGGAGGCTGTATTGTAGTAGTTATATTCTTGTACATAGGGGGCAGTATTCTAGTAGTTATATTCTTGTACTGAGGGGGCAGTATTACAGTATTTATATTCTTGTACATAGGAGGCAGTATTATAGTAGTTATAGTCTTGTACATAGGAGGCAGTATTATAGTAGTTATATTCTTGTACATGGGGGCAGTATTATAGTAGTTATATTCCTGTGCATAGGAGGCAGTATTATAGTAGTTATATCCTTGTACATTGGGGCAGTATTATAGTAGTTATATCCTTGTACATAGGTGGCAGTATTATAGTAGTTATATTCCTGTACATAGGGGGCAGTATTATAGTAGTTATATTCTTGCACATAGGGGGGTATTATAGTAGTTAAATTCTTGTACATAGGGGGCAGTATTATAGTAGTTATATTCTTGTACATAGGGGCAGTATTATAGTAATTATATCCTTGTACATAGGGGCAGTATTATAGTACAGGCAGTCCCCGGGTTACCTACAAGATAGGGTCTGGAGGTTTGTTCTTAAGTTGAATTTGTATGTAAGTCGAAACTGTATATTTTATAATTGAAGTTCTGGACAATTTTTTTTCTCTTGTCCCAGTGACAATTGGAGTTTCAAAATTTTTGCTGTAATTGGACCAAGGATTATCAATAAAGCTTCATTACAGACACCTTACAGCTGATCATTGCAGTCTGGGGCTATAGTAAAGCATCCAGAAAGCTTCACCAGAGGTCACAGTGGGCAGAGGAGTCTGTCTGTAACTAGTAGGGGACCGCCTGTAGTTATATTTTTGTACATAGGGGCAGTATTATATTAGTTATAGTTTTATACATAGGAGGCAGTATTATAGTAGTTATAGTCTTGTACATTGGAGGCTGTATTGTAGTAGTTATATTCTTGTACATGGGCAGTATTCTAGTAGTTATATTCTTGTACTGAGGGGGCAGTATTACAGTATTTATATTCTTGTACATAGGAGGCAGTACTGTAGTAGTTATATTCTTGTACATAGGGCAGTATTCTAGTAGTTATATTCTTGTACTGAGGGGGCAGTATTACAGTATTTATATTCTTGTACATAGGAGGCAGTATTATAGTAGTTATATTCTTGTACTTAGGGGGCAGTATTACAGTAATTATGTTCTTGTACATAAGGGGCAGTATTATAGTACATTCTTGTTTATTGGAGAAGAAATTGTAGTAGATTTTTTGTATACATAAGTCAGTATTAAGTTGTGTTCTTTTAAAAAAATAAGTTTTATTCCTGTATAAGGGAGGCATTATGAGTCTCTTTCGCTGCACTGTACATGTTCATTTAGACCATCTACATAGACCATACCCACATCACATGGTCACGTCTATTTGTTTTGACCCTGCCCACAGAATGAGGCCACTTTTTTTTCCACAGCCACTTTAAATTCCCTTTCTGCTCCTGTGTGTGTGTGTATTTGTATGTGTAGCGTGTATGTAGTGTGTGTAGAGTTTGTATGGTGCAGTGTTTATATATGTGTGTTATGCATATGTAGTGTATGTGTGCTTACATCTGTGCAAAGTATATATGGTATACGTGTATTCTAAAAAATAACATGCGGTATGGGGCCGGCAGCGAGGGTTTAACTATATGCGGGGCCCAGTTTCTAAGTTCGCACCAGGGCCCACTGGGGTCTTGTTACACCACTGAATTTTTGGTGAGCACTTACCCAAGATTTCTCCATCTTTTTCATTCATGTGGATATTGTGCAAAATCAATTTTTCAATTTCAACAAGCTTGTGCAACCCTTCGAAGATTCCTAGAGAAGAAACAAGTCATATTGTTATGTCAGTTTCCGCTAACTTAGTTTGTGAACTGATGTTTAGGCATTAATGCAAATAGTTCTGTAGTATTGCTTTCTTTTAAATATTATTTTACAAATGACTGCATGTAAACACCTATTTATTTTAAACAATCATCATAAGAATTGTTAGTTTATAAAATAATTGACCAGTGTTAAAAAACAGCCATAAGCAATAAATAAATTTGTCATTTAACTTGCATTCCTTGCTAATTTCTTTCATTCCTCTTAGCTAATGCTAAGAGAGTATTATTCTGGCCAACTCCTGTCCATTATGCTTCAAAGTGTACTGTTGCAGAAGGCACTGCTACCTTTTTACACAATCGGACAACTCCTGCCTGGTCCATCATGTTTCATACCATAATGCTATTTTTTAAGTGTAATATGCCATTTCTTTATATATTTTTGTGTCATGTTGCAATGCATTACATTACAAAATTTGGTAATACAGAAGATTGTACAGAAGAGTTTGGATGGAACCTGCCATCTATGTAAGGCCCCATAAACCTTTAAAGGGAACCTGTCACCAGGAGACCCCATTTTTAGCACTCCCGCAGTCCCCACAGAGCATATTACATGCACTGGCAAAAGTGTTTTTGTATAAAAATAGGTTTTACAGAAAAAAAGATATTTTAGATTGTTACCTTCATTAGCATCTGCTAGTGTGACTAGGCAGGTTACAATTGGGAGGGGCTGGAAAGCGACAGTTCCCCCACACGCATTGGGAAACATGTGACCTTTTCCAAATTATGAATACCCCCAACACCCAGGATTGGCTATGTAGGGCAGGGGGGCTTTGCTAACCAGGATGGTGTTTTCCATATATTGTGAAAAAGGTCACATGTTCCCAGGTGGGGGGGGTAACCTGCTCCTTTCCAGCCCCTCCCAATATGTAACTGCCCTATCCACACAGCACATGCGAATGAAAGTATCAATATAACATAGCTTTTTTTCTGGTAAAACCATTTTTAATACAAACACTTTGGCAGTGTATGTACTATGCTCTGTGGGGACTGGGGGAGTGCTAAAAATGGCTGTCCCTGGTGACAGTTTTTTCCCTTTAAATAGCACCTTATTCATTGATGTATATGTGGTCAATTGTTGGTTATATGAATGCACTACTGCATTTGGCTTAAAAAAATACTTTTATTTTTTCTGTGCTGTAGTACTGAAGGAGGAAAGGGACTCAATTATCTTGCCTCGTTTCATTCAACCCCGTTTCCTACACATCACAGATGCTCAGTGATTACAGCGCATGCACGCTGATCCTTCCTGTTCATGACTGCCCTGAGTGTCCCGGCCATCCACCACTGCTAGCAAGCCAGATAGCTCATACTAGCTGCAGCAACACTGCACACAAGAGAAAGAATATCCCGTAAGTTTTTTTTCAACAAGTTGACACTAAATCATTCATACGTACAGCAACTGAACCACATTTACATCCAAGAAAAAAGGTAATGTTTAAGGCATATGGGTCTTTATAGAGTGACAGTTTCCTTTTAGTGAAATATGTTAACTTTAAAACTTTCAAACTCTTACCTGTTGATGATCTTTTATCCATTTTAGATATACTTAATGTTTTTCCATATTTTGTCATTTCTACTATTCGTGCTTCATCATCAGAACTGAGTGGAGTTTATTTATATGAGTCTCTTTCATTCGTGTGCATTGTCTACAATACGTGTGAGTTCCCAACTATCCTCGACTGGGCGAATATTAAGCCTCAAATTTTAGCACAACAGCATATTTTCCCCCTAGAAATCTTATTTCATATTTATCCAAATGAATAAAACTTCTTATCGTTGACCTCAAATGTCTGCAGATCATGGGTCCAGTCATAAAATAAGTTTCAGCAACTTTTTTTGGAAATAGAGGTCTGTGCTCAAGAGCATTTGATCTCTTCCGTACCTTCTCATTTTTCATCTTCTGCCCGGGTATTTACTTTGTTGTGGCCAAAAATGTTCTAGTTTGACCAGATTCCGAGCACTAAGACCCCCTGGAGATGCTCAAAAACTCAATGTGATGAGAAACCTCCTTATTTCATGCTATGTGCGCAAAATTTTTTAATAACCAGAAAATATGATTCAACTTCTGTAATCATCTCCTTCTTGGTTGCACGTTCATAGAAAAGGTTGATTCCAAATTCAACAAATTCTGAGCTACTTTCAATCATTTCTTCTTTGGGGAGATTGCTATATGAACAAATTATTTTCTCTGCTGAGTTGCAGTTTTGGATGATCCACAAGTATAAATAACGATTAGGTTTTGTATCTGTTGGTAACATCATAAATGCTTTGTAAATTTGTTAGGTACTTTCACCCTTTTTTTACAAGGGAATCTATGTCTGATGATAATGTTGAGATAGTCTTCTTCCAGCCTACATACTCCTGGAAAGATTGTAGGAAATCTATAACCATGTTTTGGTTGAGCTGAATATCTATTTAGCAAGTCCTATTTTTTAAGTAAACTGTCTTCCATAATTTGGATAGTGTTCCTGTATGGAATTTATAGTTTGTGGTCAAAAAGCCCATTGAGAGCTAGATCTCACACAATGGGATGTTTCTCCTCTACAACATTTTCATCTATACATCTTTATTTTGTTGTGGCCTCTGTCAACCATCAAAATTATATAATGTGCAAACAGAGCAGTTTGAGTGTTCATCTGAAGGCATTTCGCCCCTCTAAGTGGCACTGCTATGACTAGAAAAAGGGGTGTTTTCATTAGATTTTTCATGAAATCATATGCATCCAACTGAACAACAAATCAGGCAGCTTTCTGTCTTCACTGGTAGACCTTTTTAATCACGGTTTTGGTCATGTCAGTGCAAAGTCACTGGTTTCCACAATTAGAGCCCCATACCGTCTCCTTCTCTTTATTACTCTTTCCCTTGTAGTTTGCAAATACTGTGTTATTGAATTTTATAGTTTTTGCTTAATAAGATTGTCTAATTTCTTTGCACTTTCATAACTGAATTCATCCCCCCAAATAACCCCCGTCCCCCAGCAAACAATACTTTTTTCCCCCAATGATATAATTTTTGCAGAAACATTTCTTTGTCCCTTATAATGTAAGCGTAAAAAGTTGATCGCAAAGAGTTTCATAAGACCTTTACTTGTATCACCGAATAAATGAAAAAAACAAGCTATAGCTTTGTAAATATTGGCACTTTTCAGAAGATGCCCAAATACAAGCATCCTTTTTATCTTGTAGTTTACCCTTGCCACTTCTCCTTTCAATAATACATGGAACTTTTTAGTATGTTTAAAGTAAAACGTCCTCAATTTAATTTTTCTCTATATCTCTAAAAACAAACTAATCTAAAAAATTTTCTCTAAAAACTATAAAAAAATCCTGTGATTGTATAATGTCTTTTTCTTCTTCCAAATAAGGCTCCGTAAAGATGTTCCAATCAAAAATTATTTCACTTCCAGTTTTCCCGTCTTCCACCCATGGATCAAAGTTTTTGAAAACAAGGATACTGGTGAACCGTTTTAAAATCTTTGCCAGTCACATCGATATCACCTTTCTGTTTATTCTTAATTGTACACCCTAAATAATAGATAACATAATGTTAAAGTTAGCTGACGTGGTGGCTTAAACATTATGGATCTTATATGACACCTATGTAATTGAATGTTAAAGGTAGTCCAGCATTGTTATTTAAGTGTTCCCAATGTATACTGCCTAATGCTGTCAGCAGCTGCCACTCAATTTTGTGGCTCAACTCGGATACGCTGCTGGCAAATAAAAATATCGTGAATATGCTAATCAGAGCTACTGGGGGGGGGTCATAAAAACCTGGGTAACCTGATACAGTTCCGGGGCAAAGGCTACTCTACACCCTCAGGTATCCAAGTTCCTCCCACGTCCCTGCTTATAATTCAACTTACTGCGCATAAATAGTCTCTGTGTGGTAACACATAAGCTTGGACGCTTGGGGGCTTATGTTCATACTTCCTTCAAAGCTGCACGCCGAAGTCTATAAGCTACATCTGCAAGCACAAGTCTTAGCTATGGAGGCACGGGGAAAGCAGCTACCAGTGGAAGTGTATTCGTTCGCGCGGGGTAGCGGTATGCAGTGGGTATGCTAGACTCAAGATACCATTGGGGTACAGGCACTGGTTTGGTTGTTACTAATCAGCAAAGCTTTGCCAAATAGCAGCATTGTTCTCCTTAGTATAAATAGTTTTAGCTGCAGAAAGCCACATCATAAGTGCATAAAGTAAATATTTTAAAGGAAAACCTACCATTTGGAATGTAGGTAAGCTGTAAGTACCGAGCACCAGCTCAGTGAGGCTGGTGCGGTACTTGACTTTCGTTAGTGTTATATGGTCCATCATGTTTCATACCATAATGCTATTTTTTAAGTGTAATATACCATTTCTTTATATATTTTTGTGTCATGTTGCAATGCATTACATTACAAAATTTGGTAATAATTGCTTGTACAGAAGATTTGAATGGAACCTGCCATCTATGTAAGGCCCCATAAACCTTAAAGGGAACCTGTCACCAGGAGACCCATTTTTAGCACTCCCGCAGTCCCCACAAGCATGATAGTACATGCACTGGCAAAAGTGTTTTTGTGTATAAAAAGAAAAGTGTTTTTACAGAAAAAAAGATATTTTAGTATTGTTAACTTTCATTAGCATCTGCTAGTGTGACTAGGCCAGGTTACAGGGGGGCTCGGAAAGGAGCATTTCCCCTCACCGCCCACTTGGGAAACATGTGACCTTTTCCAACTATGAGATAACTCCCAACACTCCGGATTGGCTGTAAGGGCAAGGGGCTTTGCTAAGGACCAGTGATGGGTGTTTTCCATTATATTGTGAAAAAGGTCACATGTTCCAAGGGGGGGGGGGGGAGTGCTCCTTTCCAGCCCCTCCATATGTCAACTGCCCTTCCACACAGCACATGCATGAAGTATCAATATAACATACTTTTTTTCTGGTAAAACCATTTTTAATACAAAAACACTTTGGCAGTGTATGTACTATGCTCTGTGGGGACTGGGGGAGTGCTAAAAATGGGTCTCCTGGTGACAGGTTCCCTTTAAATAGTACCTTATTCATTGATGTATATGTGTCCAATTGTTGGTAGTATGAATGCACTACCTGCATTTGGCTTAAAAAAAACTACTTTTATTTTTTCTGTGCTGTAGTACTGAAGGAGGGAAGGGAGCTCAATTATCTTGCCTCAGTTCACCGTTCCTCCACATCACAGAATGCTCAGTGATTTACAGCGCATGCACGCTGAGCCTGTCTGTTCAGGACTGCCCGGCGTGTCCCTGGCCAGCACCACTGCTAGCAAAGACAGATAGCTCATACTAGCGGCAACACTGCACACAGAGAAAGAATATACCGTAAGTATTTTCTTCAACAAAGTTATCACATAAAGCATTCATACTTACAGCAACTGAACACATTTACATCAAGAAAAAAGGTAATGTTTAAGGCATATGGGGCTTTATAGAGGTGACAGGTTTCCTTTTAGGAAAATATGTTAACTTTAAACTCTTACCATGTTGATGATCTTTATCCATGTTAGATATACTTAATGTTTTCATATTTGTCATTTCTACTATTCGTGCTTCATCATCAGAACTGAGTGGAGTGTTATTTATAATGAGCTCTTTCATTCTGTTGCAATTGTCTACAATACGTGTGAGTTTCCCACTAATTCCTCGACTGGAGCTAATATTAAGCCTCAAATGTTTAGCACAACAGCATATTTTCCCTAGAAATCTTATGTCATATTTATCCAAATGATAAAACTTCTTTATCGTGACCTCAAATGTCTGCAGATCCTGGGTCCAGTCATAAAATAAGTTCACAACTTTTTTGGAAATAGAGGTCTGTGGCTCAAGAGCATTTAGATCTTCAGGACTCTTATCATTTTCATCTTCTGCCAGGGTATTACTTGTTGTGCCAAAAAGGTCTAGTTTGACCAGATTAAGAGCACTAAGACACCCTGGGAGATGCTCAAAAAACTCAATGTGATGAGAACCTACATTATTCATGCTAATGTGCAAAATTTTACCAGAAAATATGGATTCAAATTCTGTATTCATCTCCTTCTTGGTTGCACTTTCATAGAAAAGGTTGATTCCAAATTCAACAAATTCTGAGCTACTTTCAATCATTTCTTCTTTGGGGAGATTGCTTATATGACAAATTATTTTCTGAGTTGCAGTTTTGGATGATCCACAAGTATATAACAGTAGGTTTTTGTATCTGTTGGTAACATCATAAATGCTTTGTAATTTGTTAAGGTAATTTTCACCCTTTTTTACAAGGGAAATCTTGTCTGATGATAATAGTTGAGATAGTCTTCTTCCAGCTACATACTCCTGGAAAGATGTATGAAAAAATCTATAACCAGGTTTTGGTGTTTGAGCTGAATATCTATTTAGCAGTCCTATTTTAAGTAAAATGTCTTCCATAATATTGGATAAGTGTTCCTTATGGAATTTATAGTTGTGGTCAAAAAGCCCATTGAGAGCTAGATCTCCACACAAGTGGATGTTCTCCTCTACAACATTTTCATCTACATCTTTAATTTTGTTGTGGCCTCTGTCAACCATCAAATTATATAATGTGCAAAACAGAGCAGTTTGAGTGTTCATCTGAAGTGCATTTTCTCCCATCCTAAGTGCACATGCTATGACTAGAAAAAGGGGTGTTTTCATTAGATTTTTCATGAAATCAGATGCATCCAACTGAAACAACAAATCAGCAGCTTCTTCATCTGGTAAGACCTTTTTAATCAAGGTTTTGGCATTGTCAAGTGCAAAGTCACTGGTTTCCACAATTAGAGCCCCATACCGTCTCACTTCTCTTAATGACTCTGTCCTTGTAGTTACAATAACTGTGTTATTGAATTTATAGTTTTGCTTAATAAGATTGTCTATTTCTTTGCAACTTTCAGAACTGAATTCATCATAACCGTCCAGCAAAAACAATACTTTTTCCCCAAGTGAATATATTTTTTGCAGAAACATTTCTTTGTCCCAATTATATGTAAGCGGAAAAAGTTGATCGCAAAGAGTTTCATAAAGACCTTTACTTGTATCACGCAAAGTAATGAAAAAAACAAGCTTATAGCTTTGTAAATATTGGCACTTTTCAGATGCCCAAAGTACAGCAATCCTTTTTAGCATTGTAGTTTTACCCTTGCCACCTTCTCCTTCAATAATACATGGACTTTTTAGTATGTTTAAAACGTCCTCAAATTTAATTTTCTCTATCCTGTGATTGTATATGTCTTTCTTCCAAAATAAGGGCTCCGTAAAAGATGTTTCCAAATCAAAAATTATGTCAATTCCAGTTTCTTCACCCAATGGATAAAAGTTTTGAAAACAAGGATACTGATAGAACCGTTTTAAAAATCTTTCCAGATCATCGATATCCCTTTCTGTTATTCTTAATTGTACACCTAAAATAATAGATAACATATGTTAAAAGTTAGCTGACAGTGGTGGCTTAAACATTAGGATCTTATATGACACCTATAGTAATTGACATGTTAAAGGTAGTCCAGCATTGTTATTTAAGTAGTTCCCAATGTATACTGCCTAATGCTGCAGCAGCTGCATCAAGTTTGTGGCTCAATCCTGGATACAGCTGCTGGCAAAATAAAAATATCAGTGAATATGCTAATCAGAGGCTACTGGGGGGGGGGGTATAAAAACCTGGAGTAACCTGATACAGTTCCAGGGGCAAAGGCTACTCTACGCCCTCAGTAGCCGATTTCCTCCCACGTCCCTGCTTATAAATTCAAACTTACTGCGCAGTAACAGAGCTCTGTGTGGTAACTCATAAGCATTGGACGCTTGGGGCTTATGTGCATAGCTTCCTTCAAAGCTGGCAGCCGAAGTCTATAAGCTACATCGCAAGCACAATGCTTAGCATATGGAGGCAACGGGGGAAAGCAGCTACCAGGGGGAAGTGTAGCGTTCGCCGGGGTAGCGTTATGCAGGGGTATTGCTAGACTCTAAATACCATTGGGGTACAGCACTGGTTTGGTTGTTACTATCAGCAAGCTTTGCCAAATAGCAGCATTTTTCTCCTATAGTATAAATAGTTTTAGCTGCAAGAAATACCACATCAGAAGTGCATAAAGTAAATATTTTAACACAAATACAATATAGATATAATATAAATAGTACCTCCATAACATTCACAATTTTACCAACATATATTGGTTCAATAGACAACAATTAAATTCAAGGCATTTTTGTCACATTTAATTTTTATTCAGCTCTAGAAGATGTTTGGACACGGCAAAGAAGGAAAGGCTCTAAGTAAAGAGGCACGGAAGGGTGCTCCATGATAACATTCATGGTATTACCAAGCCTGCTATCTGCCCCCTGGGTCACAGGGGAGGCGTCAAGCATATCTCTGGGCTCATCTATGAAGAGACTAGTGGCATCTTGAAGGTCTTACTGGAGAATGCTATCCATGGTCATCTACAGCGAGCAGGCTAAAAGGAAGGCCGTCACCGATATGGACGTGGTGTATGTGCTTAAGCGCCAGGGCTGCACTCTCTCAAACTAAAGTAACTGCTCCGCTTTTTTCCAATACATTCCACTTTTCACTTTAGACAATTTACTCTAGCACTTTACTCCATTACACCCCCCCCCCCAAAGTCATACTATACTCTATATTTCCACTGAGCATTACACCTTACACCTTCTATACCAGCCAATACCCTCCTCATCAGTATTAAAGGGAACCTGTCATAGTGATTTGGGACAATGAACTACCCTCTGGCCCTTACGGGCTGGTGGTTTAGACTCCCAAATTGCCATTTGGTATTTTTAAGTGATTATATAAAATAAAACTCCCTGCTCTCTTTGGCGGCTGCGTGATGCAGCAAGTGAAGCCGGCGTAGTACCGCCTTCACTGCCCAAACACCATAGGTTTAGCGCATGCACAGTAAAGCCAGAGAATTATTCCAGCTGCGCTCGCTGTGTTGCTTCTGATGCGAGTACAATGTGCTTCATTGGGGTGAGTATAAAAGTTTATTTTTATTTTTCTGCACTTTAAGACTTAAGAAAGGTCAATTTGAGACCCTAAACACAGGTCCATAAGGCCATCAAAGTCTGCCATATTGTCTGCACGCAAAGCACAGCACCGGTCACAACTTCATTTCAGCCAAAGTGCCCACAATGCCCCCTATGCCAACCATCCCTTTCTGAATAACCATTACATGGACCCCATGGCAGCTTGCAATTATTTTCTGACATATGTGGATCTCAGATCTGCATGTACCATGCAACAAGAAACAACAGCTCAGACAAAAAAAATAAAATAAAATATGCTCTTGGTGTGTTTAAAGTTATTGATATTTCCTTTTTTCAATTTTTATTGATTTTATGGTAGTTTGCGTGCATTGTAAATGACTGCTATATTTTGGTTAAAGTTATGCACATCATGTAGGAGCCTGATAAACCCATTCAAAGTAAGAAGGAACTGTCCCTGCATCCTCATGTCTATTTATAATGAAAACCACAATGAAGTTGTGCTCATAGATTTATATTTATAAGACATTGAACACAAAAGGTTAAGACATATACATATAGTAATCTCTCTAATGCTGCATATATTTTGACAGGATATCTACTATATTTACAATAAATTATTGTTGAAAACAGTAAAACTTACTTTTGAATTTTCAAGTAGGTTAAGTCCAGTTAAGCCTGTTGAAAAAAGAAAGAAAAAGTGGAAAATGCCGTAGAAAAATTTACAATACATGAAATAATAATAATAATTGAAAAATATGAAAGCCTATTCATTTTTTAATAATAATTTTTTAATATAATTGAGTGAAATAGGCTAGGATCAAAGATTTTCATTTGTGTTGCAAAGGTACTGGATGGATAAGATAACAGACAATAACTGAGCCCCAAAGATCTCATCAAGACCTGTTAAGTGGCCATTATTTGTCAGACACCTGATGTCAACCTATATTAAGCCTTATACTGTCATGACCGCCTCAGGCAGCAGAATGCGGACCCCTGAGGCAGGCGGCAAACAGCCTGTAGGTGTTGGGCACCAGCCCAAATCACAGTCAGTAACGGACCTGCCGCTTGGGACCCGGATTCCTCACAGTAGCGCTGATTATGGGGGGACGCAGGCGTCGTTTGTTGATGCCATGCCACCGCATCCATGAAACAGCATCAGCCTGCCGGCAGGAGGAGGGGAAGGCTGGCTCCTGGTGGGCTGATGAGGAGAAGGGTCGAGGGGAAGCCTGTGTGGTGGCTCACTGACGGGATGGAGCAGCGTATGTCAGCTGGAGGTGTGATCACGTTCTATTCTCCATCAAAGACTCTGACCAAACAGAGAAAGGATCCTCTGGTGAGCCTCAGATCTCGCTCCTCTACTGCGAAAGACTCCAATTAGCAAGCTCAGCCCCCAGCTCGGAGCTCTGCAACTGACCTTACATGAGAGGTATATGTAGTGAGCTGCCCTCGCCTCGGTGGGAATGTGGGTTAACTCGCTGCGGCCGCTAGTTGTGATGAACTGTGCTATGGCTGCCTGGCTGGTTTCGTAATGTGGTTGCTGCTGACGCTGGTGTGGAGTAGCTGTTATGCTGCTGCTATGCTGTGGTGATAGCTAGTATGCTGTACCTGCATCGCTCTGTTGTGTGCTGGTCCTGTGTGCCTGTTCCTTTGCGTGTCTGCCTGCTGTGCTCTTGTATGAACTGTGTATGTGCCCCTGCACTGCTGTGGGTCGTGATGCTTGTTGTATGCGCTGCTTACTGTTGTGATGCTGTGTATGCTGCTTCCTGCTGTGTGTAGCTGAGGCTGCTGTGGTTGAGCTTGTGTGTGATTGCTGTGTTGCGGCCGCTGCTGTGGGTGATGTGCGATGTATGATGCGTGTGTGCTGCGTGCCTGCTCTGTGCGTGCTGTGTATGTGCTCCTACTGTGTGTGATGTTTGTATGCTGCTGAAGGCTGTGGACAGATACTGTGACTTGACAGTTGATGGCGAACTTTCAGAGACACCCCGAGTGCCCAAACTACAACCAAATCCACTTATTTTCCATGAAGTGCCACATGGCATTTTTTAGCAGTAGCTTATTGCTCCTTGTTCTTCCACATCATTTCAATTGTATTAGCCTCCTACGGCCACCACTAAGGTGAATGAAAGAAGGAGGGCAAATAAGTTCAGACCGTCATTGTAGCTTCTATCAGGAAGAATGTGGGTCCAGCAGACGGACGTCCAAAGGACAATGAATTCTTTGCAACAACTTCTCACTTTTCCCACAGTTTTCAAACAAGCCAAAGAGCTTTAAAATAGGCTGGGAGAGCAGATCACTGAAATTGATTGGGACTGCAGGAAGAAGATGTGGATTTTTGTCCTGTTTGGTGGAAATTGCGGGGGAGGGATGGCTGAGTGCCACAGAAAAGGGATTTTGAGTGCACCTATGGGCACCGTGCCATAGGTTCGCAATCACTGGTGTTATGCTGCTGCAGGCTGTGGTGATTATGTGATATGCGATGGCCTGCTGTGTGTTGATGAGTGTATGATGCTGCCGTATGCTGATGCCTGCTGTGGTGTGTGACTTTGTATGTTGCTGCTTGTGTATGTGATGCTGTGTATGCTGCTTCCTCTGTGTGTATGCTGATGCCTGCTGTGGTGTGATGATGTGTATGCGGCTGCCTGCGTGTGTGATTGATAATCGTATGATGCTGTGTGTTGCTGCTGCCTTGCTCTGTGCGATGCGTGTAGGTGCTGCCTACTGGTGTGATGATGTGGTATGATGCTGCCGCGTGTGTGATACTGTGTATGCTGCGGCCCGCAATGTGTGTGATGCTGTGTATGCTGCTGCCTGCTGGTGTGACTGATGTGTGTATGTGCTGAGTATGCGGCTGACGCTGGATGTGATGCTGTGTATGCTGATGGCCGGCTGTGGGTGATGCTGTGTATGATGCTGAGTATGCGCTGCCTGATGTGTTTGTGAGCTCTGCGCGATGATGTGTATGCTGCTGCCTGCTATGTGCGATGCTGGTATGCTAATGGACTAATGTGGGTGATGATGTGTATGCTGCGGCCTGCTGTATGTGATTGCTGTGTATGCTTCTGCCGCTGTGTGTGATGCTGTGTATACGGCTGACTGTGTGTGGTGCTGTGTGTAGCTGCGCCTGCTGTGTGTGATGCTGTGTATGATGCGTATGTATGCGGCTGACTGCTGTGTGTGCATTGCTCTGCGCGATGCTGTGTATGCTGCTGCCTGCCTGTGCGATGCTGTGTATGCTGCTGCCTACTGTGTGTGATGATGGTATGCTATGGCCTGATGTATGTGATGATGTGTATGCTTCTGCTGCTGTGTGTGATGCGGTGTATACTGCCTGACTGTGTTGTGGTGCGGTGTATGCTGCTGACTGCTGTGTGTGATGCTGTGTGGTATGCTGCTGCAGGCTGTTGTTAATGCTGTGTGTGTATGATGCGTGTATGACGCGGGCAGTGATGCTGGCGGACTGCTTGTATTTGATGCTGCAGGACTGCGTATGTGATGATGTGTGTATTCTGCTTGTATATGCTGTGTTGTGATGCTGCGCCTGCTGTGTATATTGATAGCAGTATATAGTGTGTGTGTAAGGGTGGAGGTGTAGATGCGGGGGTGTATGCTGCTGCCTGCTGATGTGGTGCTGTGTTGCTCCTCCCGCTTACTTATTTGTTTACTGATGTACGAGCAAGATCTTCTGAAGAAGAATGGTAAATGCAGGATTCTTTTACCATTCTTTTTGGGGTTTGTCATAAGCCAGGATTAAAAATAAAGCTTAATGTAGGACATCTGTGATAAATGTTTTATAGCTGATGATTGTAGCTAGAGTCTAAAGCTCAGTAAATACCAACATCTGAGTCCGTTTTTAACCTAGAGGTCGTATGTAAGTCGGGTTGTGGGGGTGTTGTATAGATTAGAAATGTGTATTAATGTGGAATGTTAATAAGTTCGTTAGTTTGTAGGGTAGGAGTTGTGTATATTAATGAAACTAGACAGTTAAGCAGGCATTTATTGAGGGGGCGCGATAATCGGGCGCCTACAGTACGAAAAATACAGTTATATAAAATTTATGACACCAGATTTGTCACCAGTGGTACTTTCTTCCGCTCCCCTTTGCAACGCAAATCATGTCCCACCCATGTAGCACGACAAAAATGAAAAATTTTCATTAAATAAACACGATGGTTCCATTGCATTCAAGGCCCCTCCTTCATTTTCGACAACAAAATGCCCTAATCCCATACATATAGAATAATTATATTTGACAGAGAAGAGAAGTGACGATTGCCTTTAATATGGGGAGATAGTGTCCAACACTGGTAAATTATGAGTATTTCAGTACTTTCCATTCTGTTAGTATAGATAGTTTGTTTATAGTTCACCAGGCAGCTGGTCCATTTTTGTAAAGATATGAATACTATATGCAGTCCATCATTCAACTAGTAACATGCTATGTACGTTCAGTACAGCTACTACCTCCATCCCCACAAAAAGACAACCGTCTCCCCAGAAGTAATCTTATTGGCAACTCTTGACAAAAAAAAAATAACAAAGACCTTGGCGAGCCTGGCGTCGCTCAAAATGTTACAGAATGGTGAATTTGGACAACTGGCAAGTCTAGCTGAAGCAAGATCAACTACACATCCAAAGGAGTCTCTACACAAGGGAACTTGATCAGTTAGGCGTGTGCCCTGAATCCAGGTACAGCTACATTTTCCAGAAATACTGAGGAGGGAAGGATGTTTCTTCAGTCTGCTATAGGCCCGTGGACGAAGATTATGAAAACCTCTGAAGGGAAGCCTAGTACGGTAAAAACTTTCTATTGACTTTCTGAGCTTGCTGGTAAAAATGCGTAAACTCTGATGATAGAAACAGTGGATGGGGGTGACAGCCACAGAGGGGGCCAACAAAGTAGACAGACATCAAAAAGAAAAGAAACGGACTGGCTGTATGATTTAGTCTTGTGTTAGTGTGCCATCTTAGTAGGTTAAAATCAAATTTTAACATGGGATTTTTTTGGATCCATGAAATTACGCAACATACCTTATATTAAAAAAAGTGTTGTACACATATACACTACATGAGCTGCATAGTTATAAGTCCATACACCAATTTATTTAAAGAAGGAACTGGGTGAGGTTACGACGCATAAACCTGATTCAATCCCTTTCACTAACGGCTAGGGGTCTATCAAGCGCTTCAGCGGTTGTTACGCGTCCATTGATTTTAATAAGGCATGTAGTAAGTATCAGTTAGTAGTTCTAAAACAAAAAATTATCTGTTATTATGTGTTATGATGCACCTTACCTCATGGTAGTGTGATACTGACAGTAGACATGATGTGCAATTCTTTAGATAACCTAAATCCACACTCCGTCATTAAGTCCAAATTTCTGCCTGCCGCCAGAATAGAAATTTGTCTGATGACTTAGACAGGTTGATCTGTCGTTTTTACGTGCGGTTCCTAATGAGTTACTTTATGCTACTGGTTTTGTACGTGACGCTGTGATACTATTGTTGGTTTGTGTTATGAAGGTTAGACTTTTTTTTGAGTTATATGTCCTCTTTATAAGTTTTGGGGGTTTGGGGCATTTTTAAAGTGATTTCTTACTTTATTTTTTTAATGAATACTTTTTTTTTTACTTTCTCCTTCTTATCCCATGGGTACATGAGAAGCAATCATCTGATTGCTTCTTCATGATACTATGCTGCAATACTCATGTTTGCAGAGTAATTATCAGTGTCCTCCTATACACTCTTGCATAGGCGGCACTGTGGCCAGTAAGAATGACGTCACAGGACGCCATTCTTACTGCAATTCTTGCAGGTAACCTGGGGTCCGATCGGACCCCAGAGTTACTATATCAACGATCGGCGCACCCCGACAAAACGGTTCGGGGGGGGGCGATCGTGGGGAAAGATCCCCCCGATACATGTTAGATGCCGCGGTCTCGCTGACCGCGGCATTTAACGGGTTAAGCAAACCCTCGATCGGATACAACTCCTATCGCGGTTGGTACACTGGGTGCCGTCTATCCCTTCACAGCCGGCACCCCGTCTTTCCCGAGTGCCCGGTTCGGCTCAGAGCTTTAGCTGAACCGGCAATCAGCTCAGCGTCCGATATATCGGACGCGGGAGCGCTAAGTCACTGCCTCGACGTCCGATATATCGGACGCTGACGTTAAGAGTAAAATAACTAGGGGGCATGAGCTAGCAATATGCAGGGTCAGGGCAGGGGTGCTGGGCTAGTTACATACTTGTGCAGAGTCTGCATAACTATTATACTGAGGTCATGGTCCGGCACCAATGCATTTCCCACCCAGGCGTGTACTTGAGTCAATCAAATAGTTTTCCCTTTTTTTATTTTGGCGGTCGGCTTATACTGTACTCATGTTGGACTGGGCCTTTAAAGTGGTCCTGGGAACAAACTGTAAAAGTGGCCCCCATTCGCCTATGGTGTAATCAAACCAGTGGGTTGTGGTTCGATAATGTGGGTGGGTGTTATAACAGACAAATTGGTTGTTAGATCGCCTTAACGCAAAACAAGAACATCTTTTAACTAGTAAGTGAATCTAAGTGCCATAATGTGACCTGTCTATCAGAAAATGAATGCAAACACACGACCCGGTAAGCCTTTGACAGGAATATACTACTATAAATCTGCCCCTATGTCAGGAATATAACTCTATAATACTGCCCCCTATGTACAGAATATACTACTATAATACTGCTCCGTTTGTACAGGATATAACTACGAAAACTGCCCCCCTATGTAACAGAATATAACGACTAAAACGAACTGCTTCCGTTTGTACAATGATAATAACTACTATAAATACTGCCCCCTATGTACATCAGAATACATAACTACTATAATACTGCCTCGCTATGTACAAGAAATATAACTACTATAATACTGTCTCTATGTGACAGGAATATAACTACTATAATACTGCCAAATCCTATGTACAAGAATATAACTACTATAATATGCCCCCTATGTAACCAGAATATACTACTATAATACTGCCCCATTTGTACAATAATATAACTACTATATACTGACTGCCCCCCTATGTACAAATATAACTACTATAATACTACAATATATACACAGAGCGAAAACATGCAAAAAATCATATTTCATCATTAACCTACAGAAAACACATGAGACCTCCCTATTGCATCCATGACATCAGGTGACGTCGCCCTGATTGTACTCTCCTCTCTTCTCCATTTTTCCACATTACCTTGTCTCTTCCTCCAGGTACCACAGCAATTCCCTGGCAAGAGTTGACCACACAGACGTCTTATGTTCTGCACTTTCCCCATTGTCCCTTCTTCTGCCACACCTATACTGTGCCCAAATACTGTAATAGAGCCCCTACAATATTAGTACCCACACACAAATAGTGTCCCCATACTGTAAGGATAATGTATTTCTTCTTTCTCGATCCTTTAACCTCCCTTACCCCCCACTTCCACCGCCAGGTCATTGATAGAGCACCGCCTAATTACCCAGGTGTAAATATAATGGCCCGCGGCGTTACCCGCAGTCATAAAATTTATTCCCCCCTGGCCTACCCCATACAAGAATTTATGGCCCCCGCCCGCCCAGACATAGATACGGGCCCCAGCCTATCCCAGACATAGAATTAATGGCCCCAGCCTGCCCCAGACATAGAATTAATGGCCCCACGCCTGCCCCAGACATGGAATTAATGGCCCCAGTCCCTGCCCATACATAGAATTAATGGCCCAACTCTAGCCCAGAACATAGAATTAATGGCCCCATCCTACCCAACATAGAATTAATGGCCCCAGCCTACCCCCGACATAGAATTAATGGCCCCAGCCTACCCCATACATAGATTAATTGCCCAGCCTACCCCAGACCTAAATTAATGGCCCAGCCGGCCCCGACATAGTATACGCCCCCCCGCCTCCAGACATATAATTAATGTCCCAGGCCCCGCCAGCCCAAGATATAAATAATGCCCCCGGTGCTACATGAGGGAATTAATGCCCCTGCCAGTTCAAGATATACCATAATTAATGCCCCCCATATAATTGATGCCCCTTGCACCCCATATGTAGACTTACTGCCCCCCTGCTATCCTAGATCTACACTAATGCCCCCCCCCCGCCACAGACATAATAATTTATGCCCCTGTCCCCAGACATGATTTATGCCCCTGCCAAGCCTAGATATACATAATGCCCCCGCCCCCTGCCCAATATAATTAATGCCCCCCCCCACCCCAGACCTATAATTTATGTCCCCTAACCAGCCCCAGATATAGTAATACTGGCCCTCCCCCTGCCCAGACATATAATTTATGACCCCTGCCAGCACCTAATGCCCCCTCCCCCCCCCCGAAATAATTATTATCCCCATTCTAATCATTAAAAAGAAACAAAACAACATACTCGCCCGTTTGCACAGGTTTCCCCTTCCCTCGTCTCTGTGGCTTGGTGTAGAAGCCGATAGTGGTACGTCACTTGCCTGACTGCTCCGCAGCCTCCACACCAAGCGCGGAGCTGCAGGGAGGGCCGTACAGCTGACATGGTAACAACTGCCAGCCTCCTCCCTCTACACAGTCGCGCAATGACGTCAATTGCGTGACCTGTTAGCTGCCCGTTCTACACAGACCATAAGCGTGCTGCACTGCGTCTGCGTACTAATCATATTACCTGCCTCGTACAATCGTACGAGCATGTACTATAGATTAGGATGAAAAGTTTTTAGGGAGGGAGTGCGGACCTGCCCCCCGCACTATCTCGGACCGGCTCCCAGACCGGCCCAACCGGGAAAATGACTGTAACTACAGTATAGACTGAGGCCTACATCAAATAATTGAGATCCACACTAAGTCATTATTACATCACACAGGAAGTTTTTTATCCTCCAGTTTTGTCATGAAAATGCCATGCATGCACAGTGCTTGATCACTTTACACCCAATTAGAAACGCATGATATTTCAATTCCAGCTTATGGTGACATGTGAATTTAGGATATGGTATTGTGGAGAAGGGGAGAAAAAAGGATGGGAAGTTCACAGCTTCCATAGGAAGGTATTGTGCTCGCAGGTATGTCCACCATCCTCACCGCAGTGGGGTCCATCAGTGAGGCTATCCTGAACTGTTTCTCATGGGGCCAAATCTATTAACCTGGCTGCACTAGACTTTGCAACTGAAGAACATCTTTGGAGCTTGCACACATGTATTTAAGCAATTGGCTGCAACCAGTTTTGTGTCGTGGCTGCACTGTGTCCGACAAAATACCCAACAATGTTGGCCCCTAAAATGCTGTTAGTTGCTAATTTGGAGTTGGTGACCACATTTAAAAAAACGCAACACACAGAATTGCGTCACAAGCTGTCATATTAAAAGTTGCACACTTTCAGAGCAAGTTCAAAATGCGATAATTAAAGACCATGTACCAGTATTCAATAATCTGCACGCTCTGTACATTCGTTAGAAAATTCTCTCTCTTTTGATAAACCTAAGCATAAGAATTCCTGCTTCAGTAGTTTGCCAGATTGCCTGGTAATTGGCCATGAATACCACTTGTAACCTTGGCTAACTGGACTCGTCTTCAAGGCTGTTCCAGAAAGGAAGAAAACATGGGAAAGGTTGTTGGCCTCGGCTCTGGAAAAGGCTTTGAAGCTCACTTCCCTGCTGAGACTAAAAGACAAGGTTTCCAGGAGTAAAGGCTGAGGATACCAAGAACATCAAAGATGGTGATAGCCCGCCAGGAAAGGGCTAAGCCCGCTATGTTTCAAGGTGTCCTTACCCAAGGTGGTAGAGAAAGAAGGTGACACCTTGCACCCCTACCTCCCAGGCCAACTCCCAACACTCCCCTGCCACCCCACTGCGGCCACATCACCCTTTAGATGTGGTTTTAGAGCAGTTCATTCACCAGCCCATGATGCAACCCCACATGATTCCAGCAGCACTAACCTATCCCCCTCCCCTTCTTCATGTCCCCAGTTGAGAACAGTGGAGACGCCCCGCAGCCCCTGTAATTTTCCTTCTGTATCCCCAGATACTGAAAAGAAGAAGATAGAAGAGGCGCATGCGTTGATCCCATAGCTAAACCCGTCCATGAAAGTAGTACTTTTGGAGAACAAACATCCCCCACCACTGTTGCCTCGAAGAGCAGAAATATCAGGACCATAAACTCCAGAAGCTGCGGGGGAGTCCTTCACAGCCAACACCCCACTTCCAGACTCTTTCTGCCTAGACCCTTGCTCCTGTTGTGGAGGAATACTGGATGGTGGAAGCCTCTCCAGCCCTCCCAACAAAGAAGAACCCCCTGACAGAAGTTTCTATAGGCCGGCTCGTCCAACTTAACACCCTTTTTTTTCTTTTTCCGTGATGGCGAATTTAACCATTTTTGCCATTATATATCGAGGCATTAGAGATTACGTTTCAGTGTTCGACTGTACTTACCGTTCGTGCCTCCCAAGCAGGTGAATGTTTTCATGTTGCAGGAATTTTCCCTTCCCTCTAAGTCCTACCAACATCTGGCGACAGTGGAGTCATGGCCCTACTACTGGTTCCGGTGGTGGAGACTTCAAGTTTGCAGGCACGCCATACTTCATGGGGAAGCACGTTCTGGACTTCTTTCTGGTCGTAGATGGCTCCAGCTTGGTGATCCCGTGCGGATCATCAATGTGTAGCACTCCCCGATCCCCCGACATTGGTGACATCTGGACTTAGAATGTCGTGGTGATGACCAGCGACTTCAAACGGCCCCTCATAGAAGAAGATGGCGCGATCTTTCGGCACCCTCAGCACGTTAGATTTCATGTCCAAGCTGCTCTTGAGGTACTGTAGGCTCCCTGGAAACTGAACTGCGCCCTTTTGGAATCAGTAGGGAGTAAGAAGGAGCTTAAGAAGAGGCTACATGGTCTTGAGGAATGACCAATCTTGGTTTAGATACTGTCAGGAATGGTGGGCGTATGTTAAAATGGAATTGTGTTGTTTCTTTAGGACAAAGGCAGAAGAGACGGGCGGCCAAAGTGAAAAGGGACTTCAGAGAACTCCACCCTCAGCTGATAATCACTGCTTTAGGTCTCTATATTCGGGCCCCTCAGACATCAGAGGTGCTGTAGGACACCAAGAAAGCATCTGAAAAGTCTTTTTTAAAGAATCTAAGGCGAATCATCTTCCATGCCAAAATGGCAACCTGAAGAAGGGTGATAAATGTAACTCTTTCTTTTTCAGGACAGTTCACGACAAGCAGCCTCCTACTTACTTCTCACGAAAACCACAGATCTGGAATCCGCCGGAGGTTCCTGTCAGGTTTCAAAAAAACCCTTCATCCACAGGTGCCACGGCGATGATGCCCCCTTTGATGACAGATGAGCTGCTCTCTGACGCTAAATCCTTTAGACCCGCCAGGACTCCCAGGCAGTGACAGTCTCCCTGTCGGAGCTCTATGTAGCCTTGGGTGACCTCACTGCCCGACTTGCTGGAGCTTTTGCTGGACATGGTGGTAGAGGTCAGGATTTTGCCGTCTTTGAGGGAAGGCATAAGAACGATCCTGTGGCAGCTGAAGGGAGAGAAGTGCGCCTTGAAGAACTGCTGTCCCTCTCACTCTCAACATGGAGCATCACGATTCTGGCCTAGGTCCTCGCAAACAATTGAAGGTCATCGGTGGATCCTCCACCCAGACTCATCACTGGAAGCACTTGTCCCGCATAAGATGTGCTGGCTGTGTGCATCTACAGACCAGGTGTGGCCCGTCCACGGCCGAATTTAGCATGGAATGTGTTTAAGTTTGTTTGGGTTCCCAAGAAGACATGAGAGTACAATGAGTCCGTCATGTACAATGAGCCTGCAAAGGGGGTGAAGGCATCCCCGACATACCCATACGCTATGAATTTCTATTTCTTGTGAACTGCAAGTCCGAAGAACTCTGACAACAGCCAAGAACTCTGCCAGAAGTCATGTCCTGCTTCTTTCCTTCTACCCCTGTGGAGGGGCTTTGGCTGAGACAAGTGGAACAAGCTTCTTAGCTTACAACTGGTACTCTAACTGCTCTGCACCGGCTTTGCCATTTGTGAGGGATCAAATCTAGAGGACCTAACCAGATTGCGAAAGGCCAAACATCCCAAATCATCAGCAAGACATTGTTGAGTGTGTTTTTCCGGGGCAGGGCTCCAGCACCATGGACACACCATGTGGACTAAACGTGTCATGCAACAAGGCTTAACAATGGCACAAGGACTTGTTTGGATGGATATCAGGGGGTCTCCCCACCTGATATTTATGGCAGCGGCAGCCCCGCTACCTGAACAAGACCCGAGCTGCCCCCTGTGTATCTTCATAGAAGAGACATCATTACCTTTTCTGGAAATGCACCTTTGCTCAGGCCGTTGAAAGTCCCTGGGACCAATACAACTCCATCATTCTGTGCCTAGGAACACTCATGAATTGCCACGTGGCTCTTTATGGATCTGTTCCAAAGGCCCCCACACATTGGGGCCATCCAGGATGCCTGACTCTTATGAACTGCTTCAAGACTCATCCTGCCAGAGAAATTTTGCTACCAGGACTGTCCATCGTCTAGTCATGAGCCAGCTTAGACCTATGCCTCATTGGACGCAGGAATGATTCAAAAGAAGAGACTGAAAAGCCTATTTCTCCACCTTTTTTTTCTTGTGTCGTCCTTGATACTTTGATTTTTGACTCCTTTGACCTCTTTGGAGCAAATTGTGTCATCTTTCCGGGAGTTTTATATGGGGAACTATTCCTCGAGAACTCCAGGAATAAGACTCAATCCCTCATTCCCCATTACCTCCCGTTTTGTGTCTATTATTTTTCAATAAACTTCATTCCTGCATTACCCTGCACCCTTTACTCATCCCCCTCTCTCCTCCCCCACATTTTCTTTTCCGGTTAACACGTCATCACCCTAATGCGGTTTGTTTGTTTGGCTTGAGCTTATATGCTAGAGTAAAACTTTATTTGACATTTGAAGTTAGGGTAGGTGCTAGTAGTATATATTAGGAGTGGTAATTTTATTGTGTGCTTGGATAAAAAGCCCATGCTGCATCATGGCATAACGCCGCCTGTGATTTTTACTGTGTACATATGTAATAGCGGCTCTTTCATTGAAAAGATGGTAGAACTCAAAGATAATAACTTTTCTTTTCCTGAAATACCAGAACTCATTTAACTAAAGAGGGATCGGAGATTACCAATGATATTAATACCAAAGCTGTCTAGAACAGCAAAAGACTAGACCATACTCAATTAAACAACTTCATCATCATTTCCCGAAGGATTATCTTTTTGAGTTGGATTATTGTCAATCATTAATGTGCAGATCTAAAAAGGTTATCCGACCCATTTCCTAGACATAATAATAAAAAAGACTCATTTCATTTCAGCATTACATGGTTTTTAAAACATACTTTAAACTTTTAGTCTCTGAAACTACAACAAAATGTAGCCCTGGACTTGTCCAGGCAGTTACTTTTTTTGGAAAAAATGACGCCCTGATGTTCTCTATTACACCTCTTCTTAATCTAGCTCCTTATTGTCCAATGAGATCTACTTTTGTAGGGCAACAATTTGTGACAACTTATAAGGCATAAATAGGCATAAGTGAATTGACTTGCAGCATTTTCAAAGCAAACCCATTTAATAAGGCAGACACCACCTAACATAATTACAAGCCAAGAAAAGGACAAATCTGAGAGAACCCCAATGATTAATGTCCTCCTGATTGCCGATGCTTTTAGTGTACTTAGGAGTACACATAAATCTTATTAGGTGTATGTGCAACATCCCCCCCCCAACCCCCCAGGGCCTAGCCTCTTCTTGTGGCTTAGGGAAACCAGGGCCTGAATACCAGAGTGGCTGCTAACCGGCCCCTAGCACTCGTCAGTGGTCATGGTGGCTTTTATAATAGGTCCTTTATTCTTATATGCTCACACAGATTAATGCAGCGCTGCACAGAGCTTTTTCCAAATCAGTCCTGTCCCCAATGGGGCTCACAATCTAATCAACTACCAGTATGTTTTGGAGGGTGGGAGAAAACCAACATAACCAGAGGAACCTCCTCAAACACGGAGAGAACATTCCCATTTCTTCGAAGATTTGTCCCTGGTATTGAACCCAGGTCCCCAGCACTGCAAGGCTGTAGGTACCAGGAGCGAGACCCTCCAGGTCTCCAGCAGGTTGTTTGTGCAGAATATAGAGGAGAGGCTGAATGTGTCGGTTTCTCCCTTGATAAGATAGGTATCCCTGTTTGTTGGAGGATGGGGCAATCTTTGGTGGTATACGCCTTGCACGGTAATCACTTAGAGGCAACAACTGGTAAAATATTCAACCTACATTCCTTTATGGACTGGGCAACTGCCACAACAGCACAATCTTCAGCTGAATAGAGATGGCTGGTTGGATCTTGTTCCACAGAAAGCACCTCAGCTTGGCAGGGTAGCTTCAGCAGCAGGTAGGGCAGACTCCAGATAGTGGATATCTGCTTGGGCCTGGTGTTCTCTACTCCTAACAGGCCAAATTGTGTCAGACAAGCATTCAAACAGACACCCTCTGCTTCCTTGCTCTCTGTAATCAAAAGACCGTCCTGGATCACCTATGACTGAACTTAAGGAGGACTCTAGAACTTTCCATAAAGGTTTTTATAAACTCCACTTGTGAGGTAGCAAGCCCTCTTGTCCAACCAGCTCTCTCCTGGCATTCAATGTTACAACACATTTCATTGGTCAACATTATTTACGTTGCTCCACAGGCAGAGAATTATCAGCTGCTTTACCATTATCCAGCACTTAAGACCCCTAGTGATGTACTGAGAAAAGTAGGAATATATACAGATGTCTTCTTTATGTGAACATAATCTCTAACATTAGGCCAATTTTGTGAACACATGTTAGCCTATTAATATACTGACAACATTATGTTTCAGAATTGTCTTCCATTGTCCAGTGTATAAACATGAATGCCGGTGATACTTGTGAGTCATTAATGATTGACTAAAGCTCAGATTTTATTATGCTCATGTATGGTGCAGTCTTCTACTGTTCTAGTACAGCCTTGGTACTGAAATACCAGAAACCATCCCAAACCCTTTCAGGACACAGACCCATTTTTAAAAAAACCACCATGTGTCACAATAAGTCGTTATAACTTTGAAACCCTTCAACAAACACAGGAGATTTTGAGACACATTGTGAGGCACACGTAGATTATTGAAGACAGTCTTTGCAGGAAGAGTTGTTCTTTTTATCTATCTTATTTTGGGGTGTGTAACTTTTTTTGATAACTTTTTAAACATTTTTATGAAGGGTTTTTAATGGACAATCCTTTTTTCATTCATTAAGGCTGCTTCCCAACCAAAAGCGGACCCTTTTAACTGGCCATCCACGACAAGTCCTTGTGCCTATTGAACATTCGTTTGTAATACATGTCACAGAGATAGTAGGCTCTAAGGCGAAACCTCCTTCCCAGCTAATTGCCTATTGCCTGCTATTGTGTAGAAAAACGATGAGATTTTTGCTCAAATGAGCCCAAGTCCAGAACACAAAAGGGACAAACTGTTGTGGGTGTGGTGCGATCAAAGTATTCAGCAATAGAAAAACAAGTTTATACAAGCAGTGTTAGAGTTAAAAATCAAAAACTTCATTCGCGTCATCTCAGTCATAAACCATGGAGAAAGGACTACACAAGCACAGATGTTACACCTACTCCATAAAAGCATCATTTATTACCACTATAATTAGGTTACAATTGGTATAAAAAATTAATGGTTTGTCGCTCTTTTTAGTTTAAAAATCACTTAAAATACAAAGTCTCAAATAGTCAATGTCATAAAAAAAAATTATGTAAAAATGGATGATTGATATACAATTCACAATCCATAGTTTCTTTTGCTTGTTTCACCACTACTTTTGTTCAACCAAGAAAAAAGTGTTCAGATTCTTTACCTTCCCTGTGAATCAATTTTATGTTTTTCATTTACGAATGTCATTATTTATCCAAAGTTCAAGTTTCCAGTTTATCCAGTTTTTAAGAAGATCAGCCTGGCACAGCAACACCATCTACAGAGCAGATAGCCTGGACAATCACTATTGGATAGAATGTTTCCTTGTGCTGATATCAAAATGTTTCCACGTTCTTGAGGTTTCGAGAGTCTTAACTAGATGATCCAGCCGGCCACGACTCTATACAATTATCCGATAGGTCTAGATATGTAAGCTCCAAAACTGTTTGTAAAATGATCACTGGAAAAAAGAAATAAGAGAAGATATTTCACGGTTTTAACAATTTAAATATTTCCTACCGTGATGTCCCTCGTCATTGATTTGTCATCCTATTATGGGTGGCTCCTTCCACTGATGATGTCTCCTAATGCCCTTTAGCTTAGTAAGGGTGGTCCCTCATAACCTGTCACCTATCATATGCAATGAGGCCATTTTCAGCAAAACAAACTACAGTCTTTGGAGCAGAAAAATAAAAAAAAACGGATCTAGTCTGAATGGGTGAAATTAGAACTTCAGTCCTATCCAAAAATTTATGGTACATGGAATCCCACTTGTAAAAAAACACAAAGAAGCGCCGCTCCGAAAATTAAGACATTTATTCACCTGTAGTACACAAGTCAGGCACATTTCATCTCATCAATAGAACTTAAAAAATGGCTTCCCATAGAAAGCTGAAATGTTTGTTACTTGTGTATCACAGGTGAATAATATTCTTAATCTTCCTGCGTGGCTGCTTTGTCATGCTTTTTTCTACCAGTGCATGACGCCAGATATTTTCACATATTTTTATCTGTTGAGGAATTATATCTCCTGCAAATATTTTATTTACAGAAAATGGCAAATATTTGATGTAGTAATTCTCACCTATTTAATGACATCATCATCTGTCATGTTCCACAATCCTACAGGCAGTTTAGACACTTTGGAGTCGTTTCAGGTGATCCTCAGTGTAACCAGGGCCACACTTAACATTTGTGCCAGGTATTATAGAGTTGTAGAGCTGCAGATAGGTATGTTTGTCCTGAAAGAATATTTAAGATTAGATTTTGTATGCCTAATTTTGGTGTAAAAGAGTTTTGTTTAATATGTAGGAAGAATGCAAGTTCCACAAGGATACACAAAAGATATTTGCAGTTGCCAATCTCTACACACCACAAAACTTCAGGAACATCTCTTTTGACAGAGGAGTCTAAATTATTGACCTTAATAAACAGCACATCCCAGTTGAAACAAAACAACTTCATACCTCCTCTCATCATGGTGGAAGAGCAACCATATTTGTCTTGTTTTTTTGCAGCCATTAAGGCACTTTACCAAAAATACAAACTGCAGCAAAATGCAGTTTGCCTGTTTTAAGAGCAGGTTGTGCCAGATTCATGCTTCTGGTACCCCCCCATTCTTCATGCACCATTTTTTGCTTTGGGGGGGGGGGGTGGTGGTGGGGTGTGGGGGTTGGGGGGGGGGGGGTGCACCTTTAACTAGGGCATGCCACACAATTCTTTCGGATTGTGGCTGATAAATCTGCACATGGGTCCACGACTGAGCACTGAATGCCCCCCTAATTTGTAACGCACATGTGGTGGCGTGACTTCTTAAAAACCTGTGCAATCATCTGCACCTAAAAAGACAGGCAAATTCTACAGAAAACTGGGCACAGCGCCTTAGTAAAGTATCCCATTGTTTTGCATTCCGTGTATCTTGCAGTGAGTGATGCCCTATCTCCTCAAAATCCTAAGTATTCTAATTCCAATGTGGTGAACATTTAACCCAACATCTATAGCTGACTATGCCACAGTGCAATTATTATAGCACCCAAGAAACCCGTACAACAGTACGGCTTGAAAGAATAGGATCTTTTTATGTTCTCTCTCTCCATCCCGTTCTTGTACCCTTGTGCACTCTTTAGGTCGCGGTCACACGTACCAGCTATGGCGTTCCGTCATTACGCAACGCTAGCGGCACAGGGGGGCGGTCCTCGGCCGAACGCACATAGTCTCGTTTCCACATAACGCATGCGATCGTCTTAATCAATTCCCAGTGGCCTCAACTAGCAAAAAGTTTGGAGTCACAAGGCATCAGTGTATGAATAAAAACTTTGCTTTTTATTGTAACACTTTATGTGTTCTGCTCCATTTGGTATTCAATTTTTACATCCATACATATTGATACTTGCCAAATTCCTCAAATATATCGTCTCGTCATCTTTCAATAGTTTTCAACAAGTCAAGTAATTCAAATGAGGTTTGGGAACTTTTTCAGATGATTGCTGTAGAAATAACGTAAGAAGAAAATGATGAACACTCAGTCGTCGTATATGAATAAAAGTCCCCCCTCATGCGGCTGGTCATGAAAAGTTGGGCCACATAAATCCACTTGCATCAAATTTACTGAATATATGACAGACAGGAAGTGTATGTTTTTATAATTTAAGTTGCGTGCAGGCTTGGGGGTTTATCCTGACTTAAAATCTCGACCCTGTGGGGGCGGGGCTTCTCTTAGCAGACATCCTTAAGAATCCTTTCTATGCTATGAGATGCTTGTGTACCGACAATGGGTTTGAGATGAGCCAGATTACTGGTTTATCTACACTATCATTTAGCTTCTGACATTCACTAGTATCTGACCATAGAAAGAGAGATGAGGCAGATCAGAAATGAGAGATGATGAGATCCATGAGTGCCATATACACATGACATGTCTCATCTATACTATCACACCATAGCATCACTGTCAGCTCTGCGGGTGAATAAAGACCTTATCACTATATCTTTACTTTCTGTCCTCGTGTGCCAAGCGTATGAATAGCCCGCCCCGCTGCTGCAAATTCGCACGCCCGATACAACATCAAGAGGCAGAATTTTCTTTCTGCTCTTATGTATCGTGCTGCCAGCAGTGCCAGCGTTTATCCTACGCCAGGCCAGACTCAGCAGCAGAGAGTGCGCAGGCGTCAGGACAGTAACGCCCCGTGCTGGCCCCCTCCGTCTGGACGCGCCCTTCGCTAGACCGCCACTCCCTCCTTCATGCCCCACTGGCGTGAAGGTGGCGATTGGGGAAAATAATCGCAAAAGCTGCAATAAGCTAGCATTTGCGATTATTTTCAGGGCTCTGCGCCACTGGCGGGTGCGCATAGGTCCTGATAAATATCCTCTAATGTGTGTTGTGATCTTGTCTTGGAATGCATGGAGGAAGGAGATAGGACTCAGTTGCAGATCAACTATGACTTTCTGATTTAGGGTTGGATGCCGAGGATTGGAATTAATATCGGTGAAATGCTGTATTTTTTGTTAATAATAGTGAATTTAGAGATGTGTTCGTTTTTGTTATTCTGAGTAGTTAAAAATCTTGACTTTACGTGAGAATATGCCTTAAAGCACTTTACTCTTCGCACATGATCTATAATTAGGAAAGCTAACTGCATAAACAAAATGAGGTATTTAACAGGCTTGTACTTGTGTACAGAACCTCCAAGTCCAATTCAAATGTAGTGGACTCATGTTGGTCAGCAGATCTCTCCCCCACAACCCTGCTCTAACCAGTTTAGTTAGAGTCTAGTATCATTCTATGCTAGGCACAGTCTGGTGCAGATATACTAATAATCCTTGGAACCTCTTGTATATCCTTTGGCAGTGTGAGGGCAGAAACCAAAGATTAGGGAGAAAACAACTACCATATTTTTATGTTTCTCCTTATCATGTGTTTTTGCCTTATTTTGATTTTGAAATGAAATTTGGACCATATAGTTTGGGATATCTATGGTAGAACACCTTATATATTCATGTTCTTTGGCACTTTGTATCAGATTAAAGGCTGTCTACTCATTAATGGTTTTTGATGATCGTCTTTTAAAAACATTTTGGTTTTAATAAGTGTACTTAAAAAAGATTATTTACTTGTACATGATATTGGTATTTTCATCTGTTTTGTATGTGTTAATGTCAAAAAAACATAAATATCATGTTTCATAATATTTTTTTAAGCATTTTAACAATATTACTCTGCCCTGATTCTCATAGTTGTAGCTCAAATGGAAACAATCTACTCAACATCTGTCCACATTCTACCTACATAATGGATTAGACTTTTACCAAGAAACGTTTTTTAGTACTACTAAGATATTCAGTGTTTTGGCAGTCAAACATCCAGTTTAATAAGATGAAGTTCTTTTCATTTGGTCCCAGTGTGACATTGATTCTTATTACAAATTCTCATGGAACTTCCAATTTTGTTAGATCTGACAGCTTTCAAGATTTCAAGCTTCTTTAAGTGTGAAATACCTTTTAGCTGCAAATAAGGTTAGAATAACGTGACTACTAAGTATTTGCAATTAAGAAACTAATGCTACAATGTTATCTGTGTAAGGACCTTTTCCCACCATATCACCATGTATCAGGCTTTGACTATCAAACAAGTTTTATGTTCAATTTCCGCTTTTTAAAAGTTAAACTTACATCCAATACAAATGACAAATAAACTTATGTAGGGATATATAGTATTTTAAAAATAATAGAATCCCACTGGCAAAGATTCCAGAGGTTCAGGTCCTCTTAGTAAATGTGGTATCAATGCACCTTGAGTTGAAATAAAATCTACACCAGCTCAGACTTGGCATAGATTTCAGCTAAAACTTGCATCTGTATTCTGGAACAGTATAGTAACATTTGGCGGTCCAAGGCATGCCTGCCCTGTTGTTTTCCCGCAACACCCACCTTTTGAAAGTGGTTATGAAAGTGGCAAACAAAAATTAAAATTTCACATTGCCTGGCACAATTTGCATGCCTTGCGCTCATGCCTATACTCCATAAAACTCGCTTTTTAATATAAATCAATGAAATAATTATTAGGTGCCAATCCAATGATGTCATTGTGGCACCATTTAATAACAGATGGCCCCTCACCAATCTAATATTGGTTTACCTTAACGTAAACATTTGGATTTCATTCCTTATGAACCAAACAATCCGCTGATGAATGCCTGTAGTTACACTGATGCAGAATCATATCTTGTTTAATTCCTGAGCCAAGTGGTTTTGCTGAAAAGACATTTCAAAAATTCAGATAATGAGACTCTGTGGCTTCTCTGTTCGGGCTCTGCTGAACTGACAGGCGGATCCTGGGCGATCCCGGGGGTGCATTGGCGACTCGTATTTCGGGTCCAGTGCGATTCACTAGAAATTAATAACAAAGGGGCAGAGATATTGTGCGTCCAGAAGTTCCTTCTGTGTTGCTGCTACCCAACCCGGAGGTCCGCCGGAGTTCACTGCTTCTTATCTTTCTGGAGCATGTGAGTGCTTGATCTTGCGACACAACCTTTTTAAATTTCGCGGTTTGTCCGAATCCGTCGGGTTGTCCGGGGCAAAATTCGCTGCAAAACGGAAAATATTCTGGAAACCCGACGACACTGCAATGTTTGGACCCTGATTAAATGAGCCCCAATGTGTTTATGTACTGCTAGAAGAATGCAATCCAGTTTTCCCAAGCTCCTGAATGTCGTAATAGTTACCACTCAACTCAGGGATTAAACCAAGATATGCTGCTGCCTCAGTGTAACTACAGCATTATTAGAGGTAGTTTGGTCATAATGCATGAAATCAGATTTTCTTTAAGGACGTTTTTTGTCCGCCCTAGCCCCCATTTTTTCAGTTATATTAACAGAAATTTGAACTTTGTATTTAATCAGTTACGTACTCTGTAACTCCCGAAGAAATTTTCCCTTTTGACGTCACATATCCGCTGCATCTTTGAAGTCACTTGGCATCCTGCATGCCTTTCGTGTCGCACATATCTTTAAGGCGTGTATAACATTGGAAAGGAAATCAGGAATTTCTTAAAAAAGCTCACTGTACAAATTATGATTGAAGATAATATATTCTAACAAACAAGGTTTATTTAGTTCACCAGGAAGCGTCCAATCACAGTTAAAGGGGGTGCGACAGCGATCGGACCCTTGGAAGAGAATGGCAACAGCGGCCAGGGTAATTTATCGACCCGTGACAGCCACGGCTTCCTGGCTGGATACTCAGGGGGCAGCTGCCTATATACTGGGGAGGTTCTGGCTGTATATGGGAGGACTGGCTATATACATGGGGAAATGTTTGGCTATATACAGTGAGGGCTGGCTGTATACTGGGGGGACCTGTCTGGCTGTATACTGGGGAGCTGGCTGGTTATATACTGGGGGGGCTGTTGGCTATATACTGGGGGGCAGGCTGGTTTTATACTGGGAAGGGGCTGGCTGGCTATATACTGGCTGTTTATATACTGGGGGGACTGGCTTGCTATATACTTGGGGGGCTGTCTGTATACTGGGGGAACTGGCTGGCTATATACAGGGGGGCTGTCTGTATACTGGGGGTGGCTGCTTGGCTATATACAGAGGGGGCTGATTGTAAACTGGGGGGGGGGCTGTCTGTATACTGAGAGGAACTGCCTGGCAATATACTGTGGGGGCTGGCTGGCTATATATAGGGGGCTGGCTGTATCAGGGGGGCTGGTTGTATCTGGGGGAGGCTGTCCCTGCTATATCCAAGTGGGGGCTGGCGGTATACTGAAGGGGGCTGCTTGGCTATATACAAAGGGGGCTGGCTGTATACTGGGGGGACTGCCTGGCAATGTACAGGGGGGGGGCTGTTTGGCTATATACAGGGGGGCTGTCTGACTGTATACAGGTGGGGCTGGCTGCATGCTGGTGGGAGCCTGTCTGTCTGTATACAGGGGGGTCTGTGACTGGCGGTGTTATATGGCATAGTAGTTATAGTCCCATACCTAGGAGGCAGTATTATAGTAGTTTTATTCTTGCACATAGGGGGCAGTATTATAGTAGTTATAGCCTTATATATAGGAGGCAGTATTATAGTAGTTATAGTCTTGTACATTGGAGGCTGTATTGTAGTAGTTATATTCTTGTACATAGGGGGCAGTATTCTAGTAGTGATATTCTTGTACTGAGGGGGCAGTATTACAGTATTTATATTCTTGTACATAGGAGGCAGTATTATAGTAGTTATAGTCTTGTACATAGGAGGCAGTATTATAGTAGTTATATTCTTGTACATGGGGGCAGTATTATAGTAGTAATATTCCTGTGCATAGGGGGCAGTATTATAGTAGTTATATCCTTGTACATGGGGGCAGTATTATAGTAGTTATATCCTTGTACATAGGTGGCAGTATTATAGTAGTTATATTCCTGTACATGGGGGGCAGTATTATAGTAGTTATATTCTTGCACATAGGGGGTAGTATTATAGTAGTTAAATTCTTGTACATAGGGGGCAGTATTATAGTAGTTATATTCTTGTACATAGGGGCAGTATTATAGTAATTATATCCTTGTACATAGGGGCAGTATTATAGTAGTTATATTTTTGTACATAGGGGCAGTATTATATTAGTTATAGTTTTTTTTATGCACACTGAGGAGCCTGATCAACCCATTCAAAATATGAAGAAACTGTCCGAATCCTCATGTCTATTTATAATGAAAACCACAATGAAGTTGTGCTCATAGATTTATATTTATATAGACATTGAACACAAAAGGTTAAGACATATACATATAGTAATCTCTCTAATGCTGCATATATTTTGACAGGATATCTACATATTTACAATAAATTAATTGTTGAAACAGTAAAACTTACTTTTGAATTTTCAAGTAGGTTAAGTCCAGTTAACCCTGTTGAAAAAAGAAAGAAAAAGTGATAATTGAAAAATATGAAAGCCTATTCATTTTTTAATAATTGTATAATTGAGTGAAATAGGCTAGGATCAAAGATTTTCATTTGTGTTGCAAAGGTACTGGATGGATAAGATAACAGACAATAACTGAGCCCCAAAGATCTCATCAAGACATCTGTTAAGTGGCCATTATTTTGTCAGATACTGATGTCAACCTATATTAAGCCTTATACTGTCACGTACCGCCTCAGGCCGCAGATGCGGAGCCCTAAGGCAGGAGGCAAAACAGCTGTAGGTGATTTGGGCACCCACAAGCAGTACGGACCTGCCGCTGCCACGATTCCTCACAGTAGCGCTGATCTATGGAGGACGCAGGCGGCGTTTGTTGATGCCATGCCACCTGCATCCATGAACAGCAGCGCTGCCGGCAGGAGGAGGGGGAAGGCTGGCTCCCGGTGGGATGATGAAGGAGAAGGGTCGGAGGGGAAACCTGTGTGGTGGCTTCACTGAACGGTGGAGCAGCAGTCAGCTGGAGTGTGATCACTTTGCTGTTGCTCCATCACAGACTCTGACAAACAGCAAAGGATCCTCTGGTGAGCTCAGCTCTGCTCCTACTGCAGAAGCTCCAATTAGCAAGCTCAGCCCACCAGCTCGGAGCTCCTGAACTTCATGAGCAGCTATATGTATGCTGCTGCCTGCTGTGTGTGATGCTGTGTATGCTGCTGCCTGCTATGTGTGATGCTGTGTATGCTGCTGCCTGCTGTGTGTGATGCTGTGTATGCTGCTGCCTGCTGTGTGTGATGCTGTGTATGCTGCTGCTTGCTGTGTGTGATACTGTGTATGCTGCTGCCTGCTCTGTGTGATGCTGTGTATGCTTCTGCTAGCTGAGGCTGCTGTGGTTGAGCTTGTGTGTGATTGCTGTGTTGCGGCCGCTGCTGTGGGTGATGTGCGATGTATGATGCGTGTGTGCTGCGTGCCTGCTCTGTGCGTGCTGTGTATGTGCTCCTACTGTGTGTGATGTTTGTATGCTGCTGAAGGCTGTGGACAGATACTGTGACTTGACAGTTGATGGCGAACTTTCAGAGACACCCCGAGTGCCCAAACTACAACCAAATCCACTTATTTTCCATGAAGTGCCACATGGCATTTTTTAGCAGTAGCTTATTGCTCCTTGTTCTTCCACATCATTTCAATTGTATTAGCCTCCTACGGCCACCACTAAGGTGAATGAAAGAAGGAGGGCAAATAAGTTCAGACCGTCATTGTAGCTTCTATCAGGAAGAATGTGGGTCCAGCAGACGGACGTCCAAAGGACAATGAATTCTTTGCAACAACTTCTCACTTTTCCCACAGTTTTCAAACAAGCCAAAGAGCTTTAAAATAGGCTGGGAGAGCAGATCACTGAAATTGATTGGGACTGCAGGAAGAAGATGTGGATTTTTGTCCTGTTTGGTGGAAATTGCGGGGGAGGGATGGCTGAGTGCCACAGAAAAGGGATTTTGAGTGCACCTATGGGCACCGTGCCATAGGTTCGCAATCACTGGTGTTATGCTGCTGCAGGCTGTGGTGATTATGTGATATGCGATGGCCTGCTGTGTGTTGATGAGTGTATGATGCTGCCGTATGCTGATGCCTGCTGTGGTGTGTGACTTTGTATGTTGCTGCTTGTGTATGTGATGCTGTGTATGCTGCTTCCTCTGTGTGTATGCTGATGCCTGCTGTGGTGTGATGATGTGTATGCGGCTGCCTGCGTGTGTGATTGATAATCGTATGATGCTGTGTGTTGCTGCTGCCTTGCTCTGTGCGATGCGTGTAGGTGCTGCCTACTGGTGTGATGATGTGGTATGATGCTGCCGCGTGTGTGATACTGTGTATGCTGCGGCCCGCAATGTGTGTGATGCTGTGTATGCTGCTGCCTGCTGGTGTGACTGATGTGTGTATGTGCTGAGTATGCGGCTGACGCTGGATGTGATGCTGTGTATGCTGATGGCCGGCTGTGGGTGATGCTGTGTATGATGCTGAGTATGCGCTGCCTGATGTGTTTGTGAGCTCTGCGCGATGATGTGTATGCTGCTGCCTGCTATGTGCGATGCTGGTATGCTAATGGACTAATGTGGGTGATGATGTGTATGCTGCGGCCTGCTGTATGTGATTGCTGTGTATGCTTCTGCCGCTGTGTGTGATGCTGTGTATACGGCTGACTGTGTGTGGTGCTGTGTGTAGCTGCGCCTGCTGTGTGTGATGCTGTGTATGATGCGTATGTATGCGGCTGACTGCTGTGTGTGCATTGCTCTGCGCGATGCTGTGTATGCTGCTGCCTGCCTGTGCGATGCTGTGTATGCTGCTGCCTACTGTGTGTGATGATGGTATGCTATGGCCTGATGTATGTGATGATGTGTATGCTTCTGCTGCTGTGTGTGATGCGGTGTATACTGCCTGACTGTGTTGTGGTGCGGTGTATGCTGCTGACTGCTGTGTGTGATGCTGTGTGGTATGCTGCTGCAGGCTGTTGTTAATGCTGTGTGTGTATGATGCGTGTATGACGCGGGCAGTGATGCTGGCGGACTGCTTGTATTTGATGCTGCAGGACTGCGTATGTGATGATGTGTGTATTCTGCTTGTATATGCTGTGTTGTGATGCTGCGCCTGCTGTGTATATTGATAGCAGTATATAGTGTGTGTGTAAGGGTGGAGGTGTAGATGCGGGGGTGTATGCTGCTGCCTGCTGATGTGGTGCTGTGTTGCTCCTCCCGCTTACTTATTTGTTTACTGATGTACGAGCAAGATCTTCTGAAGAAGAATGGTAAATGCAGGATTCTTTTACCATTCTTTTTGGGGTTTGTCATAAGCCAGGATTAAAAATAAAGCTTAATGTAGGACATCTGTGATAAATGTTTTATAGCTGATGATTGTAGCTAGAGTCTAAAGCTCAGTAAATACCAACATCTGAGTCCGTTTTTAACCTAGAGGTCGTATGTAAGTCGGGTTGTGGGGGTGTTGTATAGATTAGAAATGTGTATTAATGTGGAATGTTAATAAGTTCGTTAGTTTGTAGGGTAGGAGTTGTGTATATTAATGAAACTAGACAGTTAAGCAGGCATTTATTGAGGGGGCGCGATAATCGGGCGCCTACAGTACGAAAAATACAGTTATATAAAATTTATGACACCAGATTTGTCACCAGTGGTACTTTCTTCCGCTCCCCTTTGCAACGCAAATCATGTCCCACCCATGTAGCACGACAAAAATGAAAAATTTTCATTTAAAATAAACAGATGGTTCCATTGCATTCAAGCCCCTCCTCATTTCGACAAAACAAAATGCCATAATCCTCAATACCATAATGAAAATCTATATTTGAACAGAAGAAGTAGAAGTGACAGATTGCCTTTAATAGGGGTGATAGTGTCCAACAACTGGGAAAATTAATGAGTAATTTACAGTACTTTTCCATTCTGTAGTATAGCATATGTTTGTTTATAGTTCACCAGGCAGCTGGTCCATTTTTGTAAAAGATATGGAAACTAGATGCGTCCATCATTCAACTAGACCATGCTATGTAGTTCAGACAGTACATACCTCCATCCCCACAAAAAGACTACCTGTCTCCCAGAGTATCTTATTGGCAATCTTGCAACAGACCTGGTCTGGCCTCAAAGGTTAAGAAAGTGGTGAAATTTGGACAACTGGCAAGTCTAGCTGGGAAGCAAGATCAACTCTACACATCCAAAGGAAGTCTCTAACACAAGGGGATATTGAAGTTTGGCGGTGCCCTATCCAGGTATAAGCTACATTCCAGGAAATATGAGGAGAAGGAAGGATGTTTCCGTCTGCTATAGGACCCGTGGACGAAGATATATGAATAACCTCTGAAGGGAAGCCTAAGTAGTAATCGGTAACGAAACTTTCTATTGACTTTCTGAGCTTGGCCTGGTAAAATGCGATATTAGACTATGACGACTGTATGTTATGATAGTCTTGGTCTAGTGTGCCATCAAGTCAGTTAAAATATCAAATTTAACATGGGTTTTTTTGGATCCATGAATTCACACATCCTTGTTTTTGTCACATATACACTACATGAGCTGCTAGTTATAGTCCAGTACACCAATTATTTAAGAAGAATGGGTGAGGTTACGACTGCTACCTGATTCTCCTTCACTAAGGCTAGGGGTCTATCAAGCGACTTCAGCGTGTTGACGCGTCAGTTGATGTTTAATAAGGCATGTAGAAGTATCAGTTAGTAGAAAAAAAATTATCTGTCTTATGTGTATGATGCCACCTTACCTCATGTATAAATGTGGATACTACAGTAGACATGATTGTGCAATTCTTAAGATAACCTAAATCCACACTCAGTCATTAAGTCCAAATTCTGCTTGCCCAGAATAGAAATTTGTACTGATGTAGACAGGTTGATGCGGCTGCCTGCTGTGTGTGATGCTGTGTATGATGCTGTGTATGCGGCTGCCTGCTGTGTGTGATGCTGTGTATGCGGCTGCCTGCTGTGTGTGATGCTGTGTATGATGCTGTGTATGCTGCTGCCTGCTGTGTGTGATGCTGTGTATGCGGCTGCCTGCTGTGTGTGATGCTGTGTATGATGCTGTGTATGCTGCTGCCTGCTGTGTGTGATGCTGTGTATGCTGCTGCCTGCTGTGTGTGATGCTGTGTATGATGCTGTGTATGCGGCTGCCTGCTGTGTGTGATGCTGTGTATGCGCTATATTTGAATTAGCGTAAGAGGTGTGTGTTTTAACTACTATAGGAATAGAATACTGTATGCATATAATAAGATATTACTGTACTGATGTAAACTAATTCTATGACATACTACAATTACAAGCAATGTCAAGAGTTCTGCCTTTTTTTCACAACATGAATATGGTTTCTGAACTTGATTGATGAATGAATGTTGTTTATGTGATAAACGCACTAGATTTACAATCAAAGTTCTTGCAATTGCAAATTCATATGAAAGTTAGTCCCCCACTATGACAGTCCAAAATTAACCCTATTTAGATCTTATTGTATCATAACACACTGGGAGAAATCTAATGCATTTGGAGAGGCTAAATCTTACATTTCCCTGTTAGTAAATGTTGTTATGTATTTGATTATTTTGTGGACACGTTAACCATAAATGTATACTATTTAACTTTGGCATACAGAAAAATATATTTTTTTGCACAAGAAAATTTTAAGTACTCACTTGGGCTAAAGACATCCCGGAAAAGAAATTCATCATATTTTTTAAGAAGCTGGAGGAAACAGTTGCAGGATTCTTCACCTTTTCCCAAAATCATTAAAATGAGGTCCCTTGTTACATCGTGGTGGTTTTTACTTGTCTCAAGCAAATGACTCATCTCTTGCAGTGAAAGTACAACCGCTTTTCGAAAAGTTTTTCACGAGTTTTGTGCGCGATTGCTTGTTGCTATTTCGTTCAATCAAGGCTGAAACTTACATTATTGTTTTCCAGGGTTTTATTCCATTAGAAGAGAAGAAGACAAAAAGAAATCAATTGACATAAATTATGCTGCAGGGGTATTGCTAGACTCTAAATACCTTGGGTACAGCAACTGGTTTGGTTGTTACTATCAGCACGCTTTGCACTAGCAGCATTTTTCTCCTAATATAAAATTTTTCTGCAAAAATACGCACATCAGAAGTTGTCTAAGTAAATATTTTAACACAAATACAATATAGATATAATATAATAGTACCTTCCTAACATTCACATTTTACCAACATATATGGGTTCAATAGCAACAATTAAATGCAAGGCATTTGGTGTTCACATTTAATTTTATTCGCTCTAAATATTTTGACACGGCAAAGAAGGAAGGGTCTAAGTAAAGAGGCACGGAAGGGTGCTCCATGATAACATTCCTGGTATTACAAGCCTGCATCCCCCCTGGGTCACAGGGAAGGGCGTCAAGACAGTATCTCTGGGCTCATTATGAAGATACTAGTGACACTTGAAGGTCTTACTGGAGAATGCTATCCATGGTCATAACACCGAGCCGGCTAAAAGGAAGGGGGCCTCACCGATAATGGACGTGTGATGTGCTTAAGCCCCCAGGCTCCTCTCTCAAACTAAAGTAACCTGCTCCGCCTTTTTTCCAATACATTCCTACTTTTCACTTTAGACAATTTACTCTAGCACTTTACTCCCTACTCCACTACCCCCCCCCCCCCCCAATGTCCATACTATACTCTATTTCCACTGAGCATTACACCTTACACCTTCTATAACCACCAATACCCTCCTCATCAGTATTAAAGGGAACCTGTCAAGTGATGGGACATGAACTACCCTCTGGTCCCTTACGGGCTGGTGGTTTAGACTCCCAAATTGCCATTTGGGTCGTTTTCAGTGATTATTAAAATAAAACTCCTGCTCTCTTTGGCGGCTGCCGTGTATAGCACAAGTGAAGCCGCCGTAGTAACCGCCGTCACTGCCCAACCACCCATAGTTTTACTCGTCATGCAACAGTAAAGCCAGAGATTATTCCACTGCGCTCGGCTGGGTTGCGAGAGCAGGTTGCCACAAGAACTTCTGATGCGAGTAACAATGTGGCTTCAGGGGGTGAGTAATAAAGTTTATTTTTATTTCTGCACTTTAAGACTTAAGAAGGTCAATTTGAGACCCCTAAACACAGGTCTCATAAGGCCAATCAAAGTCTGCCATAATGTCTGCAACGCAAAGCCACCGCACCGGTCACAAATTCATTTCATCCAAAGTGCCCACAATGGCCCCCTATGCCACCATCCCTTTCTGAAGACAATTACATGGACCCCATGGCAATCTTGCAATTTAATTTTCTGACATATGTGCCCTCAGATCTGCAATGTACATGCACAAGAAACAGCTCCAACAACAAATAAAATAAAAATTGCTCTTGTGTGTTTATAAAGTTATTGATATTTCCGTTTTTTTAATTTTTATTGATTTTAATGGAGTTGCTTATGTAAATTACTGCATATATTTTTGGTTAAGTATCCACAACTCATGTAGAGCCTGATCAAACCCATTCAAAATATGAAGGAAATGTCCCTGAATCCGCATGTTCTATTTATAATGAAAACACGCAATGGAGGTGTGCCTCATAGATTTATATTTATATAGGACATTAACACAAAAGGTTAAGACATATTACATATAGAATCTCTCTAATGCTGCATATATTTTGACAGGATCTCTTACCTATAGTTTACAATAAATTATTGTTGAAACATAAACTTACTTGTTGAATTTTCAAGTAGGTTAAGTCCGTTACCCTGTTGAAAAAAGAAAGAGAAAGTGATAATGAAAAATATGAAAGCTATTCATTTTTAAATAAATTGTAATGAGTGAAATAGGCTAGAACAAAGATTTTCATTTGTGTTGCAAAGGTACTGGATGGATAAGATAAGACATAAATGAGCCCCAAATCTCATCCACGACATCTGGTAATGGCCATTATTTTGTCAGATACGATGTCATACCTATTAAGCCTTACGAGTCACTACCGCCCCAGGCCCAGATGACGGAGCCCTAAGGCGGAGGGACAAAAACGGAGCGTGTGATTTGGCCAAAAACTCGCCCAAATTCACCCACAAGCAGTACGACTGCGCTGCACGGTTCCTCACAGTACGCATGAATTCTATGGAGGACGCAGGCGGCGTTTGTGATGCCACGCCACTGCACCATGTAACAGCAGCCTCCGGCCGCAGGCAGGAGGGGGAAGGCTGTCCTGGTGGGTGAAGAAGAAGACGGTGGAGGGAGACCCTGTGCGGTGGCTTCACTGAACGGTGGAGCAGCAGTCAGCTGAGGTGTGAAACTTTTGCTGTTGCTCCACCACAGACTCTGACAAACAGCAAAGGATTCCTTGTGACTCAGCCTCTCCTACTGCAGAAAGCTCCAATTAGTAAGCTCCGCCACCAGCTGTGAGCTACTGAATAATCATGAGCAGCTATTGTATGCTGTGCCTGCTGTGTGTGATTGCTGTGTATGCTGCTGCCTGCTATGTGATTCGATGCTGCTTGCCTTTATGCGTGCTGTCTGTGCTGTGCTGTGTAGTGCTGCTGTGTGGATGTTATGCTGCTTGCTGTGTGTGAATCGGTGTAAATTCTGCTGCTGTCTGGTGATGTGTGTAGTGCTTCTGTCCTGCTGGTTTGATAAGTGTATGCTCGGTCTGTATATGCGTAATGACTGCTGTGTATGTGTCTTGTCATCTGCCTATGTCATGTCTTGTATGCTGTGCTGCGTGTCTGATGTGGATGCTGTGTATGCTGCTGCTGCTTTGGATCTCTGTTGCTGCGCATGCTCGTGTGATGGGACTTCTGACCCGGGTGGTGGCTGTGTAGCTGAATGCCTTGTGTGATGCTGTCTGCTACTGTTGTGGTGATGCTGTAGCCTGCTGCTTGGTTGGTGTGTGGAGTATGCCGTTTTGTCTGAGTGCTGTGTGCTTGCTGATGTGTGCTGGTTGAGCTCTGCCGGCTGTGTGCGATGGTATGCGCTGCCTGTGTAATGTGTGCTCGCTGTATGGTGAATGCTGTGTAGCGTTGCCTGTAGTGGGATGGCTGTGTATGCGTTGCCTGCTGTGTTGAATGCTGTGTATGCGGCTGCCTGCTGTGTGTGATGCTGTAGATTGATGATGCTGCTGTTTGATCTGTTAGCTGCTTGGTTTAGTGCTGGGCCTGCTGTGTATGATGCTGTGTATGCGGCTGCCTGCTGTGTGTGATGCTCTGCGCGATGCTGTGTATGCTGCTGCCTGCTCTGTGCGATGCTGTGTATGCTGCTGCCTACTGTGTGTGATGATGTGTATGCTGCGGCCTGCTGTGTGTCATGCTGTGTGTGCTGCTGCCTGCTGTATTGGATGCTGTATATGGTGCTGTCTGCTGTATGTGATGCTGTGTATGCTTCTGCCTGCTGTGTGTGATGCTGTGTATACTGCTGCCTGCTGTGTGTGGTGCTGTATATGCTGCTGCCTGCTGTATTTGATGCTGTGTATGCTGCTGCCTGCTGTATATGATGCTGTGTATGCTGCTGCCTGCAGTATATGATGCTGTGTATGCTGCTGCCTGCTGTGTGTGATGCTGTGTGTATGCTGCTGCCTGCTGTGTGTAATGCTGTGTGTGTATGATGCTGTGTATGACGCGGAGTGTATGCTGCGACCTGCTGTATGTGATGCTGCAGCCTGCTGTATGTGATGCTGTGTGTATTCTGCTTGTATATGCTGTGTGTGTATGCTGCTGCCTGCTGTGTATATGCTGCATGTATATAGTGTGTGTGTATGGTGCTGTGTATGATGCGGGGTGTATGCTGCTGCCTGCTGTATGTGGTGCTGTGTATGCTCCTCCCGCTTACTTATTTTGTACTGATGTACCAGCAAGAGCTTCTGAAGAAGAATGGTAAATCATGATTCTTTTACCATTCTTTTGGGGTTGTCATAAGCCAGGATTAACAATAAAGCTTAATTGTAGATACCTGTGATAACTGTTATAGCTGATGATTGTAACCTAGAGCTAAAGTACAGTAAATTACCAACATCCTGAGGTCCGTTTTTAACTAGAGGTCGTATGTAAGTCGGGTGTATAGATTAGAAATGTGTATTAATGTGGAATGTTAATAAGTTGTTAGTTGTAGTGTAGTAAGTTGTGTATATATATATGAACCTAGACATTTAAGCAGGCATTTATTGAGGGTGCGCGTTATAATCCGGTGCGCCTTACAGTCCGAAAAATACAGTAATTATCAAAATTTATGCACCAGATTTTTCACAGTGGTACTTTCTCCTTCTCCCCTTTGCAACGCAATATCATGTCCACACCCATGTAGCAACAAAATAAAAATTTTCATTTAAATAAACACGATGGTTCCATTGCATTCAAGCCCCTCTTCATTTTCGACAAAATGCCCTAATACCATATATGAAATATATATTTGACAGAAGAAGTTGACAGATTTCCTTTAATATGGGGATAATGTCCACAACTGGTAAATTAATGAGTCATTTAAGTACTTTTCATTCTTTTAAGTATAGGATATGTTTGGTTTATAGGTCACCAGGCAGCTGGTCCATTTTTGTAAAATATATGGAACTAGATGAGTCCATCATTCAACTAGTAACATGCTATGTAGTTTCATATGCAGTACTACCTCCATCCCACAAAAGACAACCTGTCTCCCCAGAGTAATCTTATTGGCAATCTTGCTAACTAGACCTGGTCTGGCCTCAAAGGTTAAGAAGTGGTGAATTTGACACCTGGCAAGTCTAGCTGGAAGCAAGATCACTACACATCCAAAGGACGTCTCTAACACAAGGGAATCTTGAAGTTATGGTGTGCCCTATCCAGGTATCAGCTACATTTCCAGAATCTGAGGAGCAGGAAGGATGTTCTCCTTGGTTTCAGTCTGCTCTAGGACCCGTGGACGAAGATATATGAAAACCTCTGAATGGAAGCCTAGTAACGGTAACTAACTTTCTATTGACTTTCTGAGCTTGGCTGTAAAATGCTGTATATTATAACTCTGACGACTGTATGTATTGATTAGTCTTGTGTCTAGTGTGCCATCAAGTCAGTTAAATATCTAAATTTAACATGGGTTTTTTTGGATCCATGAATTCACACATCCTTGTTTTTGGTCTAACATATACACTACATGAGCTTGCTAGTTATAGTCCCATTACAACCAATTTATTTTAAAGAAGAACTGGGTGAGGGTTACGAGCTACCTGATCTCTCTTTCACTAAGGCTAGGGGTCTCTCAAGCGTTCAGCGTTTTTAGCGTTCAGTGATTTTAATAAGCATGTAGAAGTATCAGTAGAATAAAATTTTCCTTATATAAAAATTATCTTTATATATGTGTTATGATGCACCCTTACCCTCATGTAAATGTGGATACTACAGTAGACATGATGTGCAATTTTTAAGATAACCTAATCCACACTCAGTCATTAAGTCAAATGTCTGCCTCTGCCCCATGAATAGAAATTGCTAATTGATGTAGACAGTGTCACTCTCTTTGCCTCTCTCCATTGTGTATTGTATTATGTCTGGAAAATGGATGCATAGGACTAAGGAAAAACTTTTCTTAAAAGCCAGCCCTATAATAATGCATAGATTTAATGAATCCTCATGAATTTATGATCAGGGTCCTCTGATAACCCTGGTTTTTAAAGCACCAAGAATTTCAGATTCTTAACCCAACAAAATAGGTATTAAACAGTTGTCTCAACATTGCAGTATGATGTGTGGCATTACCAGATTTGTAAATTCATGCTGGGGAATTTGCTGGATACATCTTCCTCTTAGGAGACCCCAGGGGGGCAGTTATGACATAACTAGGAAATATGTCTCTAACCCACCGCTTGGTACAGGTGTGGCCACACCCCCTCGCACCTGACAAACAGGGCACTGGGAACATATTCAAAAATACTATACCAGCATCCACTTAGTGTCAGACTCAGGAGAGCCACCTTAACAGAGCTGCCAGGATTTCATTGTCTCTCCAGGGATCACGCTGCTTATCTAATTAGAGGTCTGTTTTCTTTATTATATCCCTTTTTATTTTATTTTGCTGTTTTGCTTTTATGTATGTATTGTTATTCTGACAACTGTCTGTATTGATTAGTCTTGTGTCTAGTGTCCCATCAAGTCAGTTACATATATAAATTTAACCTGCTTTTATTTTGATCCATGAATTCACACATCCTTGTAGTGTATATGTTAGACCAAAAACATGGGCTTGCTAGTTATAGTCCCATTACAGCCAATGTATTTGACAAAAGAACTGGGAGAAGGCTACCGGCTACCTGATCTCTGTTTCACTGAGGCTAGGGGTCTCTAAAGCATTTAGCATTGTGATGTTAATAAGCATGTAGAAGTATGTATGCACAATATCTTGAGAAAAAAATGAATGCTGATTTACATCAGAGACAACAAAATTTTTTTACAATGATACATCACTCTGTTCCCAAATCTCATGACCTATCAGTAGAGGAAAAAAAAACATAATTCTCTTTTTATATGTGTGTTATGATGCACCCTTACCCTCATGCAAATATGGATATTACTGTAGACATGATGTGCAATTCTTAAAATAACCTAATCCACACTCAGTCATTAAGTCAAATGTCTGCCTCTGCCCCATGAATAGAGATTGCTAATTGATGTAGACAGTGTCACTCTCTTTGTCTCTCTCCATTGTGTATTGTCTTATGTTTGGAAAATGGATGCATAGGACTATGGAAAAACTTTTCTTAAAAGCAAGACCTGTAATAATGCATAGATTTAATGAATGCTCGTGAATTTATGATCAGGGTCCTCTGATAACCCTGGTTTTTAAAGCACCAGATTTCGATTCTTACCCAACAAAAATAGGTATTAACAGTTGTCTCACATTGCAGTATGATGTGTGGCATTTATCAGATTTGTAATTCAGCTGGGGAATTGCTGGATCATCTTCCTCTTAGGAGACCCCGGGGGCAGTTATGACATAACTAGGAATATAGTCTCAACCCCCGCTTGTACAGGTTTGGCCACACCCCTCGCACGTGACAAAAAGGCACTGGGAACATATTCAAAAATACAATGCCCGCATCCTCTTAGGGTAGATTCAGGCAGAGCCACCTTAACAGAACTGTCCAGGATTTCATGTTTTCTCCAGGGATCACGCTGCTTATCTAATTAGAGGTCTGTTTTCTTTATTATATCCCTTTTTATTTATTTGTCTGTTTTTTTGCTTTATGTAATGTATTGTTATTCTGACACATGTCGTATTGATTGTCTTGATCTAGTGTGCCATCAAGTCAGTTACATATATAAATTTAACTGCTTTTATTTTGATCTATGAATTCACCATCCTTGTTTTTGGTGTAATAAATACACTACATGTAGTGTAATAAATACACATCCCATTACAGCCACCTGATCTCTGTTTCACTGAGGCTAGGGGTCTCCCAGCATTCAGCATGTGTATGTTAAAAGCATGTAGAAGTATGTAGCACAATATCTTAGAAAAAAATGATGCTGCTTACTCAGAGACAACAAAGTTTTTTTTTACAATGATACATCCCTGTGTTCCCAATCTCATGATACCTATCAGTAGAGGAAAAAAAAACATAATTCTTTTATATTTTGTGTAGGATGCACCCTTACCTCATGCAAATAGGTATATTACTGTAGACATAATGTTCATTCTTAAATAACCTAATCCACATCAGTCATTAGTCAAATGTCTGCCTCTGCGCCCCATGAATAGAGTTGCTAATTGATGTAGACAGTGTCACTCTCTTTGTCTCTCTCCATTGTGTATTGTCTTATGTCTGGAAAATGTGATGCTAGAAAACTTCTTAAAAGTCAGCCCTGAATAATGCATAGATTCAAATACTTGCCAGAATTTATGATCAGGGTCCTCTGATACCCTGGGGTTTCAAGCACCAAGGATTCCAGATTCATAACGCAAAAAAATAGGTATTAAACAGTGTCTCAAAATTGCAGTATGATGTGTGGCATATCAGATTTGTAAATTCTGCTGGGGAATAGGAGAATCTGGGGGCAGTTACTAAGAATGCCACCTACCTAACTGGAATCCAAACCCCTCGACGGGAAAGGGGCATGATCATAACTACGCTCATGAACATCTCATTAGGTACAGATCGCCAGACGCCAAATCTTAAAGCGCATGTGGCAGAATTTCATTCCTCCGAGAGGGAACATCAAAAGCGAATTACAGCTCTATCAGCATGCAATCTAATTACGCGGTCTGTATTTTTCGTATATCATCGGTTGTCATTTTATTTACTGTTTTTGCATACTTTTTGTATGTATTTTTATACCATTTTTGTAACCTTTGAAGTGGGGAGGGGCGAGGATTGGGCGGTGCAACCCGGGTGTGAGTGCATACATGTGTGAGGAGTTTCTTGACATACATCTTGTATATTGTTTAAAATAGAAGAAAACAAAATCACTGATATTTGGGATGTTTGATCTCGAATTGGTTCACAGTTAGTTTATTCAGCATATACACCAGGGAATTCCCCACAACACGCTCAACTTGTCCATATGCATGATGAAAGGGATGAAGGGTATGGGTTGCTTGATTTGATGTAGAATAAAAAACCTGTTATTGATCCCACTCCTGCTTTCGGACAATATCTAGAGCAAACATACAAGTCAGTATGAGAGCATAATGTGGACTTTTCTGATTGATCTTTACAGAGAAGTGACTATGATGGGTCATTTACAAGATTATAAATAATAATTTTTATTTTGCGCATTTTCACATTTCTAGTTTGGCTGTGGGTTGTTCTCTAGCATGTCACGTGTTATCTGTCTGTTTGTATATAAGATGCATCAGCTTTGGCTCTTCCACATTCCCCATTCGCATGAATAGCTACGTGCCAATAGATAATGCCAGGAGTTTGTTCCCTCTCAACTGTGTAATACTGATGATACAAAGTCTGAGATGAAATAGTGAGAAACAGAGAAAGGACACACTAAGAATGAATGAGTGTGGATGCAGGAGGGGAATGTTCAATAGAGAGCCTCAAGAATGTTTTGTAGCAGACTGAGCTGTATGATGTGAGATAGAGGGGGCAGAGCTGGAGGCTCTTACATGAGCAGAGAGAGGTGGGTTGACTATCTGAGAAAGATTTTATTCATAGCAAGCAACAGAGTTCACTTATGTACAGCAATAAATTGATTAGATGATATTAAACAACAAGATTATGGCTAAAGACTCCTTACAATGAAATGGTAGCCTGCATAGGAGTTCCATAAGGAGTTTGCTTCCTAACCCTGTCAATGGCCTCTTGCCTTGAGCTTTTTATTCTGCTTTCACCAGGGCAGCAACATTGTCGCTACCATATATTGCTCTGGGACAAACATCATAACTGGTGCAGTGTAGCAGCCATAGCAGCTTCTCATATCGCTGTGTTGGTAGGTGGCTCGGTGCCGTGTTATGATCTGGATATGTGTGTATATGTTGTTTTTCTTTATATGGTATTTGATGCTATCTTGTGCATATAATAATACTATAGCTGTAGTATGCGAATAGGCTGCATAGTTATGTATATACTCTTGTATGAGGTATGCTGTATATATTATTATAGATCTATATAATATATATATGTATACTGTATATATTTATGCTATACGTATATCTAGTTGTATTATGCTGTATGCAAATAAATATATCAATGTGAGTATATAGAGTGCATAATATGAGAACATGAGTCCAAAATGTATGAGAATGTCTGTGTTGTATGAGTGTATAAATGTGTGTGTATGAATTCGTGTAATATGTGTATTATTAAGCGGAAGAGGAGCCCATTCAGAAGTCTGGTATGGGCCCTGCCTCTCCTATTTACGCCCTGCTTCTGTCATTGCAAAATACCGTATTTCAGCTGCTTTCTGTTGCTTGCAGAATGGCTACACACACTACAGCAAATTCATATAACCTACTGTATTTTGTGTTTGTAACACGGTAGTAGTTTAAGGTACATGATTTACACATTAAGTCATACTATAAAGGGTTTTACCCTCACTAAGCTATCAGCACCCTCCAGTAGGGTATCATTTGTGACAGACTTAAGATGCTGTTTAAGTAATTCCTATTGGTAGTATTTATTTGCCATGTGGTGTATTCGAAGTGATGCAGTTAACTTGACGGGAAAAAAACGCTTGCAATGCACAATTTGTTGTTGGCTCTTGTTGGTTGAGATTTCATAAATACCAACATTTATTAGGTTAAATACAACGTCTATGTAAAAATCATTCTTAATTTTGCATTTTTCTGACACAATAACTTCTTCATACTGGTGTATGGACGCTGTTAAGGTCTCATTTCTGCGTATGTGATACAATGTACTGGCTACCATAATAAAATGTTTTGATTGTTGCAAAATGATTTAAAACCCCCCCCCATGGTGTTTCGGACTTGGGACGCTAATTTCATGACAGGGTTCACCACTGGGAAATTTAGCGTATTTATATATTTGATATATAGAGCTTTTGGGAGACTATACCTCAAGCATCGTTTTAGTGATTTATTTTTATATCAGTTGTAGGGGATGGGGGGTGATTTGCAGTTAGGCTTTTGATGATTAAAAAGCCCCTCTCTGTAAACCCTTGCCAATGTACTTTACTATTCAGTGAAATCTTACCACTTTTTATCCTAAAAAATAGCCTGAGGACACCTAGCGTGTCTATATTTGTTTCTACAGTACCTATAGATCCCTGATTTTTGTGTCATCTTATTTTTCAAATCACATTACACAGGCTGAATTTCCAGATATGCCGAACCATAGATACAGCATTAAGATAAAGGCCGAAATTGGATTTTTATCTGCAGCTTTAGTTCCAACCTATGCCTACATTCCATATTCTCTAGTTTTGTGATCTACATAAGACAAGGTTGTTGTGTATGCAATTTTTAAGATTTTCCATTTTGAAATAACTTTGTTAAAAAGTTCATGATGATATAAGCCCACATCCTAGCCCTTAAAAACGTGGACACTCTCTCCCTATTTGCATTGACTTGGATGCCACTTTTATACGTAACAGGCAAGATTAACATAAAAAGCACATATTAGAAAGATTTAAGTGTCTGTAGCATTTTAATAGCTGCCAGTTTATCTTCAAAGAGATTCTATTACAGAGTAGAAAAAAATGTTGCCTACAAATTAGGAATATTTACTATCACTTTACGTATAGTCACATAGATGTAAAGTCTTTCCCCACCTTTGAAGTTGTTTGGGTGAAATCTTCCTCCTTCATTTAATTCACAAAATCCACATTGCCCTCATCAATGGCTTACAAATGAATAAGCCGTTGCTTTCCACCAAAACAATGATCTTCAGCGTTGTGACTTCCAATATCAACGAGTAAGCGAAAGTATGTTCACTTCCTGGAAATCTCATATTACCAATAGTAAATAAGGAGGAAGAGCACACGTGTTGTAAGGTACCTCACCCCACACATTGGCCAAACAGTCGCCCTCCCCATACTTATGTGCATTACCTTGTACACACGCTGTGCTCTTCCTAGGTTTCCCCATAACTAATCACAACGAAGACAACTTCTTCTTTACTTGGACTTTATAATACAATAATAATAACAATGAATCTTTATTTATATTAGCCCATCAAGTTCCAAGTCGCTTTACACAAATAAACACCAATATTGATTAAAGAGCACCTGCACACCCCCCCCCCCAAAAAAAAGACCCCGCCAAATATGGTATCCGTTCACTTACATTGTATATGATTATATTAGTGATGACTGTTCTTGTAAACAGGGTTCCTTGCTTATATATCTCAATATACATAAACACAACTTACTATATAAAGGTTTTCAATAAAAAAAAAGACCATGCCCTACCCCATTTGAGTAGATTATCAAATGCACTTGCCGCAAACAATTCTGGTGGTTTGGCACAAAAAACACTGTCTAAAAATCACGTTGCACACATTATCAAGGCTTTTAGACCTTTTTTTGTCACTTTTCCCAACTCTCCATTTAAGGGGTGTGGCCTTTCGAAGTGTGGGCGTGGCCTGTGAGAAAAGGTATGGTGGATTCGGGAAAGTTGTCCATGTGCCCAAGATCTGACGCAAAGTTAGACCACTAAAAGTAGTCCATAAAAGAGCAAAACAGAAATTCATATCACAGTGATAAATCTGCTCAGGAAGGAAAGTGTTTTCCATCTAGAATGTGAACCTGAGAACACTTGTTTGTTGAACCCCCTTTCTGTCTATGGCCAACGTGGTATATTTTAATAAAAATATACAGTGTTTTAAAATATGGTATTACCCATATACTTGTACAACACATTTAAAACCAATGAATCTCATTGCACTGTGTATACACCTATAAAACAACATCACCTACAATACTAGTAGTAATAGATAATCATATGTAAGTAAATAACAAAAAATAAACATAAAATAATACATTGCTTTACCAGGTCAGGATGTTAACCCCACAAACTATACGGCGAACAGTTGTGCTTAATTCAAAAGCCAAAGATAATGGGGGGGATTAAACAATGGACTCAGTTTCCGCCATTTTTCTGTAGTTTGAAAGTATTTTTTGTTTCTGCTGAAAAACATTGTCATATGCTGAACCAGATATACACTGTATCAGAATTCTGGTGCAGTATAAGACAGTGGGGGGGATTTACTAATTGCTAGCGCAAGCACGACGTCGGCATCAAATCAGTCCCTCCTGAAGCACGCCTAATGTATTAAAATTGGCGCATGGTGTAAGTTAATTACCTGGGTAACGGAACATTGTGCGCCAAAAATTGTGCCTCAAAAAATCCACAAAATAACAGTAATGTGACAGATACTGTGGAAAAGTAGGAGTCGGGATGTCGGAAACATCTGTTCTTATGGCGAAAACTCACTTAATCTGATCCACACAATTCGCGCCCCAAAAAATATGAAATGCTCCAGCATTTGTGTAGGACGAGACGATAATACATCTGCCCCAGTGTATTCCTACTAAGACCTACTTTGAGTTGGTTAACAGTGAGCCAGATTTGACGCATGACAATTCTTTCTGGTAAGCCCCGCCCTTCTCATGCGGTCCACTCCCTTACCGACAAATCGACTTAAACGTGCCACAAAAAAAGCTAAAAGCCTAATAAATGTGGCAAGCATTAGTAAGTGTTGTGTGGTGAAAACCACCAAAACGTTTGTCTCGTCCTCTTTCCCCACGCCATCAACACACGTTGCCTGTTGTACTCTGAAGTTACCACAGAGGCTGGCTTTCTAGATGTTTTTTTTCGTAATGCTGTCAGCTGAATGTGCTGTCTGGGCAATTCACAAACCATGTGTTAAAAATTCTAAGGATGGGACTAAGTGATGGTTTCTAGTAGGGTAGTTTAAGCCGACTGTCAACTCTGCGATATGCAAACGAGCTAGACGCGGTTGTCAGTAGCTATGTAATTCCCGGATTTAGCCTGGATTTAACCTTTACGTGGTAGAAAAACCCAGCTGGATGATATAACACTTTATGTTGGATTATCCTATGGGTGTTGGATAGATAAAAATTAGATACATACAGCAAAGACAGGACAAAAACATTGTACGATATAACAAGCCACGTTAGTCTGTTACATTGGATTAACTTTTAATATGAGAACATACAAATAATATGTAAATATTGTAAAACTATGTTAGAAAAAGTAAAAAGTAAAGGAGGACAGCAGCGCTGGCTCTGCTCCTCTATCATCACGTTTTTTGGTTTTCATTTTTTTTTTTTTTTTTTTTACTTCAGTGCAATGCTGGGACAGCGGAAGGGAGAAGGTCATCTTATCCCTTAGCCCCTGTTCTTGTGTAGTTCGCCACCTTGTGGATTTTGTTGGTAGTGACTTTTTCGGAACTTTTTGGCAGAAAAGTGCAATTTAGATTTGACCAAAGTGGGCACTCACATTTATGCCAAATTTGACCTACAACAAATTTTAGACAAACACAGAAATGTTAATCTGTAGCCTGAATTTCATTAGTACAGTAAAATTAACTACAAGACCTTACCTGCTTCAATGAAAGTGTTAAACAAATGGTAACAATTTGCCTGTACTATCCAGTTAAATTTTCCAATAGCATTACTCGAGCTGAATTCAATGATAAAATTAGATAAGCCTGTAGTCGCATGATGGCCAGTGTGAAAACATTAAGGTGATGAAAGAAGTCCAGAAGGTTAAGCAATCTAACAGTTAACAATCTAACAACAACAGCGCTGAAATGTCACTGAAACTAGATAAATTGTAAAGGCATTAGGGTGGGTCCACACATTCAGCGTTTTAGATGAAGTTATTGAGTTAAAACAGCGAGTGGGAGTCAAAAAGAGGATGAAAGCTTCCTCAAAATGAATGTCTCAACCCATTGTGACCACACCTGATTTTTGCATAAAACGCATACTAAAAGAAAATGTGATAAAAGGATCTAAACATAATTCCAAAGCTGCCTCCTGGATCTATCATATGGGACTAAAAAGAGGGACGAACACACTCCAAATCAACATACATTCAACACCTACAGATTGTTAATGCAGAAAGTTAACAGCAGTCTTTAACATTTTGAAGAAAAAAAAGTTGTTCTGAAATGTTCTTGGCTCGCACTTAAGGCACTTTACCAATGCGTTGCGCTCACGCTTTCTTATGCGTTTTTTTTCACGCCATCCAAATCTTCATCCTTGATGCATGTTACATTGTGTTTTGCGAGACCATTGGAAACGCAATTGAACCTCAGCATGTGATAAGGCTGAGCCTTTGTGAATTCGTCAAAAACGCATCAAAAAGCGACACGTGTGAATGGCAACGTTAAGTTGGCGCACAGAGCAGTTTCAGAACAAACTTTTTTTGTTACTAGTACTCCATCAGCATCCAAAATACAAAGGGTAGATATAGGTCCTTCAGCCTTGTGTGAGACAAGGAACAAGTACACGATGCAGTCTCGCTTAGACGAGCTAAAGTCACATAACAGTTGAGGTGTGGTGTCACAGTGCGTTTTGAACCGTTTTGTTGTAGTCCATGTATTAGTCCTGCGGTTTTGTCACGTTTTTATTTAATATGATTTGGAAACACCGGACAAAAACGGTGGAGGATTTCAAAAAACGCATGTGGTTTTTAATGGCTAAATATAGGTTTAAAACTCACGTTGGACATCACTACTAAGTCCTAAGTCAAGGACTACATTTCTCACTCGGGCCAAACGTTTTGACATTAGTAATTTGGGACAGGTTCGAAGGGAGTGAAGCATGTTCTCACCTTCTCCTCCTCAAGGAACGAGGTGAGGTTAAATCATCTAGGCTTCCATTCACATGAACATAAAAGGGCTGATATGTGCATATGTTGATTTGTGGCTGACATAGTGTCCTCATTGATTGTATGGCGCCATGTCAACGGTCTGTGACACACATTGTCTCCGCGCACCAAGGCCGTGACAGCAAAATATTTTGCCACATTACGGCACCAGCTGCCTGCTTCTCTGTTGGAGCGGGGAGTGCTGTGCAGTGACGCTATGTGATCTCCTAGCACATACATTGTGTGATGATGAACCCAGAGATGAGACATGCTTAATGTGTTCTGTATAGAGTCACTAAAGGCAGGCACAAACATTCCTACAAAACTCAGCCTTCTTACTACTCCACAGAATATTTAATTAAAAACTTTATTGAAAGGCCAGTGTTTATCAAGGGTCTATGCATCACACACTATCTGTACACAAATTAAAAACACAAGAAGATTCACACGTAACAACTGACAGCCACACAGAATTTGAATTCTCCAATGTGCCACTAACAATTGCTACATTACACACTCTCATGTCAATTCATAATAATTTTATGCAAACCCCCAATCCTGCAAAATCCAAAATTGTCGAAAGTCTGCCTAACAGAAACATGTATGCACAAAAATGTACGTCGTGGGCACACCAGTCAGATCAATCGCACTGTATATTGACGACGTTTCGCGGGACAACCTGGGCGCGCGCGCAAGCGGTCCGCCGCCCCTGATGCTGGCGGGCCCCGGCTCCCGCCTGCCCGGCCCCGGGAGCGGGCTGTTTCAAGCCGGACTTCTGCCCTGGCTGCCCCTGACAGTGCCCGCACTGTAAGTACAAGAACAGAGTCACCTGCTCCTGCCGGCGTCGCGTCTTCTTTCGCGGCGGCACAAAGGAGAAGTGGGGATGAGTATGCGGGAGGCGTACCCTTTGCTGGATAAGGCAGTGGGGAAGTGCTTTTAAAACAAAAAAAAACAAAAAAACGTGTGGTGGGTTTTTTTTTTTTTTTTTTTTTTTTTTTATTGTGCTGCTCTGTTTTTTCCACCATGACAAGGAAGCTTCACAAGCTTGAAGTCGTACAAAAATTGGTAAGCGAACTCAGTCCGTTCCTCTCCACGGAATCTTTATAAAGCGAAAGATTTTTTGCGTTTTGAAGAAGAACCAGAGTTGTGATTGAAGGCTAGGGGCGCCACCGCCGCCAGAAGCCCCCCCGCCCAGGCCCCGGCTGGCTAGGGAAGATCCGTCAGCACGGGCGGGAGGCGAAGCAGGTGGCCCCCCCGCCGGCGGAAACTCCTAGCAGCTGTGCAAGCCCAGCTCTCTTTCCTGAAAGGAAACGCGGCCAGAGCGAGTGAAGGAAAAAGGAGAAGTTGGGAACAAGAAACCCCCAACGAATTCAGGGTTCCTTCGCCGCATTTGCCTGTATGCAAGCCAGAGCCAGCTCCCCCCCATTCCTCAGCGGGAGGAAGCAGAAACGCACAATCCTCCCTTGTTTGATCCGGCCACCCCGTCTCAGCGCTTTGCCGGCAGCGGACCCTGTCCCCGCAGGGGGGGGGGGGGGGGGGGGGGTGGGGGGGGGGGGGGGGGGGGTCTTTGGTTTTTTTTTTTTTTGATTTTTCGTTTTTATTGTTTTTGGTTTTTCTTTTGTTTGGTTTCTTTGTTATTTTTTTTGTTTTTGTTTTTTTTTGCTTTGTGGTTTGTGTGTGTGTTTTGCGGTCTTTTTCGTTTGTGGGGTGTTTTTTGGTTGGTTGGTTGTTGCTGTGGTGGTTGTTTGGTTTGTGGTGCGTTGTGTGGGTGGTGTGTGGGTTTGGGTGGCGTTGGGTTGTGGGGTTGGTTTTGGTTTATTTGGTGTGTTGTTGTCTTGTTTTTGAGTGTCTGGCTTGTTCTTTTCTTTTTATGGTGTTGTGTGCGTTGCGTGTTTTTGTGTTTTGTTTGTTTTGTTTGTTGTCTGCTGGGGGGGGGGTGGTGTTTCTGGGGGTTGGAGTGTGGGGGGGGTTGTATGGGCGGGGGGGGGGGGGGTCGGGGGTGCTGCCTCCGTTTCGGCGGGCCCCCCCTGGCTCGCGCGCGGCCCGCGTCGCCGCCCTGCTGCTGCGCGTGCCCGGCTCCCGCCTCCCGCCGGCCCGCGGCCTGCTTTCCCGCGCCTTTCTGCCTGGCGTGCCCCTGCCGTGCCCGCCCGTCCGTCCCCGCCCGCTTCCCCTGGCTCCTGCCGGCCGTCGTCTCTTCTTCGGCGCGGCAAAGGAGAAGTGGGGATGAGTAGGCGGAGCTTACCTCCTTTGCTGGATAGGCAGTGGGGCGTGCTTTAAAAAAAAAAAAAAACAAAAAAAAACCTGTGTGGGGGGTTTTTTTTTTTTTTTTTTTTTTTAATTGTGCTGCTTCTTTTTTTTTCCACAAGACAGGAAGCTTCAGCAACTAAGGTACAAAAATTGGTACGAAACTCAGTTCGTTCCCTCCACGAATCTTTAGTAAAGGCGAAAGATTTTTGCGTTTTGAGAGAAACCAGAGTTGGTGATTGAAGCTAGAGGGCGCACCGCCGGCCAGAGCCCCCGCACTGGCCCAGGTCTGGCTTAAGGAGAGAGCCGTCAGCACGGCCGGGGAGTGGAACACGTTGGCCCCCCCGCCGGCGGACTCCTAGCAGCTTTGCAAGCCAGCTCCGCTTTTCCTGTAAGGAAGCGGCCAGAGCGCGTGAGGGAAGAAGAGAGTGGGGGCACAAGAAACCCCCCGAATCAGGGTTCCTTCGGCCGCATTTGCATGTAGGCAAGCCAGAGCCCGCTCCCACCAGTCTCAGCGTGAGGAAGTCAGAAACCACAATCCCTCCCTGTGTTTTGATCCGGCCACCCCGGATCATCGCTTTGCCGCAGCGGACCTGTCCCCCAGGGTGACGACGTTTCGGAGGGAAACCCTGGCGCCGCGCGCGGCACCGGTCGCCGCCCTGAGGCTGGCGGGCCCAGCTCCGCCGTCCCGGCCCGGAACGGTCCTGCTTTCAAGCCGCCTTATAGCCTGGCGGCCCCTAGACAGTGCCACGCACTGTAGTACAAAGACAGAGTACCTTCTCCTGCCGGCGTCCGTCGTCTTTCTCGCGCGGCAAAAAAGGAGAAGTGGGATGAGTAAGGCGGAGGCTTACCTCCTTTGCTGGATAATGCCGTTGGGATATGACTTTTTCCAAAAAAAAAAAAACAAAAAAAACCGTGTGGTTGTTTTTTTTTTTTTTTTTTTTTTTTTAATTGTGGCTGCTTCTTTTTTTTTCCACCAGGACCAGGAAGCTTCAGCAAGCTGAAGCGTACAAAAATTTGTACGAACTCAGTCCGTTCCTCTCCACGGAACTTTTTAGTAAAGGCGCAAGATTTTTGCGTTTGGAAGAACCAGAGTTGGTGATTGAAGCTAGAGGGCGCCACCGCCGCCAGAGGCCCCCGCCCAGGCCCAGCTGGCTTAGGAGAGAGCCGTCCCACGGGCGGGTAGGGGAAGCAGGTGGCCCCCCCGCCGTCGGAACTCCTACACTTTGCAAGCCCAGCTCAGCTTTCCTGGAAGAAAGCGGCCGAGCGAGTGAGGGGAAGAAAGAGAAGTGGGGGAACAAGAAACCCCCCAGAATTCAGGTTTCCTCGGCCGCATTGCATGTATGCAAGCCAGAGCAGCTCCACCAGTCTCCGGCGGGGAGGAGCAGAAACCACAATCCCCCTTTGTTTGATCCGGCCACCCCGGATCATGCGCTTTGCCGCAGCGGACTGTCCCCGCAGGTTGCGACGTTTCGTAGGGAACCCTGGCGCGCTCGCGGCAAGCTGTCGCCGCCTGATGCTGGCGGGCCCGGCTCCCGCTGCCCGCCCGGAAGCGGGCCTGCTTTCCAAGCCGGACTGAGCTGGCGTGCCCTGACAGTGCCCGCACTTTAAGTACAAGACAGAGTCAACTGCTCTCCTGCCGGCGTCGTCGTCTTCTTCGGCGGCGGCACAAAAGGAGAAGTGGGGATAGTAGGCGGGAAGGCTTTACCTCGTGCTGATAAGGCATGGGGAAGTACGTTTAAAAAAAAAAAACACAAAAAAAACCTGTTTGGGGTTTTTTTGTTTTTTTTTTTTTTTGTAATTGTGCTGCTTCTGTTTTTTTCCACAGACAAGGAAGCTTCAGCAGCTGAAGCGTACAAAAATTGGTACAAACTCAGTTCCGTTCCTCTCCACGGAATCTTTAGTAAAAGGCGAAAGATTTTTGCGTTTTGAAGAAGAACCCAGAGTGGTGATTGAAGCTAGAGGGCGCACCGCCGCCAGAGCCCCCCGCCAGGCCCAGCTGGCTTAGGGAGAGAGCCGTCAGCACGGGCGGTGAGGGAAGCCGTGGCCCCCCCGACGGCGGAACTCCTAGCAGCTTTGCAAGCCCAGCTCAGCTTTCCTGGAAGGAAAGCGCCAGCGCCGCGTGAGTTGAAAGAGAATGGGGAACAAGAACCCCCCAATTCAGGGTCCTTCTGCCGCATTTGCATGTATGCAAGCCAGAGCCAGCTCCCCCAGTCTAAGCGGGGAGGAACAGAAACCACAATCCTCCTTTGTTTGATCCGGCCACCCCGGATCATGCGCTTTGCCGCAGCGGACCCTGTCCCGCAGGGTTGACGACGTTTCGGAGGGAAAACCCTGGGCGCCGCGCGCGCAAGCGGTCTCCGCCCGTGATGCTGGCGGGCCCGGCTCCCGCCTGCCCGTCCCCGGAAGCGGGCCGCTGTCAAGGCCGACTTATGCCGGGCGGCCCCTGACAGTGCCCTCACTGTTAAGTACAAAGCAGAGTCACCTGCTTCCTGCCGTCTTCGTCGTCTTCTGCGCGCGGCAAAAAGGAGAAGTGGGGATGAGATAGGCGGGAGCTTAAACCTCCTTTGCTGTATTAATGCAGTGGGAAGTGACTTTTAAAAAAACAAAAAAACAAAAAACCTTGGGGGGTTTTTTTTTTTTTTTTTTTTTTTTTAATTGTGGCTGCTTCTGTTTTTTCCACCCAGGACAAGGAAGCTGCCAGAGCTGAAGCGTACAAAAATGGTACGAAACTCAGTTCCCGTTCCCTCTCCACGGAAATCTTTCGTAAAGTCGAAAGATTTTTGCGTTTGAAAAAACCAGATTTGGTGATTGAAGGCTAGAGGGCGCCAACCCGGCCGAGCCCCCGCCCGGCCCAGCCTTGCTTAGGGAGAGAGCCTCAGCCACGGCTTGGGAGGGGAAGCAGTGGCCCCCCCCCGCCGGGAACTCCTAGCATCTTTGCAGCTCCACGCAGCTTTCCTGAAAGGAAAGCTTCCGAGCGAGTGAGGGAAGAAAGAGAGTGGGGACCACAAACCCCCCAGAATTCGGGTTCCTTCGGCCGCATTTGCATGTATGCAAGCCCAGAGCCAGCTCCCACCGTCTCAGCGGGGAGAAGCAGAAACCAAATCCCTCCCTTGTTTGAATCGGCCACCCCGGATCATGCGCTTTGCCGCAGCGGACCCTGTCCCCCAGGGATTGACGACTTTTTCGGAGGGAAAACCCTGTCGCCGCGCGCGGCAAGCGGTCCCCCGCCCTGATGCTGGCGGGCCCCGGCTCCCGCCTGCCGCCCGCCCCGGGCATCGGGCCTGCGTTTCAGCCGGACTTATGCCTGGCGTCCCTGACAGTGACACGCACTGTAAGTACAAAGACAGATTCGACCTCTCCTGCCGGCGTCGTCGTCTTCTTCGACGGCGCAAAAAGGATAAGTGGGGAGGAGTGGCGGGAGGCTTACTCCTTTTCTGGATAAAGGCCGTGGGAAGTGACTTTTAAAAAAAAAAAAAAACAAAAAAAACTGTGGGGTGTTTTTTTTTTTTTTTTTTTTTTTTGTGAAATTGTTGCTGCTTCTGTTTTTCCACCAGGACAAGGAGCTTCAGCAAGCTTGTAAGCGTAAAAAATTGGTACGAAAATCTCATTTCCGTTCCTCTCCACGGAAAGCTTTAGTACAGGCGAAAGATTTTTTGCGTTTTTGAAGAAGACCCAGAGTTGTGTGGATTGACGGCTAGGGGGCGCCAACCGCCGGCCAGAGCCCCCGCCAAGGCCCAGGCTGGCTTAGGGAGAGAGCCGTCAGCCCACGGGCGGGGGAGGGAATTTGCGGTGGCCCCCCCCGCCGCGGAACTCCTAGCAGCTTTGCAAGCCCAGCCAGCTTTTTCCTGGAAGGAACGCGGCCAGAAAGCGAGTGAGGGAAGAAAGAGAAGTGGGGGAACAAGAACCGCCCCAGCATCAGGTTCCTTCGGCCGCTTGGCATGTATGCAATCCAGAGCCGCCTCCACCAGTCTCAGCGGGGAGGAAGTCAGAAACCACCATCCTCCCTTTGTTTGATCCGCGCCCCTGATCATGGCGCGTTGCCGCAGCGGACCCGGTCCCCGCAGGGGTTTGAACGACGTTTTCGGAGGGAAAACCCTGGCGCGCGCGCGGCAAGCGTCTCCCGCCCGATGCGGGCGAGGCCCCGCTCCCGCCTGCCTGCCCCGGGAGCGTGCCTTGCTTTCAAGCCGGACTTATCCCTGCGTGCCCCGGACACGTGCCCGCACTGTAAGTACAAAGACAGAGTCACCTGCTCCTGCCGGCGTCGTCGTCTTCTTCGGCGGCGGCAAAAAAGGAGAAGTGGGGATTAGTAGCCGGTAGGCTTTCCCTCCTTTGCTGGATCAGGCAGTGGGAAGTGACTTTAAAAAAAAAAAAAAAAAACCAAAAAACCAATGTGTGTGGTTTTTTTTTTTTTTTTTTTTTTTTAATTGTCGCTTCTGTTTTTCTCCACCAGGACGAAGGAGTCTTCAGCAACTGAAGCGTACAAAAAATTGTACGAAACTCCATTTTCCCGTTCTCTCCACGGAAATCATTTAGTAAAAGGCGAAAGATTTTTCGTTTTGAAGAAGAACCAGAGTTGGTGATTGAGGCTATAGGGCGCCAACACCGCCGGCCAGGCCCCCGCCCAGCCCAGGCTGGCTTAGGAGAGAGCCGTCAGCACGGCGTGTGAGGGGAAGCAGGTGGCCCCCCCCGGCGGAACTCCTAGCGCTTGCCAGCCCAGCTCAGCTTTTCCTGGAAGAAGCGCCAAGCGAAGTTGAGGTGAAGAAAGAGAAGTGGGTGAAACAAGAACCCCCGAATTCAGGTGCATTCGGCGCATTTGTCATTTATGCAAGCCAGAGCCCAGCTCCCACCATCTCAGCGGGGAGGAAGCAGAAACCACAATCCTCCCTTTGTTTGATCCGGCCACCCGGATCTGCGCTTTGCCGCAGCGGACCTTTCCCCGCAGGTTGGACGACGTTTCGGAGGAAAACCCTGGCGCCGCGCGCGCAAGCGGTCCGCCTCCCTATTTGGCGGCCCCGGCTCCCGCCTGCCCGCCCCGGAAGCGCCTGCTTTCAAGCCGGACTTATGCCTGGCGTGCCCGACAGTTCCCGCACTGTAAGTACAAAGACAGAGTCACCTGCTCCTGCCGGCGTCGCGTCTTCGTCGGCGGCAAAAAAGGAAAGTTGTGGAGAGTAGGCGGAGCTTACCTCCTTTGCTGGATAAGGCAGTGGGGAAGTGCTTTAAAAAAAAAAAAAAACAAAAAAATCCTGTGGTGGTTTTTTTTTTTTTTTTTTTTTTTTAATTGTGGCTCTTCTGTTTTTTCCACCAGGACAAGAAGCTTCATCAAGCTGAAGCGTACCAAATTGGTACAACTCAGTTTCGTTTCCTCTCCACGGAAATCTTTAGTAAAAGGCGAAAGAGTTTGCGTTTTGAGAGAACCACGAGTTGGTGATTGAAGGCTAGAGGTCGCCCACCAGCCGGCCAGAGCCCCCGCCCAGGCCCAGGCTGGCTTGGGAGAGAGCGTCAGCACGGCGTGGGAGGGACGCAGGTGGCCCCCCCGCGGCGGACTCCTATCAGCTTTGTCAAGCCCATCCAGCTTTCCAGGAAGGAAAGCGGCCAGAGCGAGGTGAGGGAAAAAGAGAAGTGGGGACAAGAACCCCCCAAATTCAGGGTTCCTTCGCCGCATTTGCATGTATCAAGCCAGAGCCAGCTCCCACCAGTCTCAGCGGGGAGGAAGCAAATCACCACAATCCTCCCTTGTTTGATCCGGCCACCCCGGATCATGCGCATTTTTTTTGGGGGGGGGGGAGGGAAGTTTTTTTTCGCCTTTGCCGGCAGCGGACCCTGTCCCCGCAGGGTTACGACGTTTCCGGAGGGAACACCCTGGCGCCCGCCGCCGCTTCAATCTGTCGCCGCCCTGAATGGGCGGGCGGCCCCGGCTCCCGCCTGCCCGGCCCCGGGAAGCGGGCCTGCTTTCAAGCCGGACTTATGCCTGCGTGCCTGACAGTGCCCGCACTTAAGTACAAGACAGAGTCCACCTGCTCCTGCCGGCGTCGTCGTCTCTTCGGCGGCGGCAAAAAGTAGAATTGGGTGAGTAGCGGGAAGCTTACCTCCTTTGCGGATACGCATGGGAAGTGACTTTTAAAAAAAAAAAAAAAACAACAAAACCTGTGTGGTGGTTTTTTTTTTTTTTTTTTTTTTTAATTTGCTGCTTCTTTTTTTCCACAGGACAGAACTTCAGCAAGCTGAAGCGTAACAACCATTGGTACGAAACTCGTCCGTTCCTCTCCGGAATCTTTAGTAAAAGGCGAAAGATTTTTGCGTTTTGAAGAAGAACCAGAGTGTGAGTGAAGCTAGAGGGCCATCGTCCGCCAGAGCCCCCGCCCGGGGCCGGGCGCTGCTTAGGGAGAGAGCCGTCAGCACGGCGGGGAGGGAGCAGGTGGCCCCCCGCCGGGCGGAATCCTAGCACTTGGCATGTGTTATGATGCACCCTTACCCTCATGCAAATATGGATATTACTGTAGACATGATGTGCAATTCTTAAAATAACCTAATCCACACTCAGTCATTAAGTCAAATGTCTGCCTCTGCCCCATGAATAGAGATTGCTAATTGATGTAGACAGTGTCACTCTCTTTGTCTCTCTCCATTGTGTATTGTCTTATGTTTGGAAAATGGATGCATAGGACTATGGAAAAACTTTTCTTAAAAGCAAGACCTGTAATAATGCATAGATTTAATGAATGCTCGTGAATTTATGATCAGGGTCCTCTGATAACCCTGGTTTTTAAAGCACCAAGAATTTCAGATTCTTAACCCAACAAAATAGGTATTAAACAGTTGTCTCAACATTGCAGTATGATGTGTGGCATTATCAGATTTGTAAATTCATGCTGGGGAATTTGCTGGATACATCTTCCTCTTAGGAGACCCCAGGGGGGCAGTTATGACATAACTAGGAAATATGTCTCTAACCCACCGCTTGGTACAGGTGTGGCCACACACCCTCGCACGTGACAAACAAGGCACTGGGAACATATTCAAAAATACAATGCCAGCATCCTCTTAGGGTCAGATTCAGGAGAGCCACCTTAACAGAACTGTCCAGGATTTCATGGTTTCTCCAGGGATCACGCTGCTTATCTAATTAGAGGTCTGTTTTCTTTATTATATCCCTTTTTATTTTATTTTGCTGTTTTGCTTTTATGTATGTATTGTTATTCTGACAACTGTCTGTATTGATTAGTCTTGAGTCTAGTGTGCCATCAAGTCAGTTACATATATAAATTTATTTTGATCTATGAATTCACACATCCTTGTTTTTGGTGTAATAAATACACTACATGTAGTGTAATAAATACACATCCCATTACAGCCACCTGATCTCTGTTTCACTGAGGCTAGGGGTCTCCCAAGCATTCAGCATTGTGATGTTAATAAGCATGTAGAAGTATGTATGCACAATATCTTGAGAAAAAAATGACTGCTGCTTACATCAGAGACAACAAAGTTTTTTTTTACAATGATACATCACTGTGTTCCCAAATCTCATGACCTATCAGTAGAGGAAAAAAAAACATAATTCTTTTTATATGTGTGTTATGATGCACCCTTACCCTCATGCAAATATGGATATTACTGTAGACATAATGTGTCATTCTTAAAATAACCTAATCCACACTCAGTCATTAAGTCAAATGTCTGCCTCTGCCCCATGAATAGAGATTGCTAATTGATGTAGACAGTGTCACTCTCTTTGTCTCTCTCCATTGTGTATTGTCTTATGTCTGGAAAATGGATGCATAGGAAAAACTTTTCTTAAAAGTCAGCCCTGTAATAATGCATAGATTTCAAATACTTGCTCATGAATTTATGATCAGGGTCCTCTGATACCCCTGGGGTTTCAAGCACCAAGGATTCCAGATTCATAACGCAAAAAAATAGGTATTAAACAGTTGTCTCAAAATTGCAGTATGATGTGTGGCATTATCAGATTTGTAAATTCATGCTGGGGAATATTAGGAGAATCCTGGGGGCAGTTATGTCATAACTAGGAAATATGTCTCTAACCCTCTAACATCTTCATACAGGTGTGGTCACACCCCCTCACACATGACAAGAGGGCACTGGGAACATATTCAAAAATACAATGCCAGCATCCACTTAGGGTCAGATTCAGGAGAGCCATCTTAACAGCAATGTCCAGGATTTCATTGTCTCTCCAGGTATCACATTGCTAATCTAATTAGAGGTCTGTTTTTCTTTATTATATCCCTTTTCATTTTATTTTACTGTTTTGCTTTTATGTATGTATTTTTATACCATTTGTTTTGTAACCTTTGAAGTGGGGAGGGGGCAGATTGTGGCTGTGCAACCCCTGGGTTGTGAGTGCATACATCTGGTGAGGGAGTTTTCTTGACATATATCTTGTATATTTATTTAAAATAGAAGAAACAAAATCACTGATATTTTGGGATGTTGATCTCCGAATTGGTTCACAGTTAGTTTTATTCAGCATATACACCAGGGAATCTCCCCACAAACACGCTCAACTTGTCCATATGCATGATGAAATGGATGAAGGGTATTGGGTTGCTTGATTTGATGTAGAATAAAAAACCTGTTATTGAGTCCCACTCCTGCTATTCTTGACAATATCTAGAGCAACATACAAGTCAGTATGAGAGCATAATGTGGACTTTTCTGATTGATCTTTACAAGGAGAAGTTGACTATGATGGGTCATTTTACAAGAATTTATAAATAATAATTTTTATTTTGCAGCATTTTCACATTTCTAGTTTGGCTGTGGGTTGTTCTCTAGCACTGGTCACGTGTTATGTACTGTCTGTTTGTATATAAGATGCATCAGCTTTGGCTCTTCCCACATTCCCCATTCGCATTGAATAGCTACTGTGCCAATAGATAATGCCAGGAGTTTGTTCCCTCTCAACTGTGTAATACTGATATACAAAGTCTGAGATGAAATAGTGAGAAACAGAGAAAGGACACACTAAGAAGTGAATGAGTGTGATGCATGGAGGGGAAATGTTCAATAAGAGGAGCCTCAAGAATGTTTTGTAGCAGACTGAGCTGTATGATGTGAGATAGAGGGGGCAGAGCTGAGGCTCATACATGAGCAGAGAGAGGGGGTTGACTATCTGAGAAAGATTTTATTCATATGCAAGCAACAGAGTTCACTTATGTACAGCAATAAATTAGATTAGGATGTAATTAAACAACAAAGTATGGCCTAAAGACTCCTTACAATTGAAATGGTAGCCTGCATAGGGAGTTCCATAAGGAGTTTGCTTCCCTAACCCATGTCAATGGCCTCTTGCCTTGAGCTTTTTAATTCTGCTTTCACCAGGGCAGCAACACATTGTCCTGGCTACCAGTATATTGCTCTTGGGACAAACATTCATACCTGGTGCAGGTGTAGCAGCCATAGCAGCTTCTATGGGATCTGCAGTGTCAGGTGGCCCTGGTTGTGTATATGCTGGATATGTGTGTATATGTTGTTTTTCTTTATATGTTGATTCTGATGCTATCTGTGTGCATATATAATACATATATGCTGTATGTATGCGAATATGCTGCATAGTTATGTATCATACTCTTTGTATGAGTGTATGCTGTATATATATATATATATATATATATATATATGGTATATACTGTATATATATTTATGCTATACGTATATCTATGTTGTATATATGCTGTATGCAAATAAATATATCAATGTGAGTATATATGAGTGCATAATATGAGAACATGAGTCCATAAATGTATGAGAATGTCTGTGTGTATGAGTGTATAAATGTGTGTGTATGAATTAGTGTAATATGTGTATTATTAAGCGGGAAGAGGAGCCCCATTCAGAAGTCTGGTATGGGGCCCTGCCTCTCCTAGTTACGCCCCTGCTTCCTGTCATTGCAAAATACCGTATTTCAGCTGCTTTCTGTTGCTTGCAGAATGGCTACCACACTACTGCTAAATTCCGATAACCTACTGTAATTTTGTGTTTGTAAAGGTAGGTAGATTTTTAAGGTACATGATTTACACATTAAAGTCATACTATAAAGGGTTTTACCCTCACTAAGCTATCAGCACCCTCCAGTAGGGTATGCAATTTGTGTACAGAGCTTAAGATGGCTTGTTTAAAGTAATTCCTATTGGTAGTATTTATTTTCCATGTGGTGTATTCGGAAGTGATGCAGTTAACTTGACGGGAAAAAAACGCTTATGCAATGCACAATTTTGTTGTTGGCTCTTGTTGGTTGAGATTTCATAAATACCAAATTTATATAGGTTTTAAAAAACGTCTATGAAAAATAATTTCTTAATTTGCAATTTTCTGACACTAATAACTTTTCCATACTTTGGTGTATGGAGCTGTGTAAGGTCTCATTTTCTGCGGTATGTGATACAATTTACATTGCTACCATAATAAAATGTTTGATGTGTTGCAAAATGATTTTAAAAATGGTGTTTCGGACATTTGGACGCTATTTTCCATGACAGGGTTCACCACTGGGAATAGCTGTTTTTATATATTGATATATAGAGACTTTTGGGAGACTATTACCTAACGTATTTATGATTTTATTGTTTATATCAGTTGTAGGGAATGGGGGGTGATTTGAAGTTTAAGGTTTTTGATTAGAATTAAAAGCCCTCTCTGTAAACCCCTTGCCAATGTACTATTACTATTCATGTGAAATCTTACCCTTTTATCTAAAAAAATAGCCTGAGGACATCCATACAGATGTCTATATTTGTTCTACAGTACCTAGATTCATGATTTTTGTGTCATGCTTCATTTTTCAAATCACATTACACAGGCTTGAATTTCTCAGATATGCAGAACCAGAGATACAGGCAGTTAAAGATAAAGGCAGAAATTGGATTTTTATCTGCAGCTTATAGTTCCAACTATGCCTTTAACTTCCTATATCTCTAGTTCTGTAGATCTCAGAAGCACAAGGTTGTGTGATGCAATTTTAAAGATTTTCATTTTAAATAACTTTTTAAAAAGTTCATGATGATGTAGAGCCCAACATATGAGTGAATGAATTGACACTCCACATCTTAAGCCTCTAAAAGTGACACTACTCTCCCTATTTGCATGTGACTTTGGATGCCATCTTTTATACGTAAACAGGCAAGATTTAACATAAAAGAAGAAATATTAGAAAGGATTTTAAGGTTGCTTGTAGCAGTTTAATAGCTGACAGTTTTCCTTCAAAGAGATTCATATTACAGAGTATGTAGACAAAAATGTGCTACAAATTAGGGAATATTTACTTACAACTTTGACGTATAGCAATAAGATAGTAAGTCTTTCCCACCTTTTGAAGTTGTTTGGGTGAAATCTTCCTCCTTCATTAATTCACAAAATCCACATTGCCCTTCATAATGGCTTTAAAATGAATAAGCCTGTTCTTTCCACCAAAACAATGATCTTTCAGCTGTGACTTCCAATACAACAGTGTAAAGCGAAAGTATGTTCACTTCCTGGAAATCTCATATTACCAATAGTAAATAAGGAGGAAGAGCACAGCGTGTGTAAAGGTACCTCCACCCCACACATTGCCTAAGACAGTCCCCTCCCCATAACTATATGTAGCATTAACCTTTACACACGCTGTGCTCTTCCTCAGGTTTCCCCATAACTGAACTCACAACGAAGACAGACTTCTTCTTTACTTGGACTTTATTTAACTAAATAATAATAACAATAATCTTTATTTATATAGCACCATCAAGTTCCATAGCGCTTTACAAATAAACATCCCAATATTGATTAAAGAGCACCTGTCACCCCCCCCCCCCCAAAAAAAAAAGACCCCCGCCAAATATGGTATCCTGCTTCCTTACAATCTGTTATCATGATTATACTTTAGTGCTGCTGTTCTGTGGGAAACAGGGATTCCTTGCATTATATATCTACATATACATAAACACAACTTACTATATAAAAGGTTTTTCAATAAAAAAAAGAACCATGCACTACCACATTTGAGGAGATTTATAAATGCACTTGCGCAACAATTCTGGTGGTTTTGCACCAAAAACACTGTCTAAAATACGTTGCACCACATTTATCAAGGCTTTTAGACCTTTTTTTGTCACTTTTCCAACTTCTCCAATTAAGGGGGTGTGGCCTTTCGGAAGGTGGGCGTGGCCCTGTGAGAAAGGTATGTGGATTCTGGGAAATTGTCCATGTGCCCAAGATTCTGACGCAAAGTTTAGACCAACTAAAAGTAGGTCTAAAGTAGCAAACAGCAGAATTCATTATCACAGTGATAAATCTTGCTCAGGGAAAGACAAGTGTTTTCCAGCTAGAAACTGGCTGAACCTGAGACACATTGTTTGTTGAATCCCCCCTTTCTATTATGCCAACATTGGTATATTTAATAAAAATATAAATGTTTTAAAATATGGTATTACCCCTATATACTTGTAACAACACATTATAACCAATGAAATCTCTATTGCCACTGTTGTATCAACCTATAAAACAACATCAACCTACAATAATAGTAAGTAATAGTAATATATAGTAAGTAAAATAACAACAGAAATAAACATAAAATAATACATTTGATTTAACCAGGTCAGGATGTTAACTAAATATAGCGGATGAACAGTTGTGCTTAATTCAAATAGCCAACATATAATGGGGGGGGATTTAACAATGTGACTCAGGTTCCGCCAGTTTCTAGCTGGAAAACACTTGTCATATGCTGCACCAGATATATCACTGTCATCATGAATTCTGGTGCAGTATAAGACAGTGGGGGGGATTTACTAATTCTAGCGCAAGCACGACTGTCGGCATCAGAGATCAGTCTCCTGAAAGCACAGCCTAATGTATTAAAATGGCGCATGGCTGTAAGTAATTACTGGGTAGACGGAACTATTGTGCGCCAAAAATTGTGCCTAAAAATCCCGACAAAATACACATTAATGTGACAGATAATGTGGAAAAGTTAGGAGTCGGGATAGTCGGAAACATCTGTTCTTTCTGGCGCAAACTCATTATAATTGATCCACAACAATTCTGCGCCCCAAAAAATGAAAGATCCCAGCATTTTTTAGGCACGAGACGATAATACATCTGCCCCAGTGGGATCCTACTTAAGACCTACTTTTAGTTGGTCTAAACATGTGAGCCAGAATTTTGATCGCATGGACAATTTCTTTCTGGTAAGCCCCGCCCCTTCCTCATGAGGTCACACCCCCTTAATCGGACAAATCGAAAACGTGCCAAAAAAAACAAGTCTAAAAGCCTTAATAAATGTGGCTCAAGGCATTTTAGACAGTGTTTTTGGTGCAAAACCACCAAAAAGTTTGTCTCTCCTCTGTTCCCGCACGCCATCAACTACACGTTTGCCTGTTTGTACTCTGAGAGTTACACAGAGGCTGGCTTTCTAGATGTTTTTTCTAATGCTGTCAGCTGAATGTTTGCTGGTCTCGGGCAATTCACAACCATGTGTTAAAAATTCTAAGTGATGGTGACTAAGTGATGGTTCTTAGTAGAGGTAGTTTAAGCCGACTGTCAATCCTGCGATATTATGCAAACGAGCTAGACGCGGTTGTCAGTAGCTATGTAACTCCCGGATTTAGCCTGGTATTTAACCTTTATAGTGGTATAAAACCCAGCCTGGATTGATATAAGCCACATTTATGTTGGATATCCTATGGTGTAGGAATCATATAAAATTAGATAAACATGCAAATACAGGACAAAAACATTGTACGATATAAACAATCCCACTTAGGTTACTGTTTGACATTGGATTAACTTTTAATATGAGAAATACAAATAATATGTAAATATATTGTAAATATATGTAAGAAAAAGTAAAAAGTAAAGGGAGGACAGCAGCGCTGGCTCTGCTCCTCTATGCATCACTCTACTTCAGTGCAATGCTGGGAAGAGCGAGAAGGGAGAAGTGGCCTCTTATTCCTTCGCCCTGTTGCTTGTGTTAGTTCGCCACCTTGTGGATTTTGTTGGTAGTGATTTTTCTGAACTTTTTGCAGAAAAGTGCAATGTTAGATTTGACCACAAGTGGGCACTCACATTTATGCAAATTTGACCCATACATGAAATTTCTTAGCAAACACAGAAATGTTAATCTGTATCCTTGAGAATTTCATTAGATACAGTAAAATTAACTACAAGACCTTACCTGCTTCCATGAAAGTGTTAAAAATGTAACAATTTGCCTGTACTATCCCAGTTAAATTTTCCAATAGCATTACTACGAGCTTGAGAATCAATGATAAAATTAGAATCCTGTAGTCGAATGATTGGCACAGTTGTAGAAACAATTAAGTTGATGAAAGAAGTCCAGAAGGTTAAGCAATCTAACACATTGAACAATCTAACAACAACAGCAGCTGAAAATGTCACTGAACTAGAATAGAATGATAAAGGCATTAGGGTGGGTCCACACATTCAGCTTTTTAGATGAAGTTTATGATGTCTAAACCAGGAGTGGAGTCAAAAAGGAGGATGAGAAGCTTCTCTCAAAATAAATGCTCTCACCCATTGTGATCCACACCTGATTTTTGCTATAAAAACTGCATCTAAAAGAAATGTGATAAAAAGGATCTAAACAGAATTCCAAAAGCGGCATTCCTGGATCTATCATATGGGACCTAAAAAGCAGGGAAGAACACACTCCAAATCACACATACATATCACACCTACAGATTGTTAATGCAGAAAGTCTAAACCAGCAGTTCTCTTACATTTTAAGAAAAAAAAAAGTTTGTTCTAAACTGTTCTTGGCTCCAGACTTAAAGGGCACTTTTACACAATGCGTTGCGTCACGCTTTCTTATGCGTTTTTTTCACGCATTCCAAATCTTCAGCCTTGATTGCATGCTTACATTGTGTTTTAGCAGACACATTGGAAACGCAATGTAACCTCAGCATGTGATCAAGGCTGAAGCCTTTGGAATTCGTCAAAAACGCATCAAAAAGCAACACGTGTGAATGGCACTTTAAGTCTGGAGCCAAGAGCAGTTCAGAACAAACTTTTTTTGTTAACTAAGTTACTCCATCAGCATCCAAAAATACAACACGGGTAGATATAGGTCCTTCAGCCTGATTGTGAGACAAGGAAACAAGACAAGATGCAGTCTGCTTAGCAGGAGCTAAAGTAAAATAACAGTTGAGGGTGGTGTCACATGTGGCGTTTTGAACCGTTTTTTTAGTCCATGTTTAGTCATGCGGTTTTGTCCGTTTTTATTTAATATGATTTGGAAAACCGGACAAAAACGGATGGGTTTTCAAAAAACGCATGTGGTTTTTAATGGACTAAATATAGGTTCAAAACTCCACATGTGACATCACTCTAAGTCCCTAGCACATGACTACATTCTCACTCGGGCCAAACGTGTGCATAGTATTTGGACAGGTTCGGAAGGGAGGGTGAGCATTTCTCACCCTTCTCCTCTCCAAAGGACAGAGGGTGAGGTTAAATCATCTAAGGGCTCATTCACATGAACATAAAAGGGACTGATATGTGCATATGTGATTTGTGGCTGCATATTGGTCCTCATTGATATGTATGGCGCCAGGTCACTGTCTGGTGAACACACATTGTCTCCCGGCACCAAGGCCGTGCACAGCAAAATATTTTGCCACATTACGGCACCAGCTGCCTGCTTCTCTTTGGAGCGGGGAGTGCTGTGCAGTGCACAGCTATGTGATCTCCCTAGCAAACATACATTGTGTGAATGTACCCTAGAGATGAGACATGCTTAATGTGTTCTGGTATAGAGTCAGCTAAAGCAGGCAAACATTCCTACAAAACTCAGCCTTCTTACTCTCCACAGAAATATTTAATTAAAAACTTTATTGAAAGGGCACAGTGTTTACAAGGGTCTATGCATCACACACTATTCTGTAGCACAAATTACAACACAAAGATTCACACTTAACAAGGACAGCACACAGAATTTGATTCCTCCAATGTGCCATAACAATGCTACATTAGCACACTGCTCAATCAATGCATAATAATTTATGCAAAACCCACAATCCCCTGCAAAAATCCAAAATGTGTCAAAAGCTGCTAAAACAGAAAAATGTATGCACAAAAAATGTATATCGATGGGGCACACAGTCAGATCAACCGAACTGTATATTGACAACGTTTCGGAGGGAAACCCTGGCGCCGCGCGCAGCAAGCGGTCGCCGCCCTGATGCTGGCGGGCCCCGGCTCCCGCCTGCCAGGCCCCGGGAAGCGGGCCTGCTTTCAAGCCGGACTTATGCCTGGCGTGCCCCTGACAGTGCCCGCACTGTAAGTACAAAGACAGAGTCACCTGCTCCTGCCGGCGTCGTCGTCTTCTTCTTCGGCGGCGGCAACAAAGGAGAAGTGGGGATGAGTAGGCGGGAGGCTTACCTCCTTTGCTGGATAAGGCAGTGGGGAAGTGACTTTTGAAAAAAAAAAAAAAAAAAAAAACCTGGGTGGTTTTTTTTTTTTTTTTTTTTTTTTTGTGCTGCTTCTGTTTTTTCCACCAGGACAAGGAAGCTTCAGCGAGCTGAAGCGTACAAAAATTGGTACGAAACTCAGTTCCGTTCCTCTCCACGGAAATCTTTAGTAAAAGGCGAAAGATTTTTGCGTTTTGAAGAAGAACCAGAGTTGGTGATTGAAGGCTAGAGGGCGCCACCGCCGGCCCCAGCCCCCGCCCAGGCCCAGGCTGGCTTAGGGAGAGAGCCGTCAGCACGGGCGGGGGAGGGGAAGCAGGTGGCCGCCCGCCGGCCAAACTCCTTGCAGCTTTCCAAGCCCAGCACAGCTTCCTGGAAGGAAAGCGGCCAGAGCGAGCGAGGGGAAGAAAGAGAAGTGGGGGAACAAGAAACCCCCCAGAATTCAGGGTTCCTTCGGCCGCATTTGCCTGTATGCAAGCCAGAGCCAGCTCCCACCAGTCTCAGCGGGGAGGAAGCAGAAACCACAATCATCCCTTTGTTTGATCCGGCCACCCCGGATCATGCGCTTTGCCGCAGCGGACCCTGTCCCCGCAGGGTTGACGACGTTTCGGAGGGAAAAACCCGGCGCCGCGCGCGGCAAGCGGTCGCCGCCTGATGCGGCGGGCCCCGGCTCCCGCCTGCCCGGCCCCGGGAAGCGGGCCTGCTTTCAAGCCGGACTTATGCCTGGCGTGCCCCTGACAGTGCCCGCACGTAAGTACAAAGACAGAGTCACCTGCTCCTGCCGGCGTCGTCGTCTTCTTCGGCGGCGGCAAAAAGGAGAAGCGGGGATGAGTAGGCGGGAGGCTTACCTCCTTTGCTGGATAAGGCAGTGGGCAAGTGACTTTTAAAAAAAAAAAAAAAAAAAAAAACCTGTGGTGGTTTTTTTTTTTTTTTTTTTTTTTTTTTGTGCTGCTTCTGTTTTTTCCACCAGGACAAGGAAGCTTCAGCGAGCTGAAGCGTACAAAAATTGGTAGAAACTCAGTTCCGTTCCTCCACGGAAATCTTAGTAAAAGGCGAAAGATTTTTGCGTTTTGAAGAAGAACCAGAGTGGTGATGAAGGCTAGAGGGCGCCACCGCCGGCCAGCCCCCGCCCAGGCCCAGGCTGGCTTAGGGAGAGAGCCGTCAGCACGGGCGGGGGAGGGGAAGCAGGTGGCCCCCCCGCCGGCCGGAACTCCTGCAGCTTTCCAAGCCCAGCTCAGCTTTCCTGGAAGGAAAGCGGCCAGAGAGAGAGAGGGGAAGAAAGAGAAGTGGGGGAACAAGAAACCCCCCAGAATTCAGGGTTCCTTCGGCCGCATTTGCATGTATGCAAGCCAGAGCCAGCCCCACCAGTCTCAGCGGGGGAAGCAGAAACCACAATCCTCCCTTTGTTTGATCCGGCCACCCCGGATCATGCGCTTTGCCGCAGCGGACCCTGTCCCCGCAGGGTTGACGACGTTTCGGAGGGAAAACCCTGGCGCCGCGCGCGGCAAGCGGTCGCCGCCTGATGCTGGCGGGCCCCGGCTCCCGCCTGCCCGGCCCCGGGAAGCGGGCCTGCTTTCAAGCCGGACTTATGCCTGGCGTGCCCCTGACAGTGCCCGCACTGTAAGTACAAGACAGAGTCACCTGCTCCTGCCGGCGTCGTCGTCTTCTTCGGGCGGCAAAAAAGGAGAAGTGGGGATGAGTAGGCGGGAGGCTTACCTCCTTTGCTGGATAAGGCAGTGGGGAAGTGACTTTTAAAAAAAAAAAAAAAAAAAAAAAACCTGTGTGGTGGTTTTTTTTTTTTTTTTTTTTTTTTTGTGCTGCTTCTGTTTTTTCCACCAGGACAAGGAAGCTTCAGCAAGCTGAAGCGTACAAAAATTGGTACGAAACTCAGTTCCGTCCTCTCCACGGAAATCTTTAGTAAAAGGCGAAAGATTTTTGCGTTTTGAAGAAGAACCAGAGTTGGTGATTGAAGGCTAGAGGGCGCCACCGCCGGCCAGCCCCCGCCCAGGCCCAGGCTGGCTTAGGGAGAGAGCCGTCAGCACGGGCGGGGGAGGGGAAGCAGGTGGCCCCCCCGCGCGGAAACTCCTAGCAGCTTCAAGCCCAGCTCAGCTTTCCTGGAAGGAAAGCGGCCAGAGCGAGTGAGGGGAAGAAAGAGAATGGGGGAACAAGAAACCCCCCAGAATTCAGGGTTCCTTCGGCCGCATTTGCATGTATGCAAGCCAGAGCCAGCTCCCACCAGTCTCAGCGGGGAGGAAGCAGAAACCACAATCTCCCTTTGTTTGATCCGGCCACCCCGGATCATGCGCTTTGCCGCAGCGGACCCTGTCCCCGCAGGGTTGACGACGTTTCGGAGGGAAAACCCTGGCGCCGCGCGCGCAAGCGGTCGCGCCCTGATGTGGCGGGCCCCGGCTCCCGCCTGCCCGGCCCCGGGAAGCGGGCCTGCTTTCAAGCCGGACTTATGCCTGGCGTGCCCCTGACAGTGCCCGCACTGTAAGTACAAAGACAGAGTCACGCTCCTGCCGGCGTCGTCGTCTTCTTCGGCGGCGGCAAAAAAAGGAGAAGTGGGGATGAGTAGGCGGGAGGCTACCTCCTTTGCTGGATAAGGCAGTGGGAAGTGACTTTTAAAAAAAAAAAAAAAAAAAAAACCTGTGTGGTGGTTTTTTTTTTTTTTTTTTTTTTTTGTGCTGCTTGCTTGTTTTTCCACCAGGACAAGGAAGCTTCAGCAGCTGAAGCGTACAAAAATTGGTACGAAACTCAGTTCCGTTCCTCTCCACGGAAATCTTTAGTAAAAGGCGAAAGATTTTTGCGTTTTGAAGAAGAACCAGAGTTGGTGATTGAAGGCTAGAGGGCGCCACCGCCGGCCAGCCCCGCCCAGGCCCAGGCTGGCTTAGGGAGAGAGCCGTCAGCACGGGCGGGGGAGGGGAAGCAGGTGGCCCCCCCGCGGCGGAACTCCTAGCAGCTTTCCAAGCCCAGCTCAGCTTCCTGGAAGGAAAGCGGCCAGAGCGAGTGAGGGGAAGAAAGAGAAGTGGGGGAACAAGAAACCCCCCAGAATTCGGGTTCCTTCGGCCGCATTTGCATGTATGCAAGCCAGAGCCAGCTCCCACCAGTCTCAGCGGGGAGGAAGCAGAAACCACAATCCTCCCTTTGTTTGATCCGGCCACCCCGGATCATGCGCTTTGCCGCAGGGACCCTGTCCCCGCAGGGTTGACGACGTTTCGGAGGGAAAACCTGGGCCGCGCGCGGCAAGCGGTCGCCGCCCTGATGCTGGCGGGCCCCGGCTCCCGCCTGCCCGGCCCCGGGAAGCGGGCCTGCTTTCAAGCCGGACTTATGCCTGGCGTGCCCCTGACAGTGCCCGCACTGTAAGTACAAAGACAGAGTCACTGCTCCTGCCGGCGTCGTCGTCTTTCTTCGGCGGCGGCAAAAAAGGAGAAGTGGGGATGAGTAGGCGGGAGGCTTACCTCCTTTGCTGGATAAGGCAGTGGGGAAGTGACTTTTAAAAAAAAAAAAAAAAAAAAAAAACCTGTGTGGTGGTTTTTTTTTTTTTTTTTTTTTTATTGTGCTGCTTCTGTTTTTTCCACCAGGACAAGGAAGCTTCAGCAGCTGAAGCGTACAAAAATTGGTACGAAACTCAGTTCCGTTCCTCTCCACGGAAATCTTTAGTAAAAGGCGAAAGATTTTTGCGTTTTGAAGAAGACCAGAGTTGTGATTGAAGGGAGAGGGTGCCGGAGGCTGGCTCGGGCGGGGGAGGAAGGGGGCGGGGGAGGGACGCGGGAGACCCCCCGACTCCTCGCCCACTGCCAACGTGCCACCTATCCAGCCACCCAGACACCACACCTTGTTTTTTATCGCGGCACAAGTCAGCTGAGCACTCCCCTCTACAATACGACTTACCCTGCGCCCACCCCCCACAACCTCACACAGGGGGAGGGGAAGCAGGTGGCCCCCCCGCCGGCGGAAACTCCTAGCAGCTTTGCAAGCCCAGCTCAGCTTTCCTGGAAGGAAAGCGGCCAGAGCGAGTGAGGGGAAGAAAGAGAAGTGGGGGGACAAGAAACCCCCCAGAATTCAGGGTTCCTTCGGCGCATTTGCATTATGCAAGCCAGAGCCAGCTCCCACCAGTTCAGCGGGGAGGAAGCAGAAACCACAATCCTCCCTTTGTTTGATCCGGCCACCCCGGATCATGCGCTTTGCCGCAGCGGACCCTGTCCCCGCAGGGTTGACGACGTTTCGGAGGGAAAACCCTGGCGCCGCGCGCGGCAAGCGGTCGCCGCCCTGATGCTGGCGGGCCCCGGCTCCCGCCTGCCCGGCCCCGGGAACGGGCCTGCTTTCAAGCCGGACTTATGCTGGCGTGCCCCTGACAGTGCCCGCACTGTAAGTACAAAGACAGAGTCACCTGCTCCTGCCGGCGTCGTCGTCTCTTCGGCGGCGGCAAAAAAGGAGAAGTGGGGATGAGTAGGCGGGAGGCTTACCTCCTTTGCTGGATAAGGCAGTGGGGAAGTGACTTTTAAAAAAAAAAAAAAAAAAAAAAACCTGTGGTGGTTTTTTTTTTTTTTTTTTTTTTTTTATTGTGCTGCTTCTGTTTTTTCCACCAGGACAAGGAAGCTTCAGCAGCTGAAGCGTACAAAAATTGGTACGAAACTCAGTTCCGTTCCTCTCCACGGAAATCTTTAGAAAAGGCGAAAGATTTTTGCGTTTTGAAGAAGAACCAGAGTTGGTGATTGAAGGCTAGAGGGCGCCACCGCCGGCCAGAGCCCCCGCCCAGGCCCAGGCTGGTTAGGGAGAGAGCCGTCAGCACGGGCGGGGGAGGGGAAGCAGGTGGCCCCCCCGCCGGCGGAACTCCTAGCAGCTTTGCAAGCCCAGCTCAGCTTTCCTGGAAGGAAAGCGGCCAGAGCGAGTGAGGGGAAGAAAGAGAAGTGGGGGAACAAGAAACCCCCCGAATTCAGGGTTCCTCGGCCGCATTTGCATGTATGCAAGCCAGAGCCAGCTCCCACCAGTCTCAGCGGGGAGAAGCAGAAACCACAATCCTCCCTTGTTTGATCCGGCCACCCCGGATCATGCGCTTGCCGCAGCGGACCCTGTCCCCGCAGGGTTGACGACGTTTCGGAGGGAAAAACCCTGGCGCCGCGCGCGGCAAGCGGTCGCGCCCTGAGCATGGGGGCCCCGGTCCGCCTGGATCCCGGCCCCGGGAAGCGGGCCTGCTTCAAGCCGGACTTATGCCTGGCGTGCCCCTGACAGTGCCGCCATCGTAAGTACAAAGACAGAGTCACCTGGCCTGCCGGCGTCGTCGTCTTCTTCGGCGGCGGCAACAAAGGAGAAGTGGGGATGAGGAGGCGGGAGGCTTACCTCTTGCTGGATAAGGCAGTGGGAAGTGACTTTTGAAAAAAAAAAAAAAACAAAAAAAAACGTCTGGGGGTTTTTTTTTTTTTTTTTTTTTTTTGTGCTGCTTCGTTTTTTCCACCAGCACAGGAAGCTTCAGCAGCTGAAGCGTACAAAAATGGTACGAAACTCAGTTCCGTTCCTCTCCACGGAAATCTTTAGTAAAAGGCGAAAGATTTTTGCGTTTGAGAGAACCAGAGTGGTGATTGAAGGCTAGAGGGCGCCAACGCGGGCAGCCCCCCAGGCCCAGGCTGGCTTAGGGAGAGAGCCGTCAGCACGGGCGGGGGAGGGGAGCAGGTGGCCCCCCCGCCGGCGAACTCCTAGCAGCTTCCAAGCCCAGCCAGCTTCCTGGAAGGAAAGCGGCCAGAGCGGTGAGGGGAAGAAAGAAGAAGTGGGGGAACAGAAAACCCCCCCAGAATTCAGGGTTCCTTCGGCCGCATTTGCATGTATGCAAGCCAGAGCCAGCTCCCACCAGTCTCAGCGGGAGGAAGCAGAAACCACAATCTCCCTTTGTTTGATCCGGCCACCCCGATCATGCGCTTTGCCGCAGCGGACCCTGTCCCCGCAGGGGTGACGACGTTTCGGAGGGAAAACCTGGCGCGCGCGCGGCAAGCGGTCGCCGCCCTGATGTGGCGGGCCCCGGTCCCGCCTGCCGCCCCGGGAAGCGGGCCTGCTTTCAGCGGACTTATGCCTGGCGTGCCCCTGACAGTGCCCGCACTGTAAGTACAAAGACAGAGTCACCTGCTCCTGCGCGGCGTCGTCGTTCTTCTTCGGCGGCCGGCAAAAAGGAGAAGTGGGGATGAGTAGGCGGGAGGCTTACCTCCTTTGCTGATAAGGCAGTGGGGAAGTGACTTTTAAAAAAAAAAAAAAAAAAAAAAACACCTGTGTGGTTTTTTTTTTTTTTTTTTTTTTTTTGTGCTGCTTCTGTTTTTCCACCAGGACAAGGAAGCTTCAGCGAGCTGAAGCGTACAAAAATTGGTACGAAACTCAGTTCCGTTCCTCTCCACGGAAATCTTTAGTAAAAGGCGAAAGATTTTTGCGTTTTGAAGAAGAACCAGAGTTGGTGATTGAAGGCTAGAGGGCGCCACCGCCGGCCAGAGCCCCCGCCCAGGCCCAGGCTGGCTTAGGGAGAGAGCCGTCAGCACGGGCGGGGGAGGGGAAGCAGGTGGCCCCCCCGCCGGCGGAACTCCTGCAGCTTAAGCCAGCTCAGCTTTCCTGGAAGGAAAGCGGCCAGAGCGAGTGAGGGGAAGAAAGAAGAAGTGGGGAACAGAAACCCCCCAGAATTCAGGGTTCCTTCGGCCGCATTTGCATGTATGCAAGCCAGAGCCAGCTCCCACCAGTCTCAGCGGGGAGGAAGCAGAAACCACAATCATCCCTTTGTTTGATCCGGCCACCCCGGATCATGCGCTTTGCCGCAGCGGACCCTGTCCCCGCAGGGTTGACGACGTTTCGGAGGGAAAACCCTGGCGCGCGCGCGGCAAGCGGTCGCCGCCCTGATGCTGGCGGGCCCCGGCTCCCGCCTGCCCGGCCCCGGGAAGCGGGCCTGCTTTCAAGCCGGACTTATGCCTGGCGTGCCCCTGACAGTGCCCGCACTGTAAGTACAAAGACAGAGTCACCTGTCCTGCCGGCGTCGTCGTCTTCTTCGGCGGCGGGCAAAAAAGGAGAAGTGGGGATGAGTAGGCGGGAGGCTTACCTCTCTTTTCTGGATAAGGCAGTGGGGAAGTGACTTTTAAAAAAAAAAAAAAAAAAAAAACCTGTGGGTGGTTTTTTTTTTTTTTTTTTTTTTTTTTTGTGCTGCTTCTGTTTTTCCACCAGGACAAGGAAGCTTCAGCGAGCTGAAGCGTACAAAATTGGTACGAAACTCAGTTCCGTCCTCTCCACGGAAATCTTTAGTAAAAGGCGAAAGATTTTTGCGTTTTGAAGAGAACCAGAGTTGGGATTGAAGGCTAGAGGGCGCCACCGCCGGCCGAGCCCCCGCCCAGGCCCAGGCTGGCTTAGGAGAGAGCCGTCAGCACGGGCGGGGGAGGGGAAGCAGGTGGCCCCCGCCGCCCGAACTCCTAGCAGCTTTCCAAGCCCGATCAGCTTTCCTGGAAGGAAGCGGCCAGAGCGAGTGAGGGGAAGAAGAGAAGTGGGGGAACAAGAAACCCCCAGAATTCAGGGTTCCTTCGGCCGCATTTGCATGTATGCAAGCCAGAGCCAGCTCCCACCAGTCTCAGCGGGGAGGAAGCAGAAAACACACAATCCTCCCTTTGTTTGATCGGCACCCCGGATCATGCGCTTTGCCGCAGCGGACCCTGTCCCCGCAGGGTTGACGACGTTTCGGAGGGAAACCCTGGCGCCGCGCGCGGCAAGCGGTCGCCGCCCTGATGCTGGCGGGCCCCGGCTCCCGCCTGCCAGGCCCCGGAAGCGGGCCTGCTTTCAAGCCGGACTTATGCCTGGCGTGCCCCTGACAGTGCCCGCACTGTAAGTACAAAGACAGAGTCACCTGCTCCTGCCGGCGTCGTCGTCTTCTTCGGCGGCGGCAAAAAAGGAGAAGTGGGGAGATGTAGGCGGGAGGCTTATCCTTTGCTGGATAAGGCAGTGGGGAAGTGACTTTTAAAAAAAAAAAAAAAAAAAAACCTGTGTGGTGGTTTTTTTTTTTTTTTTTTTTTTTTTGTGCTGCTTCTGTTTTTTTCCACCAGGACAAGGAAGCTTCAGCAAGCTGAAGCGTACAAAAATTGGTACGAAACTCAGTTCCGTTCCTCTCCACGGAAATCTTTAGTAAAAGGCGAAAGATTTTTGCGTTTTGAAGAAGAACCAGAGTTGTGTGATTGAAGGCTAGAGGGCGCCACCGCCGGCCAGAGCCCCGCCCAGGCCCAGGCTGGCTTAGGGAGAGAGCCGTCAGCACGGGCGGGGGAGGGGAAGCAGGTGGCCCCCCCGCCGGCGGAACTCCTAGCAGCTTTCAAGCCCAGCTCAGCTTTCCTGGAAGGAAAGCGGCCAGAGCGAGTGAGGGGAAGAAGAGAAGTGGGGGAACAAGAAACCCCCCAGAATTCAGGGTTCCTTCGGCCGCATTTGCATGTATGCAAGCCAGAGCCAGCTCCCACCAGTCTCAGCGGGGAGGAAGCAGAAACCACATCCTCCCTTTGTTTGATCCGCCACCCCGGATCATGCGCTTTGCCGCCGCGGACCCTGTCCCGCAGGGTTGACGACGTGTCGGAGGGAAAACCCTGGGCGCGCGCGGCAAGCGGTCGCCGCCTGATGCTGGCGGGCCCCGGCTCCGCCTGCCCGGCCCCGGGAAGAGGGCTGCTTCAAGCCGGACTATGCCTGGCGTGCCCTGACAGTGCCCGCACTGTAAGTACAAAGACAGAGTCACGCTCCTGCCGGCGTCGTGTCGTCTTCTTCGGCGGCGGCAAAAAGGAGAAGTGGGATGAGTAGGGGGAGGCTTACTCCTTTGCTGGATAAGGCAGTGGGAAGTGACTTTAAAAAAAAAAAAACAAAAAAAAACCGTGTGTGGTTTTTTTTTTTTTTTTTTTTTTTTTGGGTGCTTCTGTTTTTCCACCAGGACAAAGGAAGCTTCAGCAGAGCTGAAGCGGTACAAAAATTGGTACGAAACTCGTTCGTTCTCTCCACGGGAAATCTTTAGTAAAAGGGGAAAGATTTTGCGGTTGAAGAAGAACACAGAGGGTGGGATGAAGGTAGAGGGGCCACCGCCGGCAAGAGACCCCAGCAGGCAGAGGGGGTAGGGAGAGAGCCGCCAGCAGGGGAGGGGGAGGGGGAAGGGGGGAGAAAACAAGTTACTTCAGACAAGGGCACGAGCCGGAAGGAATATGCGAGGAGAGGCGGGCAGAGCGAGGGGGGGTAAGAACCTAGAAGAGCGGGGAGAACAGTTACGCGTTACCCCAGGGCACGAAAAACACAGACAGGAGTAACCACGAAGGCGAGCAGAGAATGATACCTAGTGCGATAATCAGCAGGGTTGTACGAGTCTTCTAAACGCAAGATGCAAGAATTCAAAAAGAAATGCGATAAGACTGCCTAAAACCAGAAACGTCAAGAGCAAAAGAATGCCGACACAACAGAGTAGAAAAAACAAGGAAGGAAACTCCGCAGTCAAGAAACTAACTAAGGGAAAAAACAATAAGAACCAGAAACAAAAGCAAGAAACACAATAAGAAAGAGTATGAACGAATAAACTTACAGGACATGGCTCTCTCACCCCCCCCCCTGTTGAGACCCCCCCGCCGCGGAAACTCCTGCAGCTTTCAAGCCCAGCTCAGCTTCCTGGAAGGAAAGCGGCCAGAGCGAGGGGGGAAGAAAGAGAAGTGGGGGAACAAGAAACCCCCAGAATTTAGGGTTCCTTCGGCCGCATTTGCATGTATGAAAGCCAGAGCCAGCTCCCACCAGTCTCAGCGGGGAGGAAGCAGAAACCACAATCCTCCCTTTGTTTGATCCGGCCACCCGGATCATGCGCTTTGCCGCAGCGGACCCGTGCCGCAGGGTTGACGACGTTTCGGAGGGAAAACCCTGGCGCCGCGCGCGGCAAGGTCGCCGCCCTGATGCTGGGGGGCCCCGGCTCCGCCTGCCCGGCCCGGGAGAGGGCCTGCTTCAAGCGGACTATGCCTGGCGTGCCCCTGACAGTGCCCGCACTGTAAGTACAAAGACACGAGTCACCTGCTCCCGCGGCGTCGTCGTCTTCTTCGGCGGCGGCAAAAAAGGAGAAGTGGGGATGAGTAGGCGGGAGGCTTACCTCCTTTGCTGGATAAGGCAGTGGGGAAGTGACTTTTAAAAAAAAAAAAAAAAAAAAAAAAAACCTGGGTTTTTTTTTTTTTTTTTTTTTTTTATTGTGCTGTCGTTTGTTTTCCACCAGGACAAGGAAGCTTCAGCGAGCTGAAGCGTACAAAAATTGGTACGAAACTCAGTTTCGTTCTCTCTACGAATATAGTAAAAGGCGAAAGATTTTTGCGTTTTGAAGAAGAACCAGAGTTGGTGATTGAAGGCTAGAGGGCGCCACCGCCGGCCAGAGCCCCCGCCCAGGCCCAGGCTGGCTTAGGGAGAGAGCCGTCAGCACGGGCGGGGGAGGGGAAGCAGGTGGCCCCCCCGCCGGCGGAACTCCTAGCAGCTTTGCAAGCCCAGACTCAGCTTCTGGAAGGAAAGCGGCCAGAGCGAGTGAGGGGAAGAAAGAGAAGTGGGGGAACAAGAAACCCCCCAGAATTCAGGGTTCCTTCGGCCGCATTTGCATGTATGCAAGCCAGAGCCAGGCTCCCACCAGTCTCAGCGGGGAGGAAGCAGAAACCACAATCTCCTTTGTTTGATCCGGCCCCCCGGATCATGCGTTGCCGCAGGGACCCTGTCCGCAGGGTTGACGACGTTTCGGAGGGAAAACCCTGGCGCCGCGCGCGGCAAAGCGGTCGCCGCCCTGATGCTGGCGGGCCCCGGTCCCGCTGCCCGGCCGGGAAGCGGGCCTGCTTTCAAGCCGGACTTATGCTGGCGTGCCCTGACAGTGCCCGCACTGTAAGACAAAGACAGAGTCACTGCTCCTGCCGGGTCGTCGTCTTCTTCTTCGGCGGCAAAAAGGAGAAGTGGGGATGAGTAGGCGGGAGGCTTACCTCCTTTGCTGGATAAGGCAGTGGGAAGTGACTTTTAAAAAAAAAAAAAAACAAAAAAAAACCTGGTGGGGTTTTTTTTTTTTTTTTTTTTTTAATTGTGCTGCTTCTTTTTTTCCACCCGGACAGGAAGCTTCAGCAAGCTGAAGCGTACAAAAATTGGTACGAAACTCAGTTCCGTTCCTCTCACGGAAATCTTTAGTAAAAGGCGAAAGATTTTGCGTTTTGAAGAAGAACCAGATGGTGATTGAAGGCTAGAGGGCGCACCGCCGGCCAGAGCCGCCCAGGCCCAGGCTGGCTTAGGGAGAGAGCCGTCAGCGGGCGGGGGAGGGAAGCAGGTGGCCCCCCGCCGGCGGAAACTCCTAGCAGCTTTCAAGCCCAGCTCAGCTTTCCTGGAGGAAGCGGCCAGAGCGAGTGAGGGGAAGAAAGAGAGTGGGGGAACAAGAAACCCCCCAGAATTCAGGTTTCCTTCGGCGCATTTGCATGTATGCAAGCCAGAGCCAGCTCCCAAGTCTCAGCGGGGAGGAAGCAGAAACAACCCAATCCTCCTTTGTTTGATCCGGCCAACCCCGGATCATGCGCTTGCCGCAGCGGACCCTGTCCCCGCAGGGTTGACGAGTTTCGGAGGGAAAACCCTGGCGCCGCGGGCAAGCGGTCGCCGCCCTGATGCTGGCGGGCCCCGGCTCCCAGCTGCCCGGCCCCGGGAAGCGGGCCTGCTTTCAAGCCGGACTTATGCCTGGCGTGCCCCTGACAGTGCCCGCAGTAGTACAAAGACAGAGTCACCTGCTCTGCCGGCGTCGTGTCTTCTTCGTGCGGCCGGCAAAAAAGAGAAGTGGGATGAGTAGGCGGGAGGCTTACCTCCTTTGGCTGGTAAGGCAGTGGGGAGTGACTTTAAAAAAAAAAAAAAAAAAAAAAACCTGTGGGTGGTTTTTTTTTTTTTTTTTTTTTTTTTGTGCTGCTTCTGTTTTTTCACCAGGACAAGGAAGCTTCAGCGAGCTGAAGCGTACAAAAATTGGTACGAAACTCAGTTCGTTCCTCTCCAGAAATCTTAGTAAAAGGCGAAAGATTTTGCGTTTTGAAGAAGAACCAGAGTTGGTGATTGAAGGCTAGAGGGCGCCACGCCGGCCCAGCCCCCGCCAGGCCCAGGCTGGCTAGGGAGAGAGCCGTCAGCACGGGCGGGGGAGGGGAAGCAGGTGGCCCCCGCCGGCGAACTCCTAGCAGTCTTCAAGCCCAGTCAGCTTCCTGGAAGGAAAGCGGCCAGAGCGAGTGGAGGGGAAGAAAGAGAAGTGGGGGAACAAGAAACCCCCAGAATTCAGGGTTCCTTCGGCCGCATTTGCATGTATGCAACCAGAGCCAGCTCCCACCAGTCTCAGCGGGGAGGAAGCAGAAACCACAATCCTCCCTTTGTTTGATCCGGCCCCCCCGGATCATGCGCTTGCCGCAGCGGGCCCTGTCCCCGCAGGGTTGACGACGTTTCGGAGGGAAAACCCTGGCCGCGCGGCGGCAAGCGGTCGCCGCCTGATGCTGGCGGGCCCCGGCTCCCGCTGCCGCCCCGGGAAGCGGGCCTGCTTTCAGCCGGACTTATGCCTGGCTGCCCCTGACAGTGCCCGCACTGTAAGTACAAAGACAGAGTCACATGCTCCTGCCGGCGTCGTCGTTCTTCTTGGCGGCGGCAAAAAAGGAGAAGTGGGGAGGAGTAGGCGGGAGGCTTACCTCCTTTGCTGGATAAGGCAGTGGGAAGTGACTTTTAAAAAAAAAAAAAAAAAAAAAAAACCTGTGTGGTTTTTTTTTTTTTTTTTTTTGTGCTGCTTCGTTTTTTTCACCACAGGACAAGGAAGCTTCGCAGCTGAAGCGTACAAAAAATGGTACGAAACTCAGTTCCGTTCCTCTCCACGGAAATCTTAGTAAAAGGCGAAAGATTTTTGCGTTTTGAAGAAGAACCAGAGTTGGTGATTGAAGGCTAGAGGGCGCCACCGCGGCCCAAGCCCCGCGCCCAGGGCAGCTGGCTTAGGGAGAGAGCCGTCAGCACGGGCGGGGGAGGGGAAGCAGGTGGCCCCCCGCGGCGAACTCCTAGCAGCTTTCAAGCCCAGCTCAGCTTTCCTGGAAGGAAAGCGGCCAGAGCGAGTGAGGGGAAGAAAGAGAAGTGGGGGGAAAAGAAACCCCCCAGAATTCAGGGTTCCTTCGGCCGCATTTGCATGTATGCAAGCCAGAGCCAGCTCCCACCAGTCTCAGCGGGGAGGAAGCAGAAACCACAATCCTCCCTTTGTTTGATCCGGCCACCCCGGATCATGCGCTTTGCGCGCGGACCCTGTCCCCGCAGGGTTGACGACGTTTGGAGGGAAACCTGCGCCGCGCGCGGCAGAGCGTCGCCGCCCTGATGCGGCGGGCCCCGGCTCCCGCCTGCCCGGCCCCGGAAGCGGGCCTGCTTCAAGCCGGACTTATGCCTGGCGTGCCCCTGACAGTGCCCGCACTGTAAGTACAAAGACAGAGTCACTGCTCCTGCGCGTCGTCGTCTTCTTCGGCGGCGGCAAAAAAGGAGAAGTGGGGATGAGTAGGCGGGAGGCTTACCTCCTTGCTGGATAAGGCAGTGGGGAAGTGACTTTTAAAAAAAAAAAAAAAAAAAAAAACCTGTGTGGTGGTTTTTTTTTTTTTTTTTTTTTTTTTTTAATTGTGCTGCTTCTGTTTTTTCCACCAGGACAAGGAAGCTCAGCAAGCTGAAGCGTACAAAAATTGGTACGAAACTCAGTTCCGTTCCTCTCCACGGAAATCTTTAGTAAAAGGCGAAAGATTTTTGCGTTTTGAAGAAGAACCAGAGTTGGTGATTGAAGGCTAGAGGGCGCCACCGCCGCGAGCCCCCGCCAGGCCCAGGCTGGCTTAGGGAGAGAGCCGTCAGCACGGGCGGGGGAGGGGAAGCAGGTGGCCCCCCGCCGGCGGAACTCCTAGCAGCTTTCAAGCCCAGCCGCTTCCTGGAAGGAAAGGGGGCCAGAGCGAGTGAGGGGGAAGAAGAGAAGTGGGGGAACAAGAAACCCCCCAGAATTCAGGGTTCCTTCGGCCGCATTTGCTGTATGCAAGCCAGAGCCAGCTCCACCACGTCTCAGCGGGGAGGAAGCAGAAACCACAATCATCCCTGTTTGATCCGGCCACCCGGATCATGCGCTTGGCCGCAGCGGACCCTGTCCCCGCGGGGTTGACGACGTTTCGGAGGGAAAACCCTGGCGCCGCGCGCGGCAAGGGTCGCCGCCCCTGATGCTGGCGGGCCCGGCTCCCGCCTGCCCGGCCCGGGAAGCGGGCTGCTTTCAAGCCGGACTTATGCCTGGCGTGCCCCTGACAGTGCCCGCACTGTAAGTACAAAGACAGAGTCACCTGCTCCTGCGCGTCGTCGTCTTCTTCGTGCGGCGGACAAAAAAGGAGAAGTGGGGATGAGTAGGCGGGAGGCTTACTCTCCTTTGCTGGATAAGGCAGTGGGGAAGTGACTTTTAAAAAAAAAAAAAAAAAAAAAAACCGTGGTGGTTTTTTTTTTTTTTTTTTTTTTTTTTTGTGTTCTGTTTTGGCTTTTGTTTTTTGTTCCGCAGCTGAAAGCGTACAAAAATTGGTACGAAACTCAGTTCCGTTCCTCTCCACGGAAATCTTAGTAAAAGGCGAAAGATTTTGCGTTTTGAAGAAGAACCAGAGTTGGTGATTGAAGGCTAGAGGGCGCCACCGCCGGCCCAGCACCCCGCCCAGGCCCAGGTGGCTTAGGGAGGAGAGCCGTCAGCACGGGCGGGGGGGGAAGCAAGGGTGGCCCCCCCGCCGGCGACTCTCTAGCAGCTTTCAAGCCCAGACTCAGCTTCCTGGAAGGAAAGCGGCCAGAGCGATGAGGGGAAGAAAGAGAAGTGGGGGAACAAGAAACCCCCCAGAATTCAGGGTTCCTTCGGCCGCATTTGCATGTATGCAAGCCAGAGCCAGCTCCCACAGTCTCAGCGGGGAGGAAGCAGAAACCAACAATCTCCTTTGTTTGATCCGGCCACCCCGGATCATGCGCTTTGCCGACGCGGACCCTGTCCCCGCGGGTTGACGGATTCGGAGGGAAAAAACCTGGCGCCGCGCGCGGCAAAGCGGTCGCCGCCCTGATGCTGGCGGGCCCCGGCTCCGCCTGCCGCCCGGGAAGCGGGCCTGCTTCAAGCCGGACTTATGCCTGGCGTGCCCCTGACAGTGCCCGCACTGTAAGTACAAAGACAGAGTCACCTGCTCCTGCCGGCGTCGTCGTCTTCTTCGGCGGCGGCAAAAAAGGAGAAGTGGGGATGAGTAGGCGGGAGGCTTACCTCCTTTGCGGATAAGGCAGTGGGGAAGTGACTTTTAAAAAAAAAAAAAAAAAAAAAACTGTGGTGGTTTTTTTTTTTTTTTTTTTTTTTTTTGTGCTGCTTCTGTTTTTTCCACCAGGACAAGGAAGCTTCAGCAGCTGAAGCGTACAAAAATTGGTACGAAACTCAGTTCCGTTCCTCTCCACGGAAATCTTTAGTAAAAGGCGAAAGATTTTTGCGTTTTGAAGAAGAAACCGAGTTGGTGATTGAAGGCTAGAGGGCGCCACGCCGGCCCAGCCCCCGCCAGGCCAGGCTGGCTTAGGGAGAGAGCCGTCAGCACGGGCGGGGGAGGGGAAGCAGGTGGCCCCCGCCGGCGGAACTCCTAGCAGCTTTCAAGCCCAGCTCAGCTTCCTGGAAGGAAAGCGGCCAGAGCGCGAGGAGGGAAGAAAGAGAAGGGGGGGACAAGAAACCCCCCAATTCAGGGTTCCTTCGGCCGCATTTGCATGTATGCAAGCCAGAGCCAGCTCCCACCAGTCTCAGCGGGGAGGAAGCAGAAACCACAATCTCCCTTTGTTGATCCGGCCACCCCGGATCATGCGCTTTGCCGCAGCGGAACACCTGTCCCCGCAGGGTTGACGACGTTTCGGAGGGAAAACCCTGCGCCGCGCGCGGCAAGCGGGCGCCGCCTGATGCTGGCGGGCCCCGGCTCCCGCCTGCCCGGCCCCGGGAAGCGGGCCTGCTTTCAAGCCGGACTTATGCCTGGCGTGCCCCTGACAGTGCCCGCACTGTAAGTACAAAGACAGAGTCACCTGCTCCTGCCGGCGTCGTCGTCGTCGTCGTCGTCTTCTTCTTCGGCGGCGGCGGCAAAAAAGGAGAAGTGGGGATGAGTAGGCGGGAGGCTACCTCTTTGCTGGATAAGGCAGTGGGGAAGTGACTTTTAAAAAAAAAAAAAACAAAAAAAAAACCTGTGTGGTGGGTTTTTTTTTTTTTTTTTTTTTTTTAATTTGTGCTGCTTCTGTTTTTTCCACCAGGACAAGGAAGCTTCAGCAAGCTGAAGCGTAAAAAATTGGTACGAAACTCAGTTCCGTTCCTCTCCACGGAAATCTTTAGTAAAAGGCGAAAGATTTTTGCGTTTTGAAGAAGAACCAGAGTTGGTGATTGAAGGCGCCGCAGCGGACCCTGTCCCCGCAGGGTTGACGACGTTTCGGAGGGAAACCCTGGCGCCGCGCGCGGCAAGCGGTCGCCGCCCTGATGCTGGC
>WNYA01000200.1:31800-216602 GCA_019512145.1 Engystomops pustulosus | reverse complement strand
AGACTGTAAGCTCTTGTGTCTCCCCCTTCATCCTCATAGACTGTAAGCTCTTGTGTCCCCCTCATCCTCATAGACTGTAAGCTCTTGTGTCACCCCTCATCCTCATAGACTGTAAGCTCTTGTGTCACCCCTCATCCTCATAGACTGTATACGTCCCCTGTGATCTGTAAAGCTACGGAATATGATGGCGATATAGAAATACAGATTATTAGTAATTTACATAGAGAATTACATGAGCTTCTAATAATAACAATTATTCAATTCTTATGCAACATCCCCCACCGGGCCTTTTCTTGGGGCCTGGAGTGGCTGGCAGTTGCGGCCTAGGGCGTGCTGATGTCACGGTGCTTGGTATGGGGACCGGAGGGCTGTCCTACAGCCTGGCAGCTCTCCAGCAGGTGGTGTGTGCAAGAAATATATAGAGGGAGAGGCTGATGTACTGGTTCTCCCTGGGGCAGCCCTTAGAGTCTGTATTATGGGTCCCTGGTAGATAGATGGGGCGCCCTTGGTGCTGATACAGCCGTAGCAGGGACCAGATCTAGGCAATGTTGTGCATAAAAGTAACTTACAGTTCTTTATTGGAACCAACAGCAGCAACAGGCCAAACGATTCGGTACAGATGCCGGATTACTGGGAGTGATCTAGGAGAGGGAACCTCAGGAGTTGTGTCACCAGCCTGGATGCAGGGGCAGGCTGGGATGTGTCCAATCCTGGAAGCTGCAGCTTTGTCCTGGGTCTTCTGTGTGAGGCACACGCTGTCTCGGGTCACTCAGTGTGGAGATGCTATGCCCCTCTGTCAGGAGCTGCTCATGAGGTGGGAGCTCAGCACTAACTCCTCTCACTGACTGTTGGCACTCCCCAACCATCACTTCTCCTCAGCTCCTGGTCATGTGGTCTTACTATCCAATCACACTCCAGTTACAAAGGTGAAACATCATTGGATGACATCAGTAAACAATATTAACCCTTGCCTATCCAGGCAGCATCTACCGCTGCATATTACCTCATGGTGTACTGAATGGTACAAGGGGCGTATTCGCAACTACTCCTCTGCCATGCGCATTGTCAGGGGTGTTGCACTTACGTCTGTAAATTTAGAGTCAATTGTTTTTACCAAAACCTTTAGACCTGGTGACCTCAGCCCAGTCAGGGTGGTCTCTACTCAGCAGAAGCCCCTCTCACACACACACATGCCTGTCCTATATAATATCAAGCTATGAAAGCTCCCGATATAATGGACGGTGAGGCCGCAGCAGCCAATCACATCCTACCTGACATCCATGAACCTGTTGTGAAGAAATGTGAGCTGGAAGGGGATTGGCTGCTATGCCTATGACTAACTATGTATACGAACCGTTATAGCAAGATGACACCTGTAGACACTAACAGTATATGTCATTGATCACACAACCCTTCCAGAATCATTCCCCCCGTCACCGCTTTCTCCAACATCGCCTAAGCCTAGCAGTTATTTTCTGTCCAGTGCCGTTTGGGTGTACAAAGATGGCCGCCGGCCGCGACTACATTTCCCAGCATGCACCGTGAGCCCCCGCGCTTCCGGTCCCCCTGCAGCGGCCGGGAATTCAGTTTTGAAGTTGACGGAGCCAGGTGAGAGATTGTGATAGCATGGGGAGGACTACAAGTGTCAGCATGGCCTCACCTCCATAACAGGGGGTCCCTGCACAGCCGGCTTCTTTATAATGTAATGTCTTATGTTTTCATTGCAGGGAGCGGTGGCAGGAGGCTGCACCCAGGAGAGGGCGCTATGGAGCACAGGGGCTGATATCAGCTGTCACCCATCCAGTTTGGGTGCAGGTCGCGGCTCAGGGGTAAGTCAAGGCAACGGGGCAGGTCGCGGCTCAGGGGTAGGTCGTGGCTCAGGGGCAGCTCACAGTGGGAGCTCTTGTTGGGGTAACCTTTGTTTATGGGGTCTGGTAAGGGGGCGCACACTCCGTATTCTCTAGCGCCTGTGCTTGGAGGATAATACTTGCCTCCCCCTGTAGGGGGCGCACACTCCCTATTCCCCAGTGCTTGGAGGATAATACTTGCCTCCCCCTGTAGGGGGCGCACACTCCGTATTCTACAGCGTTTGTGCTTGGAGGATAATACTTGCCTCCCCCTGTAGGGGGCGCACACTCCGTATTCTCTAGCGCCTTTGCTTGGAGGATAATACTTGCCTAACCCTGTAGGGGGCGCACACTCCCTATTCTCCAGTGCTTGGAGGATAATACTTGCCTCCCCCTGTAGGGGGCGCACACTCTGTATTCTCCAGTGCTTGGAGGATAATACTTGCCTAACCCTGTAGGGGGCGCACACTCCTTATTCTCTGGTGCTTGGAGGAAAATACTTGCCTCCCCCTGTAGGGGGCGCACACTCCGTATTCTACAGCGTTTGTGCTTGGAGGATAATACTTGCCTCCCCCTGTAGGGGGCGCACACTCCGTATTCTACAGCGTTTGTGCTTGGAGGATAATACTTGCCTCCCCCTGTAGGGGGCGCACACTCCGTATTCTACAGCGTCTGTGCTTGGAGGATAATACTTGCCTCCCCCTGTAGGGGGCGCTGTAGCCTTATCACCCACTTGATGGGGTCATTACGCTGCTGACTGATTTAGTGCTGTTACCCTTCTAGATATCAGAAAATGGAGATCCCAAGCGGAGAGCACAAACGATTCGTCATCCCCTCTCAGGACCCCGAGGACGTCCCGGTGAGAAGATGTTTCCTCTTATCCATCTACATCCCTTATCCCTCTGCGTTGTATCGGAAATAAGCCTGAAGATTGCAGGGAATCTCCCATCACAATCCATCCTGATAAACCTGGGACATTACACATAGATCCGGGCAACGGACTGTGGGATCTTCTTATATCTTATTTATGGCCTCTGTCCTTCTAAAATCTACAGTTTTATGCTAATGAGTTAGAAGGGCTCTTGGCGTGTTACCAAAGCCCCTCAGTGCTGCAGCAGGTATACAATGAGCAGAACATGTCTCGCCCCCTCCTGCTCTCTCCCACCTCCCTCTGCCTGTTTAGTCTAGTAACAGCAGGGGGAGATCCCTATCTAACAGTCAAGTGACACCCCCCTGGGTCATAAACTTTGACACTCATCTCAGAAAAATATGACTCTTCTCTGCTACTTTGCATGTCACCACTTTGGATGATTAGATGGGCAGGATTTCTAGAAAGGATGGATGGGTTTCCCCACATATAATCAGGGCTACATTATAGACCCCTCGGAGGTGTGAATTGGGGTCCGCTTCCCTTTGCTTGGCTCTAGTGAGAAGTGGTTCACATCTGGATATCACTGACACTGTGTATTTCCTTTCCAGGTCCAGTCCTTGTTTAAAGCCCCTGCAGCCGCTCAGCCCTCCAGCAAGGGGGCGACAGGGAGCTATGCTGATTACGTATTTCAGAAGGAGTCCAAAACCTCTGAACAGAAACCTCAGGGACACAAGACGGACGTGAGCTCCGCACAGAAACTTCCAAGCGAGAAGTTGGAAGAAGGTGAAACGTTCTCTGTCGACCTGAATAAACATGAAGGCCCCAAGTCTGTGACGAGTTCTCGTGTGGGACCGGCCACAGTCCTGGAGTCCAGGAAATGTATTGTGGTTAGTCCTCGCCAGGTAATGCACCCAGGGGGCAACCCCACACCATCTACCCAAGTTTCTGCTGAACCAGATTGAGTATTATAACTTTTCATATAGCATTTACCTGTAGTTCTAGCAATTTTTTGGCAAGTCTTCGGCTGTCTGCACACATTGCAGGTAAATGAGCTTCACATATGCGCAAATATTTTTTTACATGACCTTTAGACCACAAGTGCAAAAATCTGCAAGACGCACAATTCCTTTTCTCTACTTGGGAAAACAAATTACACAATTGGCCTACCATGACTTTTTCCATTACAATTAACTTCAAAGGGAAGGAGAATCTCAGTGTGCAGCGCAGGGGGGAGAGGAGAAGCTGCGTGTGCAGCGCAGGGGGGAGAGGAGAACTGCAGTGTGCGGCGCAGGGAGAGAGGGAGCCTGCAGTGGTGGGCGGTGCAGGGAGGAGGAGAGGAGAAGCTGCAGTGTGCGGCGCAAGGGAGGAGAGGAGAAGCTGCAGTGTGCGGCGCATGAGGAGAGGAAAGCTGTCATGGAGGGGCAGGGGAGGAGAGGAGAAGCTGAAGTGTGCAGGTCAATGGGAGGAGAGGAGAAAGCTGCAGTGTGCAGTGCAAGGGATGAAGAGGAGAAGCTGCATGTGCAGGCAGGGAGGAGAGAGAAGCTGCCGTTTGCAGGGCCAGGGAGGAGAGGAAAAGCTGGTCAGTGGTGCAGGGGCGTGAGGAGAGGAGAAGCTTGCAGTTGCGGCGCAGGGATAGAGGAGAATCTGCAGTTGCGGCGCAGGGGGATAGGAGAAGCTGCAGTGTGCAGGGCAGGGTAGAGTAGTAGCTGTCAGTGTGCGGCGCAGGGAGGAGAGGAGAAGCTGCATTGTCGCCGCAGGGGATGAGAGGAGAGCTGCATGTGCGCCGCATGGAGGAAGGAGAAGCTGAGTGTGCGCCGCAGGGAGGAGAGGAGAAGCTGCATGTGTGCGCCGCATGGGCGGAAGGAGAAACTGCAGTGTGCAGGGCGCAGGGAGGAGAGGAGAAGCTTCAGTGTGCGGCGTCAGGGGGGTGAGCGAGAAGCTGCAGTGTGCGGCGCCACAGGGTATGATAGGAGAAGCTGTCAGCAGTGTGCGGCCGCAGGGAGGAGAGGATAAGCTGCCGTGTCGGCGCAGGGATGAGAGGAAAGCTGCAGTGTGCGGCGCAGGGCGGAGAGGAGAAGCTGCAGGTGCGGCGCAGGGAGGAGAGGATCAGCTGGCATTGTTGCTGCGCGGGAGTAGAGGAGAAGCTGCAGTGTGCGGCGCAGAGGGGGAGAGGAGAAGCTGCATTTGCGGCGCAGGGAGGCGTAGAGGAGAAGCTGCTGCAGTTTGCGTGGCCAGGGAAGGAGGAGGGATGACATCTGCAGTGTGCGGCGCAGTGAGGTGATTTAAGCTTTTTAAATGTCTTCTCTGGGGGTCTCCAGTATTAAGAATGATTAATATTTTCATGCGCGAATGTCCGTATTAATTAATTTTATGGTCATAGCTAGGGGTCTCCAATATTGTTTTCTGCTCTAAGTTGCAGTTTTCTTGTTTTCTGGGTGGGCATCTATACTTTCTAGGGTGGTATTTTTGTGCTGTACTGTGGTTGTGTTTCATCTAGGTTGCTGGTTACTGATACGACATATGACAAAATGGCCCTATAGGACCAATGAAAGTTCGTGGGTAAGTCTGTACAGCCGGGGGTGCAATAGAGGGAGGTAAAAGGGAATGGATAAAAGAATAGGAAGTTAGGGCGACGAGAGGGGAAGATATGGGAGGGAGAAATGAAGGAGACAGGGGGGGGGAGGCGGGGTGGGTGGGGAGGGTGAGGGGGGGATAGAAAGGATGTGGTACGCGGGGATGATAGGGTGAGGGGGAGGTGGAGGTGGAAAGGGGGGGAAGATAAAACGGTAATGTGAAGAAGTAGTATGGGGGTGGGGACAAGAATGTGGAGATGGGAGGGGAGGAAGGCGTAGAGGTGTATAGGGTGGATAGGGTCGAGGAAGATATGGGTGCGATAGAAGGGGGTGAGGGCGGGGATGTGTGGAGGAAAGATGAGCGAGAGAGGGCAGGGGAGGGTATAAGGGGAGTTCGGCTGAGAAGAGGGGAGTTGAGGGTTGGAGGTGGAGAGGGGAAGGTGGGTGGGGTGAGGAGGGACATGGGGTAGGGAGGGAGAGGAGGGCGGGAGGGGAGAGGAAGGGAGTGGGAGAAGAATAGAGGGGGGAAAGGGACTGGTTTGAAAGCCTTGGACATGGGTGAGAGGGATGAGTGGCTAGGGGGGGAGAGGGAAGGTGTAAGGGAGGGGGTGAGTAGATGTTGTGGGGTGGGGGTAGAGGTGAGGGGGTTAGAGAAAAGGGGAAGGGAAATGAGAAAGACGGGGGGGGGGAGAATGGGGAGGGTGCGAAAGGGGGAGGGGAAAAAAAGAGTAGAAATGTGTAGAGAGAGGGTAGGATCGGGAGACATAAAGGGGAGAAGATGCAAGGGTGAGGGCGGGAGGAGGGGTAGGGTGAGGCGGGAGGGATAAAGAGGGGGGAAAGGGAGGGGGGGGCAGTGTTGTGGGGGATGGAAAGAGTGAGGAGGGGGTAGCGATGAAGGAGAAGGGGAGGCAAAGTGAGAAGTGTCAAAGGAAGAGGGGGGTTAGGAGGATGGGAGACGGTTCCTCTATTTGCTCTACAAGGGTGCTCGCCTTCCCGGTGGTTCCGTGTTTTATTTTTCCTCTCTTATATTTTTTGTGGATTCGTCCAATTTTTATCACAACATCAGTAGGCCCTTTAATAAAATTCTAATAAATCTTTTATATTTCCGGCTTTACTGTTCCTGTAGTTAGAAAAGTATAACAAAAGTTAGAGTCCCCGCTCACTTTCGTCCCTAACCACAATCAACTCCAGTGAGTCTCACTTGGTCGTCCTTTTCCATTTCCTCCCCATTGGCCTGTGTCATCTGACCGCAAAACAAACAAAAATCCTGCGCCTGCACAGTGAGCTCCATCTGGTCTGCGCAAGGAGCAAGAGGAGATCACAACCGTACCATGTGAAGCCGCCTCCTGCGCTGAGTGGATACCTGGTGAGCCCTCCCGTCACTATCACACCGTTTGCTACTTTTATTGCTAGCCGTTCATTTCATGTAGATGTGGGTCGAAAGAAGGATACTCCCGAGGAGTCAGGGCCTTTGTCCGTTGAGCTGGCGCCCAAGTTCAAGAGGCAAGGGAACTTTCCCTCACTGGAGGTGCTGGTAGGTATCCAATTAAACTTTTTCCACTTCTATAACTTACATAACCTGGAAGTATGAAGTTTTTTATCTTTATTACAATGCTATTGGAAACCTGTCAGCCAGCGTATGACATTTTTAACCTATGACAGGTTTCCCTATTGTTACTGTCTACTCCTGTCCTCTTTTTGGCATGTACTCCTGCCGTGGTGGCAGACGCCGGGAGATCCGCTATAAGGTGGTTTCTCTAGAGAAGACATTATCACAATCCTCCTTACACTGCGTCCCTCACACAGTCTCGTCCAGAGCGGTACACCCACTTCTAGCAACATGCCGAATATACCTTGGGAGTTTTGGAGAATCTCAATCTCACAGTTAATCTAGCTGGGGGAGACGTGCTGCGCCTTCTTCCTTAGGTAGGTATCCATATCAAGTATAGAAACTGATTGTCAGGGGTCTGGGAACCCTCTTCTAGATTTCTGCAGCACAATGTGGATGGCGGGTCGTCTTGGCGTTTTTCTCTGTCTTCTTGGTCGCTGTGTGTCCGCTCTGGATCCCTCTCTCTCTTACTTCTGTTTTCTCTTTCTAGTTTTGCGCTATCCCCATTCCTGATCCAGATAACATTCACTCACATTATGAATTCTCCTGGACCAAGTCTACACGCTGCAGATACTCTGGTGTTTGGTGGATCATGGTAAGTTTCACGTCTCTGAGGAGGAGGTCTAATTCTTACCACCCCCTCCAGGAGCCTGAATAAAGCAAAGTCCCGTGCACTCCAGACATCGCAGGACCCTAGAGGATTGACTACATGAGAAACTGTGATTTCTGTCTGTGTAAGGAGGTTAAGGAGGGTCACTATTCTCCATTAAACTCCCGACCCCTCAGGTCCTTATTTTCTTGTGAAATCTCACCGACTTTACCTAAAAGAATCTCCTCCCAAAAGTCTGTGACAATGAGCAGAGAAGATTATATTATACTCTAGATATTCAAGTTTTAGAAGAGAAGCTGCAGGTGGACGGTCACTTCAGACACTTCACCCTTGGGGTTCTGTAGATTCCTGAGAAAAATAATATGCTGGTGTCATTAAAGATTGGAATCTCAGCCACATCAGGCTGCGAACATGGTTCTGTGATCTACAAAATCTCAGATCAAGACCTAGGTGAAGATGAGTTGTAAATAAAAGTCGCACTCCTCCATGCCTTTGTTTTAGCTGCCTGTATCATTCAGCTCTGTTGATATAAACCTTGAGCCCGATTTGATCAGAAGATGAGATTCATCTCAAATATACACAAGCAGCAGGTTAACCTTATGCTATAGAATAAAAGTTAAGGTTCTGCAGTACCCTCCCCCTGCACCTATAAACTGCACTCATTCAGGCAAAATATAAACAAATTTTTTTCTCATCTTCAAAAAAACACAAAACAATGAACAGTGATAAGAGAGTGAATTATACATGCAAATACATTTCATAATGTGCTGGTGGGTGGGGGGGGGGCGCTTTCTTCTGGTTCATGGGTAAAAGCTGGTGGAACCACCATTATCCACCTTGTAAAATCTGCCATCATGATACACACTCATGTCATTTACCGCGAGATCAGGCACTGTTACCGGTGGCAATCTTCTTATGGGCGCCCAGGTTCCCAGGGTGGTGTTACCAGCATCCCCTCTGTGCTGCCAGCGTGATACTGTGCAGGGTAACACCCGCCACCCCCCCCCCTTCTTTCACCTCATCTTGTGACATTACATCAGGCAGAGGAAAGGAAGTCAGAGCGAGCAGGCTTAGGGTGAGAGTGTTTAACAGCCTGCAATACAAGGAGCTCTTGGTAACCCTCCCCCTCCCCCCCCCCCCCCCCCCGCACCCTTCACTCATTAGCATAAGTAAATTTTAGAAGAGTATATGTTATCGGCCTGATCTATGAGTACGTCCTGGTTTAATCATTTGATGGAGGATTTCCTTATGGTACTTTCCGTGTGACAGGAACCTCTTTGATTTGTAAAGAGCTTTTTGTATCCTTTTTTTGTAGAAAGACTCATATTCTACACTGAAAGAGCTGTCAAAGATCTGTCTCCCCTGGCAGAATTCCCTGGTGCGGAGCTGGAGGTAAGAGATAAATCAATTTACCTAGCAGCAGGAACACAGTGTCAGGAGGCAGCGCTGCGCCCAAGCAATAAAACAGATCAATCTCTGTAGTTCAAATCTCCCCACCCACACCAGCGGGAGTGTAATGTGTAGGCTAACTGTATAATACATATACCTTACGGTTTCTCCAGTCCAGAGGAGCCCGCAGACGCTACCTTGAGACCTTCAAACGTACGAACGAAGCCGGCTGATGCCCTGAAGAGAGGACGGAGAGTACTTCATGTCCCAGTGTGGGAGCCGTGTGACGCAGGACTGCTCATGTTCGCGGTTGGGGTGCTGTCTAGATTCTGGATGCCGCTTTTTCTCTGGTTACGATCACAGACTAGCTCACCACCGTGAAGTCTATCAACAAGAACAGCCGCGAAACGTTATTCCCACGTTTGGGGTCAGTCCCTTCTAAAGTTTAGGCTACACTTCACCCTGCCGTAATGGAGGACGTATAACGGCCGATATACGTCCTCCATTGACGGTAATGGGCGCACGGCGCCAAGCGGGAGCGGTACGGGTGTGCAGCACATGTGCGGCACTGTATCCCGGGATCAAGATAGGACCTTTGTCCTAGCTCTATGGAGATTGTCGGGGTTGAGCTGCGCTCACCTCCTCCTCATCCCTGTGCACTGCCGTTTCCCCATACGGTACAGTACATACGGCAACGGCAGTGTTGAATATAGCCTACTCAATGTTACAAAATGATTTTTTTTCCAATGTTATAAATAGCAGCGATTACTCCCTTTAAAAAACAAACAGAATGGTGCCGTATTGTGCTGCTCGCCCCTTTCCATCCGGAGTTTCTCTGTTCTAAGTTACGTGTCAAAACCTTCTTCAGCAGTGAAATGGCGGAAAAGATGAACCTCTTCCATATATTCTGGCCCTCACTCCCCATGTGCCTCTTGTTCGCCTCATTCATAATTAGGAAGCAAATCCAGTTACACTGCCAGAGCACATACAGGTGTGTTATGGGTGACCCACCCAGCGCTCCCTCTTCAGAGAGCATGTTATAATTAGTAGCACCAGCAGTTACATGAAATGTGATAGTGCTTGCACAAGCGCTAAGTTATTGTTGGGAAGAAGTGGACTGGATAGCAGAATATGGGGAAGGTGCAAAGGACAAGAATATCCATGAGATGATTTTTATTGTTGCAATAAAATCCGCGACTCTCGCTGACCTCTCAAATGCTCTCAAAAGGAGTGTCTCTGTGCCGTGACTTGGTACCCGCCCAAAATTAAGTCTAATGTTGATGCTGGGGAGGGGGATGACCCGTATTTTCCGCTTCCCGCTGCTTTTTCCCCACAGTTAGTTGGTTTTAACTTCCTCCTCTTTTCTCTCAGGCCAAGAGACTGTCCGACATCTCACATGAGGCCGTTCCTCAAGTGACTTCCCAGTTTGGGGCGACGGGCACATAATAAGGACTCCTCAAAAGTGTTTTATTTTGTTTATTGTGTACCAACTATAAACAGGTTATGGTCTGTCATAATAATGTTCTATTACTGCTAGAATACTAAGAGTTTTATCACAGTAGTTCGGAGCGTTAAAACACAAAAAAACCAAGAACATTTAGAACGTCGTCTCTACAGACGTGTATAACAAAGTTAACTAACACAGCTGTGCAGGTAAGTCCCTGCTCCTCACTAGGTATTGCTTCATGGACAGGAGCCTCACTGCACAGGAATCTTATATGATCCATCATATACTGGAGAATTAATTGGGATAGATTCTTTCCCAGCCTAATGCACACTGTGTGCTTGGCCTTCCGCAGGTCCCTGATGTTGCTTGGTGTGCAGCATACATGGCATTCAAACGTTTACATACTGCAACATTTCTTCCAGTATCATAGGATTAGTGTGTTTCCGATGCCCTAACTCCAAGGGGGACGATCATTGGTCGAGAACCAAAAAAAAAAAGGGACAAAAACAGCTAAAAACAATTCTCGCTTCATCCCGTCTGGTAGGAAGGCTAAGAGATAGCGGTAGAGAAAACAGAGATATGGTCCGGAAGTCGGGTGGGTGCCGAGGGTTGAGGCCTTTTGGAAAATTTAGTTAGGTATCGGAGAGCATGAAAAAAAGCCTGGAGGGGAAAGACGGTGGGACAAATATAGGTAAAGGAAAGAGGCCTGGTAACTTCCACTCCGAAGGATGATGGCGATGGGAGTGGGGAAGGAGGGTTGTAGCAATAGAGGTGTGTGGGTAGGAAAGGGAGGATGCGAAAGGAGTATGGAGTATGGTGAGGGTTAACGAAAAGAAGGAAGGATAAAGTGGGGGAGAGGGGCGAAGATAACCGTGGATCATGGCCGTGGAATATTCTTGGGTGAACGGTTGGAAGGCAAAGAGAAAGGCATCGGGTTGAATAAGAAAAGCGGTGCGCTTGAGTTCTAAGAGCTCCTACTTACTTTCGTGCATCATATGGGCGAGTGGAGGGGGACGTGTTGCGACGGAGATAAGGAAAAGGGGTGGGGGTAAGGGGAGTTGTTAGGAGGGGTAGTGTCGAACGGGAGGAGGCCCTTGCGCGTCCGTATCAAGATAGGAATTCAAGGCTCTGTTAGTCAAGGACCCCGTGAGGCGGTGGGCTTCTGAGGGCGGTGTGGGAAATAGGATGAGTCTCGTCAGAGGGCTCAAGGGATCGCGGTGTGTTTTCCCAGGAGAGAAGCGGGGCGCGGTATAGCGGTGTCGGAGGATCGGAGCTTGGAAAATCATTAAGGGGGTACGGAGATGGCGTCCCTCGTAGACGCGACCCCCGTGTGGAGTAATCGCCGCAATATAAGCAGGTACCAGGCTGTGTGGCTCCTTTGTTCAAAAATCTCATCTGCCTATGCTGATGGGTTTATCTCGTTCCAGCGGATAACATTATTACCCTTGCGGTTTCTGCTAGCGACCGTGGACTGTTGAGAGGGAGTTTCCTGGCTCTGGAGGGTCGAGGGTCATGACCCCATTCTACAGGGGGTAATGATAGTTTCCCATAGATCCCTATTAATTAACGCACCCTCTCTTACTCCCAGAATCAAACTATCCTTCTATTACTTGGCATCACAGGGGGTGTGGCCTTTTGTCCCCACACCTGCACCATTCAGCACATGTCATGTGACCCGAGGGTTATTTCATTTAACCATTTTTACAATCTCCCCATGTATGTATCTTGAGGAAATCCCACCTCCATGCCTCTATTCCTCTCCATCCTAACACGGAGGCTGCTGGGATTTCATGTCAGAATACATTTGTAATATCTACCCCAAGTGGATTTAAAGGACCGTTAGATGACGTCACATGACAGGGCATTTTTTAAGCTAAATGTAGGGGGCAGTTATTAATGGGTTATCTGTAAGATGTGGGTACAGGTTCCCTTTAGCACCGCGTGTATATCGCTTCTTGGAGTGGTATTGGATGGTTGCAATAGATGAAAGCTGGGAAATTGACACGCTAAAAGGCGAAAATACCGACCCAAAATGCACTTGATTACCCCAGTTACACATTACAGAAGGGGGTTATGTATCTAATGCACGGGCCTGCCGCACATACAGGGAGCCAGGGTCCGAAATCCCTCAGTTATCAGGTACTAATACATATTTACTGAACCCATCTACTACTGCCCCCCCAATGCTCATCAAAAGTGATCCTAAATATATCCCTACATACACTGATGCCCAATGTGAGGAAAGCCAAATATACGACTATGAATGCACTGACCAGCCTGCTTGTAATCTGTTACGCAATGGAAACACATAGTTCTGCCTAAGAGCTGTAGCCACACATCCTATTTTGCAAGATTCCCTCATACAAGTCATGTTTGTGACTAATCGAGACATCAGCCATAAACTACAGATAGTAACATTATCTACTCACTGCAACAACCAGCGCCCCCCAGTGCCTGTTAGGAACTGGACCTGGTTTAGAGATTTAAGGGTGTTTCCGACCACCAATTAGAAACCGCTTTCTACAGATTGGTGTAACTGCTAATCGTAGGGTCTCAGGATGATATCCCACATACACTAGACGAGGGGTCCGAGAGCCTCAGTCCCTGAGCCCCCACCGATCAGCAAGTTAAAAAAGGCCCATCCACAGGAACTCACGTGTTTGGAGGAAAACCCTTTTAACCACTCTGTCCTCAATATCCCCAATATCACAGACCCTCATCATCCATTCCCGCAATCCGACCACTGGGGAATATAGAAACATAAAACACATATACGTGAACCAATTTAAACGCGCTATAAAAAAAAATCATCAGAAGCCCAGATCTGGCGCATAACACTCGTAAACTACAATCGTAACTTAGATTGGAAATAACTGGCGATGATCCTTTCCTCTCCATATCGGATGTGTGGGGGGGCGTCTAAAGGGATTCGCATAACCGATCCGATGTGTCCCCCTCAAAATCAGCAGACAGAAAGCCGACTTTGCTGCTGATGATGTAAACCGTTTGTGGATTTTGGTTCCAAGGTTTATTTAAAGGGGTTGTCCAGAAGTTGACACTGCTGCTTCCCCCCCCCCCCTGACCAGTGGAACGGGTCCGGTATTGACAGCTCGTTACATAGAAATGAAGGGCGCTTATTTGTAATCCCACACACATGGTCCTGGTCAGAGAGGTGTTTTGGGACCTTGGAAACCTTATAAGTCCCCTGAACAGATAGAAAACCAACCAGATAACACATAATATATTGAGCACTAGCAAACCAGCTGCACCCTGTACCATGGAACTGTGATGGGTTCGTAGACTGGTCCTATAATTGGGGCTGGATTAAAGCCCCCGCAGATGGAGTGCAGGCTCAGAGCCTTTAGGTGAATAGGTAAGAACTACAATGACATCCAACCTTAAAAACAACAAAACAGGAGGTGGAGACACTTTCGGATGGACTCTTAGAACCTGCATTTGAATCCTGGCAACCAGCGATCCGCCATTGTGAGCAAGTCCTTCATGCCACGCCAAACAGATAAAAAAAAAAAAATATCAAACTCAGACGCCTTCATTCATCAATAATACTCCTTCCTACTGGCGCGATATATTGCCCAAATGAACATGGCCCCAGCCATGTACTTCAGGGTTGAGGAGACTCATTCCAGCATAAGGACCAACCGTACTCTCCACGCCCCCTCGAGGGAGGGGCAGACTCCTCGCAGCATGTACAAACCGCTGGAAAGCACACCACAGCTCCCAAAGTGCACACACCTTCAAATGGGAAACTATCCTGTAGGTGGGCGCCATCTGGTAACACAAACAGCATAGGGCACAGGTGGCATTATACATACCTGCCAGGAGGTGCAATGCCCCGGTGCCCATAGCTGGATACAGACTGCGGCACACAACAGCCACCAGAACCGAACAATGGCGCCAAAAAATATCATCCACAAGGCGACCAATGGCAGCAGGAACGGGCAGCGCCAACAATCTGAAAAGAAACAAGTCATCAGAGACCCCACCGACCCCAGGGTCGTCCCACATGATTGATGCCCCGTAGTGTAGGGCCTGGATTTACTCACATGTACGGATCAGGTCAATCTCTGTGTTGTGATTTCTCAGGGCTGCGAGTATTCTCTAGAACTATCCGAAAAGACAGTGACACGCAGCGCAGGTCAGTAGATATCTGGGGACAACAGAGAGGTGAGTATGTGATTCCATTGGATTTTATCCTGCAGCAGTGACATCTGGCACAATCACCTGCATATGTAACACTCACTCCTATCTTCCTGCGGTCACACCAACACGTTAATTCACCCTCTTCATCAGCCAGTTACCAGCACATACCCTAGTACTTCATGGCCCAACTCAACCATCAGACTCTTATTGCTGCGAGGATAACGTCTGATGCACTGCGGCCACAGCCCCAGGCCCCCGTTGCCAGTGGTTACAAAGCGCGTCCGTTTTAAGCCTTCTCATTTGGCCTTTCCCGTTCATTTATGATTCATTTGCAGCCGTCTCGCTTACGTTGTCGAGGACAGGGGAGGTTGAAGTAGTGGTACCAAGGAAGACGGTGCCCACCGCTGCAGAAAGTTAAATCCGGACAGGGAGATGGACGCTGCCCATCAACAACGCGTGGCAAGCGGTTATCCATGGCTCCCCAGCACGTCCTCCAGGTCCTCAAACTACAGGGGCAATCTGTCAGAGACGGCAACAACAGAAAGTGTTAGATAAGCCTCACCCCAGATCCTGACCCGGGAGTCTCTGAGCTAACGAGGGAACGCCGGGCAGGGGAGTATGGGGGGACCCGGCCGTGGCATGGGATGTAATTGGGTGAACGTGCACGGGCATGGGAGGTAATGGGGGGACGCGGCCGGGCAGTGGAGGTTTAATGGGTGGGACGCGGCCGTCAGGGGAGTATGGGGGGAACTTGGCCGGGCAGGGGAGGTCTGGGGGGACGCTTCGGCCGGGAGGTAATGGGGGGGGGGGGGGGAACGCAGGGCGGGCATGGGGAGTATGGTGGGGGAATAACGCTGCCAGTCAGGGGAGGTTAATGGGGGTGGGGGAACTCGGCCGGCGCAGGGGAGGTAATGGTGGGGAACGCGGGCCGGCAGGGGAGGTAATGGTGTGGGAACGCGCCGGGCAGGGGAGGTTAAATGGTGGGGTAAACGCGGCCTGGCAGGGAGGTAATGGTGGGGGGGGGAACCGCGGCCGGGCAGGGGAGTAATGGGGTAATGGGGGGACGCGGCCGGGCAGGGGAGGTAATGGTGGGGGAACGGCGGTCCGGCAGGTAGGTAACGGGGGGGGTAACGCGGCCGTCAGGGGGTGTAATGGTGGGGAAACGCGCCGGCAGGGAGGTAATGGTTGGGGACGCGGCCGGGCAGGAGGAATGGGGACGCGGGGGCCGGGCAGGGGAGGTATGGTGAGGGAATGTAGCCGGGCATGGGAGGTAGGGGAACGCGCCGGCATCGGGAGGTAAATGGTGGGGAACGCGGCCGGTGCAGGGGAGGTAATGGGGGGGAACGCGGCCGGGCCAGGGGAGGTAATTGGGGGACGCTGCCGGGCCGGGGAGGTAAGGGGAGGGGGAACCCTGCCGGGCAGGGGGTATGGGGTATGGGGGGGAGACCGGCCGGGCCGGGGATGTATGTTGGGGAACGCGGCCGGGCAGGGGAGGTATGGGGGTACGCGGGCCGGCAAGGGAGGTATGTGGGGGAACGCTGCCGTGCAGGGGAGTACTGTGGGGGGAACGCGGCACGGCATGGGAGGTAATGGTGGGGGAACGCGGCCGGCGGGGAGTCATTTGGTGGGAACCGGCCGGTCATGGGAGGTACTGGGGGGGGACGCGGCCGGGCGGGGAGGTAAGGTGAGGGAGGTAGCGGCAGGGGAGGTAATGTTGGGGGAACGCGGCCTGCCGGGGAGTAATGGGGGAACGCGGCCAGGGTCAGGGGAGGTAAATGGGGGGACGCGGCCGTGCAGGGGAGGTATGGGGGGGGAACGCGGCGGGCGGGAGGTAATGGGGGGGAACGGCGGCCGGTGCATGGGCGTATGGTGGGGGAACGCGCCGGCAGGGGAGGTAATGTGGGAACGCGGCCGGCAGGGAGGTATGTGGGGAACGCGGCCGGGCAGGGGATGTCATGGGGGGAACGCGGCCCCGGGCAGGGGAGGTAATGGGGGGAACGCGGCCGGCAGGTGGACGGTAATGCTGAGGGGGGAACGCGGCCGGCAAGGGGAGGTAATGTGGGGGAACGCGGCCGGGCGGGGAGGTAAGTGGTGGGAACGCGGACCGGGCAGGGGAGGTTATGGTTGGGGACGCGTCCGGCATGGGAGTTATGGTGGGGGACGCGGCCGGTGCAGGGGAGGTAATGGTGGGGGAACGGCGCCGGGCAGGGGAGGTCGTGGGGGGACGCGTCCGGGCAAGATAGGTTATGTAATGGGGGGGCACGCGGCCTGGGCAGGTAGGTAATGGTGGGGGAACGCGCCGGGCAGGGAGGTAATGGGGGACGCGGCCCCCCGCCCCCGGGCAGGGTAGTATGTTAGGTAAGGTAGCCGGCGAGGGGAGGTATGGGGTAACGCGCGGTCAGGGGAGTATGGTGGGGGAACGCGGCCGGCCAGGGGGTAATGGGGGGGGAACGCGGCGCGGGCAGGGGAGGTATGGGGGGACGCGGCCGGGCGGGTAGGTAATGGGGGGGGGGGACGCGCCGTCAGGGAGGTAATGGGTAATGGGGGGACGCGGCCGGGCAGGGAGGTAATGTGGGGGAACGCGGCCGGGCAGGGGAGTATGGGGGGAACTCGGCCGGCAGGTGGAGGTAATGGTGGGGGAACGCGGAGCCGGCCTGGGAGGTAATGGTGGGGGAACGCGGCTGGCAAGGGCGGTAATGGTGGGGGACTCGCCGCAGGGGAGGTAATGGTGGGGAACGCGGCGTGCAGGGAGGTCATGGGGGGACGCGGCGTGCAGGGGAGGTAATGGTGAGGGAAGGTTAGCCAGCCGGCAAGGGGAGGTACTGGTGGGGGAACGCGGCCGGCAGGGGAGGTAAGGGGTGAACGCGTGGCCCGGGCAGGGGAGGTCAATGGATGGGGGGGGGAACTCGGCCGGGCAGGGAGGGAATGGGGGGGAACGCGCAGGCAGGGTAGGTAATGGTGGGGGAATCGCGGCCGGGCATGGGAGGTAATGTGGGGGAACGCGCCCGGGCGGTGAGGTAATGGTGGGGGAACGCGCCGGGCAGGGAAGGTTATGTGTGGGGGAACGCGCGGGCTGGGAGGTAATTGTGGGGAACGCGCCGGGCATGGGAAGGTAAAATGGGGGGAAACGCGGGCCGGGCAGAGGGGAGTGTAATGGTGGGTGAACGCGGCCGGGCAGGGGAGGTATGGTGGGAAACGCGGCCGGGCAAAGGGAGGTATGGTGGGGAAACGCGGCCGAGGCAGGGGAGGTAATGGTGGGGGCACGCGGCCGGGCAGGGAGGTAATGGGGGGGGAGCGGCCCGGGCAGGGGAGGTAATGTGTGTGGTGGTTTAATGTGTGGGTTTTTTGGAGGTTCGTTGGGGGGGGAATCGGCCTGGCATGGAAGGTAATGGTGGGGGGGGAATCGGCCGGGCAGGGGAGTTATGGTGGGGTTGGAACGGCCGGTCTAGGTAGGTAATGGTGGGGTGGGGGAACCTGGCCGGGCTGTGTAGGTACTGGGGGGAGCGCGTCCGGGCATGGGAGGTAATGGTGGGGGACGCGGCGGACAGGGGAGTTACTGGTGGGGGGACGCGGCCAGGAGGACAAGAAAAAAAAGGGGGGGAGAAAAGGGAAAAAAAAGGGGAAAGGAAGGAGGGAAGAACATGGGAGGTAATGTGGGTGGACGCTGCCGAGCATGGGAGGTAATTGATGAATGGGGGGACACGGCCGGGCAGGTGAGGTAATGGGGGGACGCGGCCGGGGAGGTATGGTGATGGGGGTACTGCGGCCGAGCCGGGGAGTTATGGGGACGCGGCAGGGAGGTCATGGGGTGATGGGGGGGACGCGGCCGAGCAGGGGATGTAATGGGGGACCACTGCCGGGCAGGGGAGGTAATGGGTGTGACGCGGCCCGGGCAGGGGAGAATGGGTGGGGAACGCGGCCGGGCGGGGAGGTAATGGTGGGGAAACGCTGCCGGGCAGGGGAGGTAATGGTGGGGTAACGCTGCGGGCCAGGGGAGGTCACTGGGGGGAACGCGGCCGGGCAGGGAGGTTGGTGGGGGGAACGGCCCGGCCGGGCAGGGGTCGGTAAATGTGGGGGTAACGCGGCCGGGCATGGGAGGTAATGGTGTGTGGAACGCGGCGGGCAGGGGAGGGATGTGGGGGGGGAAGCGGCCGTGCTGGGTAGGTAAATGTGGGGGGGGAGCGTCCGGGCACGTGGATGTCAGGGTGGGGGTGGGGAAGCGGCCGGGCAGGGGAGGTAATTGGTGGGGGGTGAAGCGGCCGGGCAGGGAGGTAATGGTGGGGGGGGAATCCGGCCGTGCAGGGAGGTAATGATTGTGGGGTTGGAAGCGGCCGTCAGGGGAGGTAATGTGGGGGGGGAAGCGGCAGGGCAAGGGAGGTAATGGTGGGGGGGAGATGCCGGCACGGGAGGTAATGGTTAGGGGGGGGACGCGGCCGGGCCAGGAGGTAATGGTGGGGGGGGAAGCGGCCGGGCAGGGAGGTAATGGTGGGGGAACGCGCCAGGGCAGGGGAGGTAATGGGGGGGGGGAAGCGCCGTGCAGGGTCAGTAATGGTGGTGGGGGGAAGCTGCCGTTGCAGGGAAGGTAATTGTTGGGGGGGAAGCCGGCCGGGCAGGGAGGTAAGTGTGGGGGGGGAAGCGGCCGGCAGGGGAGGTAATGGTGGTTGGGGGAAGCGGGCCCGGCAGGGGGAGGTAATGGTGTGGGGGAAGGCCGGGCAGGGAGGTAATGTTGGGGGGGACTCGGCGTGCAGGGAGGTAATGGTGGGGGGAAGCCGGGCCGGGCAGGGGAGGTAATGGTGGGGGGACGCGGCCGGGCAGGGGAGGTAATGGTGGGGGGGGAATCGCGGGCAGGTAGGTTAATGGTGTGGGGGAAAGCGGCCGGGCAGGAGGGATGGTTGGCGGGGGGGGGGCCGCGGCCGGGCAGGGGAGGTATGGCGGGGGGGGGAAGCGGCCGCGGGCATGGGAGTAATGGTGGTGGGGGGTTTGGGGGGGGAAAGACGCTGCCTGTCAGTTGAGGTAATGGGGGGACTGCGGCCTTGCAGGGGAGGTAATGGTGGGGGTGGGGGGGACGCGGCAGGACAGGAGTTCAGGTGGGGGGACGCGGCCGGCAGGAGGTAATGATGTAATGGGGACAACGTCCGGCAGGGGGAGGTAATGGGGGGACGCGGCCGGTATGTTATGGGTGATGGGGGGGATTGGGGGGACGCTGCGAGCAGGGTGATGTAATGGTTGTACGGCGGCTGGTAGGTCAGGGTTGATGGGGGGACGCGGCCGAGCAGGGGAGGTAATGGGGGGACAACGGCCGGGCATGGGGTAATATGGGTGGACGCGCCTTTCAGGAGGAGGTAATGGTGGGGACGCGGCCTTGCAGGGGAAGGTAATGGTGGGGGACGCGGCCGGGTGCAGGGTCATGTAAGATGGGGGGGACGCGGCCGGGCAGGGGAGGTAATGGGGGGACGCGTCCGCTCAGGGGAGGTAATAGAAGACACATTAGTTGATATATACTGATTAATTATCATCCTCCCTGACATACTTCTCCCCTCCCCCATACACAGTCCAGGAGCAGCCCCCATCATTCATACATAGAGCAGCAGCTGTGGTCATGCTGGGGCTTGTAGTTCTCCGGACAGCACATTACTGCGGTGTATACAGGACGTGGCCCCTCACACACCGAGAAATCTAACGATTAGTCTCCATCCTCACCCTCACAATCCGCAGCGTCCTGACGCCTCTTCCGGGTCACCGGGCGCAATGTATTGTGGGGAGGGTAGTTCTGGCAACAAAACACAACTAGAACGCATGCGCAGCGCGCCAGAGAATAGAAACTGCGGGACATGAGCGCCACCTGCTGCTGGGAGGTCAGTGCTGCAGTGTCTCCCTCTATAGCTGCAGACATTACCCTGCTCCTGGTACATAGGCCTCAGCGCATGCACCTGCAGCTAGGAGGTCGGTGCTGCAGTGTCTCCCCCTATAGGAGGCTGCAGACATTACCCTGCTCCTGGTACACAGGCCTCAGCGCATGCACCTGCAGCTGGGAGTGGTCGTTGCATGCAGTGTCCCTCCCCCTATAGGAGGCTGCCGGACGGTCGGCAGACTTGATCCTGTTAACCCTCACCTTCCTCAGCGCATGCAGCTGTGAGGTCAGTGCTGCAGTTCCCTCCCCCTATAGGAAGCTGCAGACATTATCCTGTTACCTCACACATGCCTCAGCGCATGCAGCTGCAGCTAGGAGGTCAGTGCTGCAGTGTCTCCCCCTATAGGAGGCTGCAGACATTATCCTGTTACCTCACACATGCCTCAGCGCATGCAGCTGCAGCTAGGAGGTCAGTGCTGCAGTGTCTCCCCCTATAGGAAGCTGCCCATTATCCCTGTTACCTCACACAGGCTCACGCATGCACCTGCACTTGATTTCATTGCTGCAAGTGGTCTCCCTCTATAGGAGTCTTCAGGAAGCTGTCAGACATTACTCTGCTCCTGGTCACAGGCCTCACGCCTGCAGCTGGGGGGTTAGTGCTGCAGTGTCTCCCTCTGCAGGAAGCTAGAAAAATTGAGGCACATTTACTTACCCGTCCGGAGGAGTTCATCAAGTACGGAGTGTCGGACGATAATGCACAATCACCAGTTAAATACCTGTCACAGCGGGTAAATTTCGAAAACTGAAAATCCGACGAAAGTGCGATCCGCGGACCCATAGTAAATAAGCCCCATTATCCTACTTCTCCACACAGGCCTCAGCACATCTCCCTCTATAGGAGGCTGCAGGAAGCTATTAACTTGTCCTAGTTGTTCTCCTTGATAAGCAATCTGCTGGGACTGCTGGACCACAACGGTGGTAAGATCAGACAGTTTTGGTAGCGGTACCTTGGCGGATCTTACTGTCAGGCTTCTGAGTTTAGGGAACCACCTGGACCACCGCGAACGATGCTGTAATCCGACACCTGGGATCGGAATCTAAGTGGCACCCAGTCTTCACCAGAGCCGGCCACAAAGCGGGTTGGACTTGCTACGGTATGGTACCACCAGGTCGTTCCACAGGTGCAACTAGCCCGCGGTGGCAGCCAAGGTTGAGGTACAAAGTCAGCAGGCAATCTCGTGGTCAGGGACAGACAGGAGGTCAAGACAGGCGGCAGAGGTTCGGGGTCAGAGACTGATCAGGAGGTCTGAGCTGGCAGCGCAGTCCCATTTCATAACTATATATAGCCCTCTATAATAACTTTATACAGTCCCCTATAATAACTATATACAGACCCTTATAATAACTATATACAGTCCCCGATAATAACTATATCTGACCCCTATAAAACTATATCCAGTCCCCCCTATAATAATATTCAGACCCTTATATAACTAATACACGTCCCCTATAATAATATATACATACCCCCTATAATAACTATACCAGACCTTATATACTATATACAGTCCCCTATAATCTCTCTATATAGCCCCTAGAATAACTTATGCAGAGCCCCCTATAATAACTATTACAGACCTATAATAACTATATACAGACCCCCTATCATACTATACACGGACCCTTATAATAACTATCTACATACAGTCCCCTATAATAACTATACCTGACCTTATAAAACTTATGCAGTCCCCTATAATAACTATATAGACCCCCTATAATTAACTTATATCAGACTGTCCGGGCTCGGGGTCAGTAAACTCCTGGACTACGGGGAGATAACAGTAGTCCAAACACTTGACCCGGGAATCTATACGATGGATAGACTCGAAGAACGGAGCTGCCTCACGACCCAGATCCAAGAAGTTATAGGAGAACTCACCGAGGTAGCAAATTGGAATCCAGTGTTCTGACGGTGCAGAATATGAAGTTGACGGAGGTAACAGCCCAAATCTGATCACCCCTTTCTACTTGACCATTGGCTGTGGGTGGTAAGCAGAAGAAAAGTCCAGATTTACTGCAGCTGATACACAGCAACGCATGAAATTATATACAAACTGGACCCTCTTGGTTCGTGACACGATGGGGCATAGTTACTAAGGGTCGGCGGACCGCATTCTGTCGGGGTTTCCCTAATTTGTGTTTCCTTGCCCGGGGTTTTTGGTGGCACGCGATCGGATTGTGGCGCTCGGTGCGACTTTTATGTGTTACAATTGGGGCGTGGCCTTCAGACAATCCGACTGATTCGGACAAACCACGGAATTTAAAATACAAATTGTGTCACAAATCAGCATCACATAACCAACCCGGGAAGAGATGGTGAACTCCTTCGGACCTCATCGGGGAAGCGACGGATGCGGAAATCGGGCGTCACGAGCTATGTGAAGCGTCGGAAGTCGAATCCTTGTTGACGACCACATTGGGGATTGCGACGGACGGGTAAGTAAATGTCCCGATGTGTTGCGGAAGTCCATAACGCCGGAGATATGCTTGAAAACAAACTGTCACGACTGGAGAAGAAGGAATACCTGGAAGAGACCGTACTAGTTGGTCTGTCCACACACCGAGTGACCAATTCCCATAGCCACGGAGACCACGGGCGACTGGTACGGAACCGTGGGAAAAAAAAAAAAAAAGTTACATTACCGCCGGTTTGAGCGAGATGGCTTGTTACATGCCACAGGAGAACAGGATACATGAATCCCGACCATCCTTGACCAGTCTGGTCACCGTAGTAGCCCGGAGATGAGGGCCATGGAACGGTGCACTCCTGGTGCCCCGGCCGTCCCGTGAAGCATGTCTCAAAGCGAATCCTCTTTACCATAATGAAGGCAAATATACTTTCTTGTCAGGGAGGTAGCTGCCAAATAATCCACCAGAGGCGCAAAACATTTGGTTTCAGGAGAGTTGTTGTGCCGGGGACCGGCTCTTCTCCAATGCATTGAAGCATGGGAAGTGGCATCTGCCTGACATTCCTTTACTCCCGCAGTACGGAAATGGGTCAGCAGATTGATCCTGAAAAGACAGTGACCAACGGGCTTTGTCTGGGATTAAGGTGCTGGGCTGTCTGGAGATACAGGAGGTTCCTTACTGGTCGGTATAGCAAACAAAAACCGCATGATGAGCTCCTTCCAGTAGTATCAGCACTCTTCTGAGAGTTTGATGGCTAACAGGTCTCTATCTCAAAGAGTAACTTTTCTCTGCATGGGAAAGTCTTGAGAAAAAAACACAGTTCAGAGTACGGCCTTGGACCTTTCTGGGTGAGCATCGCCCCCTGCAACTAAAAGGATGCGCCAGCCCCAAGATGCATGGGCTTCCCAGTGTAAGGCCTGGAGAGAACTGGAGCCAGGAAATGCGGACTTCAAGCCTGAGAACCCTGTCTCACCAGAATCGCGCGCAAAGAAGCCTTATGGTCTTGGTGTGGCAGGTGCCACCAGGTCGTTCACAAGGTGCGACTACCCGCAGTAGCAGCCAAGGTAGACGTACCAACTCAATCGGAATCTCGGATCAGGCACGTTCAGGCAGTCAGGGTAGGATGGCAGCGATGCAAAGGTCAGAGACAAGTCCGGTCACAACAGGAGATCAAGGCATGAACAGGAATGGAGAGGAACATGGAACACAATGGAATCTTCTCTAAGGCTTTTGGCTCAAAAGATCCAAGGGGAGTGATGGAAGCCGCTGGTTTATGTAAAGCCCCGACGTGCCAGCGGCCATCAGCTGTGCGCTGGGCCCTTTAAATCTTGAGGCGGAGTGCGACCACCCAAGGAAGTGAATGCGTGCGCCAACCAGCCACTCGGAAGCAGGAGTACGAATGTTAGGGCTGGGGAAAGGGGCGCCGTCGAGACGTGGATCGCAGGGAGACCCGTGACACAGACCCTATATACGAATACGTCCCCTATATAACTATATACAGTCCCCTATAATACCTGTATACAGTCCCTAGAAAAACTATATACAGGCCCCTCTATAATAACTATATATCCAGTCCCCTATTACGATATACAGTCCCCTCTATAACTGATACAGGCCCCTATAAACTAATACAGCCCCTCTATAATAACTATATACAGTCCCCTATAATAGTTATACATCCCCTATAAAAACGATATACAGTCCCCTATCAAAACTATATTAGACCCTATAATAACTATATACAGACCCTATAATAACTATTACAAGACCACCCTATAATACTATACACGACCTTATTAACTATATACAGTCCCGATAATACACTATACACGGACCCTCATAAGAAAGATAACGCCTTATATTTATACAGACCCTATAAGAACTATGTACAGTCCACTAATAATTATAATCACGTCCCTCATCTTCCCTTCGCGGTGTCATTATAGTGGTTCGGAGGTGTACCAATTGTGGGCACCATGTCCAATGTCGGTGGCCGTCACCATCCATCTTGTTATACCTCCGAACATCTATGGCAGAGAAGGGATTTTATTGTTCCCCCCCCCCCGCTGCCATATACTCGTGGGGCACATTTAGGGTTATGGCACGGGGAGCTCGGACCTAATACACTTGTTGGGCCACCCCCGAATTGCCCACATTTATTGGGGGCCGGTTCTTTAAGGGCAAAAGTGGTGGGGCCAAGGGGCGTGCACCCCCACCCACCCCTATTGAGCCATCCCCTGTTTGGACTGAATTTGTTTCAGCATTGATAGCTGGGTGGGTTCAGAGATTGAAGATTGAAACCTTCCGATGCCCCTTCTTCTCAGCTTGAGAGAGAGGTGGGTAGAGGTGCGTGGAGGGCATAGAAGGTAGTTAAAGGTCAAAAATAATTGGGGTTGTGAGATAGGGAAGTTGAAAATATTAAATGAAGTAATCCTGTTTAGCAGACGTTATGGCAGAATTTATTAGGAAAGCACTGCCCTTAGTGTTAGAGAGCTGGTAACCGAGTCGGAGTGAAAATTAAGTCAGCATATATAATTTTTTATGATCTTTCTCATATCTATCAGTCTATCAGTCTATCCTCGTCAAAGCAGTTTAGGTCTGAAGTTGAAACGTCGCCAGGGTATTATTATGTCTGCTCATTATTACTATTATAAGGATAAAGCTTCATAATCGGCCCTATTGAGGCATGTTCAGTTTTTCAGGCAAACAAGAATAGAACTATAATTGACAGATATTACACTATATTGGTATCATCCACGCCCTCGTCTTTTGTTCTCTGTCAGTGGGGGGTGTCCATGATCTGGGTTTGTTGTTGTGCCTCAGGTTAGAGGTTCTGTGTCTCCCCGTCATCCTGCATGCCCTCTTTTCTCTTCAGTGGGGGGTGTCCATGAGCTGTGTTTGTTGTGTGCCTTCAGGGTCTGAGGTTCTGTGTCTTCCTCCTTCCATCCGGCCCTCTCTTTCTCTGTCAGTGGGGGTGTCCATGAGCTGGGTTGTTGTGTGCCCAGGTATGAGGTTCTGTGTCTTCCTGCCTTCCATCCGGCCCTCTACTCCTTCATGGGGGGTGTCCATGAGCTGGGGTTGTTGGTGCCCTCAGGGTTAGGAGTTCTGTGTCTTCCTCCTTCCATCCTGCACTCTCTTCTTCTCTGTCGTGGGGGGAGGGGGTGGTCCATGAGCTGGGGTTGTTTTTTTGCCTCAGTTAGGAGGTTCTGTGTCTCTTCCCTCATCCCTCCTCGCTTCTCTTCAGTGGGGGGGTGTCCATAAACTGGGGTTGTTATGTGCCTCGGTTTTAGGAGGTTCTGTGTATTCCTCCCTCCATCCCGCCCTCTCTTCTCTGTCAGTGGGGGGTGTCCATGAGCTGCTTGGGTTGTTGTGTGCCCTCAGGTTAGAGTTCTCGTGTCTTCCTCCCTCCATCCCGCCCTCTCTCTTCTCTGTCATTGGGGGTGGCCTGAGCTTGGGTTGTTGTGTTTGGCCTCAGGTGTAGGAGGTTCTGTGTCTTCCTCTTCCCTCCGCCCTCTCTTCTCTTCAAGTGGGGGTTGTCCATACGCGTGGGTTGTTTGTGCCTCAGGTTTGGAGTTCTGTGTCTTTTTACTCCCTCCATCGCTCCCCGCGCCCCTCTTCGCTGTCAGTGGGGGGTGGTCCATGAGCCGGGGTTGTTGTGTGCCTCAGTTGGAGGTTCTGTGTCTTCCCTCCCTCCATCCCGCCCTTCTTCCTCTGTCAGTGGGGGGGTGTCCATGACTGGGGTCTTGTGTGCTCAGTTAGGCCGGTTCGTCCTTCCGTTCCTCCTTCCTCCTGCCCTCTCTTTCTCTGTCCAGTGGGGGGTGTCCATGAGCTGAGGTTGTTTGTATCCTCAGGTTGGAGGTTCTGTCTGTGTCCTTCCCCCTCCATCCCCACCCTCTCTCTTCTCTCTGTCCTGGAGGGTTGTCCATGACGGGGTTTGTTGTGTGCAGTCAGTTAAGGTTCTGTGTCTTGTCCTCCATCCTGCCCTCTCTTCTCTATCAGTGGGGGGTGTTCCATGAGCCGGGGTTGTTGGTGTGCCTCAGGTTAGTAGTTCTGTGTATTTCCTCCTCCCTCCAGCCCGCCCTCATCTCTTCTCCTGTCAGTGGAGGTTGTCAATGAGCCGGGGTTGTTTGTGTGCATCAGGTTAGGGTTCTGTGTCTTCCTCCATCCCGCCCTCGCTTCGCTATCAGTGGGGCGTGTGTCCATGAGCCTGGGTTGTTGGTGTGCCTCAGGTTAGGAGTTCTGTGGTCTTCCTCCCCCATGCCGCCCTCTCTCTCTGTCAGTGGGGGCTGTCCATGGCCGTGGTTGTTGTGTGCCTCAGGTTTAGGAGTTTTGTTCTGTCCTCCTTCCATCCTGCCCTCTCTTCTCTGCAGTGGGGGGGTGTCCATAGCCGGGGTTGTTGTGTGCCTCCCGGTCAGGAGTTCTGTGGTGTCCTTCCTCCTTCCATCCTGCCCTCTCTGCTTCTCTGTCAGATGGGGGGTGGTTTTTCCATGGAGCCGGGGTTGTTGTGTTCCGCAGGTTAGGAGGTTTCTGTGTCTTCCTCCTTTCCAATCCCCTCCTCTATTCTCTGTTAGGTGGGGGTGTCCAATGACTGGGGTTGTTGTGTGCCTCAGTTAGGAGGTTCTGTGTCTTCCCTCCGTCCATCCCGCCCTCCTCTTCTCCTGTCCAGTGGGGGGGGCCATGAGCCCGGAGTTGTTGTGTGCCTCAGGTTAGGAGGTTCTGTGTGTCCTCTGTCCATCCCGCCTCTTCTTCTCTGTCAGTGGGGTGTCCATGAGCTAGGTTGTTTTGTGCCTCAGGTTAGGAGGTTCTGTGTCCTGTCCTCCCTCCATCCCGCCCTCCTCTCTTTCTCGTCCGTGGAGGGGTCCATAGCGGGGTTGTTGTGTGCATCAGGTTAGGAAAAGGTTCTGTGTCTTCTCCATCCCGCCCTCCTCGTTCTCTATCAGTGGGGCGTTTCCATGAGCCGGGTTTGTTGTGTGCCTCAGGTTAGAGGCTTCTGTGTCTTCTCCGCCCTCCATCCCGCCCTCTCTTCTCTGTCATTGGGGGGTGTCCCATGATCCGGGGTTGTTGTGTGCCTCGGTTAGAGTTCTGTGTCTTCCCTCCGTCCACCTGCCCGTCTCTTCTCTGTCAAGTGGGGGTGGTGTCCATGAGCCGTGGTTTTTTTGTGTGCCTCAGGTCCGGAGTTCTTGTGTCGTTCCTCCTTCCATTCTGCTTACCCCTCTCTTCTCTGTCATTGGGGGTGTCCATACCGGGGTGTTGTGTCCTCAGGTTGGAGGTTCGTGTCTTCCGCCTTTCCTCCCTCCCTCTATCTCTGTTAGTGGGGTTTGTCCATAGGCTGGGGTTTGTTGTGTGCCTCAGGTTTAGGAGGTTCTGGTGTCTTCCTTCCTCCGTCCATCCCCCCCCCCCCGCCCTCTCTTCTCTGTCAAGTGGGGGGTGTCCATGACCGGGTTGTTTTGTGCCTCAGGTTAGGAGTTCTGTGTGTTTCCTCGTCCATCCCGCCCTCTCTTCTTCTGTCAGTGGGGGGTGTCCATGAGCCCGGGTTGTTGTGTGCCTCAGTTAGGAGTTCTGTGTCTTTCCTCTGTCCATCCCGCCCTCGTCTTCCTGTCGGGGGGGGTGTCCATAGCTGATGTTGTTGTGTGGCCTCATGTTAGGAGGTTCTGTTCTTCCATCCGCCCTCTCTTCCTCTGTCCAGTGGGGTGGTGTCCATGAGCTGGTGTTGTTGTGTGCCCTCAGGTTAGGATGTTTCTGTTTCTTCCTCCTCCCATCCTGCCCTCCTTCCTCTCGTCCTCTGGGTCGTGGGGGTGTCCCTGAGCTGGGGTTGTTTGTGTGCCTCAGGTTAGGAGGTTCTTTTGTTCTTCTTCTATCTCGTCTTCCCTCCAATCCTGCCCTCTCTTCTTCTGTCAGGGGGGGTGTCCTGAGCCGGGGTTGGTTTTTTTGCCTCAGGTAGGAGTTTCTGTGTCTTCATCCCTCCATCCCCCGCCCTCTCTTCGCTGTCAGTGGGGGGTGTCCATTAGCTGGGGTTGTTGTGTGCCTCAGGTTAGGAGTTGTGTGTCTTCCTCTCCATCCCGCCCTCTCCTTCTCTGTCGTTGGGGGTGTCCATGAGCTGGGTTTGTTGTGGTGGCCTCAGGTTAGGAGGTTTTGTGTATCCTCCCTCCATCCCGCCTCTCTTCTCTGTCAGTGGAGGGTGTCCATGAGCTGGGGTTGTGTTTTGTGTGCCTCAGGTAGGGGTTCTGTGTCTTCTCCTCCTTCCATCCTGGCCCCCCTCTTCTCTGTCAGTTGGGGGGTGTCCATGAGCCGGGTTGTTTGTGTGCCTCAGGTTAGGAGGTTCTGTGTCCTCCTTCCCTCCATCCCACCCTCCTTCTCTGTCAGTGGAATGGGTGCCATGATCTGGGGTTGTTGTGTGCCTCAGGTTAGAGGTTCTGTGGCTTCCCCTTCCATCCCCTCTCTTCTCTTTTCAGTTGGGGGGTTCCATGAAGCTGGGGTTGTTGTTGTGCCTCACGGTTAGGAGGTTTCTTTGTCTTCCTCCCTCCATCCCGCCCTCTCTCTCTGCCAGTGGAGGTGTCATGAGCTGGTTGTTGTGGGACGTGCCTCATGGTTTAGGAGGTTCTGTTTCCTTCCTCCCTCCATCCCAACCCTCCTTCTCTGTCATTGGAGGGTGTCCATGAGCTGGGGTTGTTGTGTGCCTCAGGTTAGGAGGTTCTTGGTCTTTTTCCTTCCTCCATCCCCCGCCTCTCTTTCTCCTGCGTGGAGGGTGTCCCATGAGCTGGGGTGTGTTGTGGCCTCAGGCTATGAGGTTCTGGGTGTCTTCCTCCGCTTCCCGCCATCTCGTCGCTGTCAGTGGGGGTTGTCCATGGCCGGGGTTTTTGTGTGCATCAGTTAGGAGTTCTGTGGTCTTCCTCCCCCATCCGCCCTTCTTCTCTGTCCGTGGGGGGTTGTCCCATGACCGGGGTTGTTGTTGCCTCAGGTTAGGAGGTTCGTGTCTTCCCTCCCGCCCTCTCTTCTCCTGTGAGTAGGGGTATCCATGAGCCGTGGTTGTGTGTGCCACCGGTTAGGAGGTTCTGTTTCTTCCTCCCTCCTCCCCCCCTCCCTCTCTTCTCTGTCATGTGGGTGGTCCATCGAGCGGGTTTGTGTGTGCCGCAGTTAGGAGGTTTCTGTGTCTTCTCCATCCCGCCCTTTCTTCTCTGTCATTGGGGGGGGTTTTTTTGTCCATAAAGCCTGGGTTGTGTGTGCCTCAGGTTAGGAAGGTTCTTGTGTCTTCCTCCCATCCATCCCTCCGCCCTCATCTTCTCTGTCAGTGGGGGGTCCATGAGCCTGGTTGTTATTTGCCTCAGGTTAGGAAGTTTCTCTGTGTTTTCCTCCATCCCTCCCTCTTCTTCTCTGTCGTGGGGGTGTCCCTGAGCCGGGGTTTGGTGTGTGCCTCCGGTTTAGGAGGTCTGTGTCTTCCTCCCGCCATCCCGCCCTCCTCTCTCTCTGGCGCGGTTTTTCCAGTGGAGGTTGTCCTGAGCCGGGTTGGTGTGTGCCTCAGGTTATTAGTTCTGGTGTCTTCCTCCCCCATCCCCCCCCTCTCTTCTCTGTCAGTGGGGGGGTGGCCCAATGAGCCGGGGTTGTTGTGTGCCTCAGGTTAGGAGGTTTTCTTGTCTTCCTCCCCTCCATCCGCCCTCATCTGCTCTGTCAGTGGGGGTGTCCATGACCTGGGTTTTTAGTTGCCTCAGGTTAGGAAGTTCTTTTTTTTCCTCCATCCGGCCTCTCTTCTCTGTCAGTGGGGGTGTCCATGAGCCCGTTGTGTTGTGTGCCCCTCAGGTTAGGAGGTTCGTGTCTTCCTCCCGCCATCCCGGGCCCTCCTCTTCTCTGTCAGTGGAGGGTGTCCATGGATCCGGTTGGTGTGTGCTTCATTTAGGAGGTTCGGTGTCCTTCTCCTCATCCGCCCCTCTTCTCTGGTCAGATGGGGGGTGTCATGAGCCGGGGTTTGTTGTGTGCCTCAGGTTGGAGGTTTCGGTGTCTTCCCCTCCCTCCCGCCCTCTCTCCTTCTCTTCTCTGTATTGGAGGGTGGTCCATGAGCTGGGTTTTGTGTGCCTCCGGTTAGGAGGTTCTGTGTCTTCCTCCCTCCATCCCCGCCCTCTCTTCTCGGTCAGTGGGGGGTTAATCATGAGCCGGGTTTTGTTTGTGTGCCTCAGGTAGGAGGTTTCTGTGTCTTCCTCCTTCCTCCTGCCCTCTCTTCTCTGTCAGTTGGGGGGTGTCCATGAGACGGGGTTGTTTGTGTGGCCTCAGGGTAGGAGGTTCTGTGTCTTCCTCCTCCACCCGCCTCGTCTTCTTCTGTCGTGGGGGGTGTTCCATTGCGCGGGGTTTTTGTGTGCCTCAGGTTAGGAGGTTCTGTGGCTTCCTCCATCCCAGCCCTCTCGTTCTCTGTCATTGAGGGTGTCCGGAGGCCTGGGTTGGTTAAGTGCCCCTCAGGTTAAGGAGGTTCTGTGTGGGGGGCTTCCGCCCTCCAATCCGCCTCTCTTCTCTGTCAGTGGGGGTGTCCATGAGCCTGTCCTGGGTTGTTATGTGGCCTCAGGTTAGGAGTTCTGTGTTTTCCCTCCATCCGGCCCTCTCTTCTCTGTCATGGGGGGTGTCCCATGAGCCGGGGTTGTTGTGTCCTCAGGTTAGGAGGTTTCTGTGTCGTCCTCCCTCCATCCCGCCCTCTTCTTCTCTGTCAGTGTAGGTGTCCATGAGCCGGGTTGGTGTGTGCTCAGTTATGAGGTTCTGTGTCTCCTCACTCATCCCGCCCTCTCTTCTCTGTCCAGTGGGGGTGTCCTGACCGGGGTTGTGTGTGCCTCAGGTTAGGAGGTCTGTGTCCTTCCTCCTCCATCCCGCCCTCTCTTCTCTTCAGTGGAGGGGGTCCATGATCTGGGGTGTTGTTGCCTCAGTTTAGGAGTTTCTGTGTCTCTCCTCCATCCTCCGCCCTCTCTTCTCGGTCAGTGGGGTATCCATGAGCCGGGGTTGTTGTGTGCCTCAGGTTAGGATGTTCTGTGTCGTCCTCTTCATCCTTGCCCTCTCTTCTCTGTCATGGGGGGTGTTCATTAGCCAGGGTTGTTTTGTGTCCTCAGTTAGGAGGTTTCAGTGTCTTTCCTCCCTCCATCCCGCCCTCTCTGTCTCTGTCAGTTGGGGTGTTCCATGAGCCGGGTTGTTGTGTTGCCTCGGTTATTAGGTTCTTTGTCTCCGCCACTCCCGCCCTCCTCTTCTCTTTCAGTGGAGGTGTCCATGAGCCGGGGTTGGGTTAGTGCCTCAGGTTAGGAGTTCTGGTGTCTTCCTCACTCCATCCCGCCCTCTCTCTCTTCTCTGTAGTGGGGTGTGTCCCTGAGCCGGGGTTGTGTGTGTGCCTCAGGTTAGGCGGTTCTTTTGTCTTCCTCCCTCCATCCCTCCCGCCCTCTCTTCTCTGTCAGTTGGGGTAAATCCATGATGACCTTTAGACCACAAGTGCAAAAATCTGCAAGACGCACAATTCCTACTTGGGAAAAAAATTACACATTGCCTACATGACTTTTTCCAAATTACATTAACTTCAAAGGAGAGGAGAAGCTGCAGTGTGCAGCGCAGGGGGGAGAGGAGAAGCTGTGCAGGGAGGAGGAGAGGAGAAGCTGCAGTGTGCGGCGCAGGGAGGTGATTGAGAGCTTTTTATGTCTGCTCTGGGGTCTCCAGTATTAGAAGTTATTAATAGTTTCATGCTCTAGATGTCCGTATTATTACTTTTATGGTCTAGGGGTCTCCAATATTGTTTTCTGCTCTAAGTGCAGTTCTTGGTTTCTGGGGTGGCATCTATAATTTCTAGGGTGGTATTTTGTGCTGTACTGTGGTTGTTGGTTCATCTAGGTTGCTGGTTACTGATACTGAGCAGTATGACAAAATGGCCCTTGGACCAATAAATGTTGCTCACTCCCTGTCCTAAATGCATTGAATTTTTTTTTTAATATATTATATGTTTGTGGATTTCGTCCATTTTATCACAACTCATAGCCCTTGTAATAAAGATTCTAATAAATGTTTTATATTTCGGCTTTACCGTTCCTGTAAGTTAGAAAAGTATAACAAAGTTATAGTCCCTGGCTCCCTACCAGCAACCTCCAGTGAGTCTCCTTGGGTCGTCCTTCCTCCCCATTGCCTGTGTCAGCTGACCGCAACAAACAAAAAAGTCCTGCGCCTGCACAGTGAGCTCCATCTGTCACGCGCAAGGAGCAAGAGAGATCACAACCGTCCGAGTGAAGCGACTCCTGCGCAGTGAGTGGATACAGGGTGACCCGACCTCACTGCACCGGTGCTAGATGTTATTGCTGCCGTCAGGTCATGTAGATGTGGGGTAGAAAGAAGGATGACCCGAGGAGTCAGGGACTTGGTCCGTTGAAGCTGGCACCCTCGGCACTCACTGGAGGTTGCTGGTAGGGAGCCAGGACAGGGAAGTAGGAAGTATTTTTGCAATCTTTATTACAATGGCTATTGGAACCTGTCAGCAGCGTATGACATTTTAACCTGATGACAGGTTTCCCTATAATGTTACTGTATAATCCTGCAGATTTTTGCATGTAATCCCTGCCGTGTGCAGACAGCCTGGGAGAGCCGCTATATGGTGTCCTAGAGAAGACATTAGCGCCTCCTTACACTGCGTCCCTCTCGTTCCAGAGCGGTAACCCACTTCTCAAGCACATCCGAAATATACCTTGGGAGTTTGGAGAAATCTCACCAGATTATCTACTGGGGGAGACGTGCTGCGCCTTCTTCCTTAGGTAGGTATCCATATCAAGTATAGAAACTGATTGTCAGGGGTCTGGGAAACCCTCTCTAAGAATTTCTGCACAATGTGGATGGAGGTCGTCTTGGCGCTTTTCTCCTGCTCAGAATTGGCCATGAGCTTAATCTCTGATGTCTTCTTGCGTAGCTGAATGTCCGCTCTGGAGCCCTCTCTCTCTACGTCTGTTTTCTCTTCTAGTTTGCGCTATCACAGCCTGAATCCAGATTACATTCACTCACGGATGAAGTCTCTGGACAAGTCCTACACGCTGCAGATACTCATGGTGTTGGTGGATGTGGTAAGTGGCACGTCTCCTGGAGGAGGAGGTCTAATTCTTACCCCCTCCAGGGCCTGATAAAGCAGAGTCCCTGCACTCCAGACATCGGCAGGACCCTAGAGGATTGACTACATGAGAAACTGTGATTTCTGTCTGTGAATGGAGGTTAAAGGGTCACTTCTCCATTAAACTCCCAGACCCTCAGGTCCTTATTTTCTGTGAAATCTCACCCATTTACCTAAAAAGAATCTCCTCCAAAGTCATGTGACAATGAGCAGAGAAGAGTCATATTATACTCGAGATGAGTCAAGTTTAGAAGCTGCAGGGGGACGGTCACTTCAGACACTTCTACCTTGGGGTCTGTAGAGCCTGAGAAAAATAATGCTGGTGTCATTAAAGATGGGAATCTCAGCACACATCAGGCTTGTGGTTCTGTGATCTACAAATCTCAAGATACAAAGACCTAGGTGAAGATGAGTTGTAAATAAAAGTCCAACTCCTGCCTTTGTTTAGCTGCCTGTATCTTCAGCTCTGTTGATCAGAGAACCTTGAGCCCGATGTGATCAGAAAGATGAGATTCTTATCTCAAATATGACACAAGCAGCAGGTTTCCTTATGCTATAGAATAAAAGTTAAGGGGTTCTGCAGTAACCCTCCCCCTGCAGCCTATAAACTTCACTCATCTCAGGCAAAATATTACAAATTTTCTCATGACTTCAAAAAAAACAAAACAATGAACAGTGAATAAGAGAGTGAATTATACATGAAAATACATTTCATAATGTGGCTGGGGGGGGGGGGGGGGGGGTGCTGGTTCAATGGGGTAAAATCTGGTGACCACCATTAGTCACCTGGTAAAATCTGCCATCATGATAAACCAGGGGCATTTACTCAGAGATCCAGGCACTGTGACTGTGGCAATCTTCTTATGGGCCTGAAGGGTTCAGGGGTGGTGTTACCAGATCCCCTCTGTGCTGCAGCTTTATACTGTGCAGGAGTAACCCCGACACCCCCCCCCCTTCTTTTCACCTCCATCTGTGTGAAATTACATCAGGCAGAGGGAAGGAAGTGCAGAGCGAGCAGGGCTGAGGGTGAGAGTGTTTAACAGCCTGCCAAGACAGAGGAGCTCTGGTAACACTGTCTTCTTGCGTAGCTGAATGTCCGCTCTGGAGCCCTCTCTCTCTACGTCTGTTTTCTCTTCTAGTTTGCGCTATCACAGCCTGAATCCAGATTACATTCACTCACGGATGAAGTCTCTGGACAAGTCCTACACGCTGCAGATACTCATGGTGTTGGTGGATGTGGTAAGTGGAACGTCTCCTGGAGGAGGAGGTCTAATTCTTACCCCCTCCAGGGCCTGATAAATCTGAATCCCTGCACTCCAGACATCGGCAGGACCCTAGAGGATTGACTACATGAGAAACTGTGATTTCTGTCTGTGAATGGAGGTTAAAGGGTCACTTCTCCATTAAACTCCCAGACCCCCAGGTCCTTATTTTCTGTGAAATCTCACCCATTTACCTAAAAAGAATCTCCTCCAAAGTCATGTGACAATGAGCAGAGAAGAGTCATATTATACTCGAGATGAGTCAAGTTTAGAAGCTGCAGGGGGAAGGTCACTTCAGACACTTCTACCTTGGGGTCTGTAGAGCCTGAGAAAAATAATGCTGGTGTCATTAAAGATGGGAATCTCAGCACACATCAGGCTTGTGGTTCTGTGATCTACAAATCTCAAGATACAGACACCAGACAAAGACCTAGGTGAAGATGAGTTGTAAATAAAAGTCCAATTCCTGCCTTTATCTTCAGCTCTGTCGATCAGAGAACCTTGAGCCTGATGTGATCAGAAAGATGAGATTCTTATCTCAAATATGACACAAGCAGCAGGTTTCCTTATGCTATAGAATAAAAGTTAAGGGGTTCTGCAGTAACCCTCCCCCTGCAGCCTATAAACTTCACTCATCTCAGGCAAAATATTACAAATTTTCTCATGACTTCAAAAAAAACAAACATTTTTTAAAATGGATAAATGGGTGAGATTTCACATAAGAGTGAATTCTAGAAAATACATTTCATAGTCTAGCTGAGGAAGGGGGGGGGCTTGTGGTTCAATGGGGTAAAATCTGGTGACCACCATTAGTCACCTGGTAAAATCTGCCATCATGATAAACCAGGGGCATTTACTCAGAGATCCAGGCACTGTGACTGGCAATCTTCTTCCTCTGTGCTGCAGCTTTATACTGTGCAGGAGTAACCCCGACAACCCCCCCCCCCCTTTTCACCTCCATCTGTGTGAAATTACATCAGGCAGAGGGAAGGAAGTGCAGAGCGAGCAGGGCTGAGGGTGAGAGTGTTTAACAGCCTGCCAAGACAGAGGAGCTCTGGTAACACCCCCCCCCCCCCCCCCCCCCCCCCCCGAACCCTTCACACTCATTAGCATAAGGAATTTTAGAAGGAAGTATATGGTATGCCTGGATCTATGCGTAACGTCCTGGGTTTATCATTTTGATGGGAGATTTCCTTTATGGTACTTTCGTGTGACAACCTCTTGAATTTTTAAATAGGCTTTTTGTATCCTTGTTTTTGTAGAAAGACTCATATTCTACACTGAAAGAGCTGTCAAAGATCTGTCTCCTGGCAGAATTCACCCTGGTGCTGAGCTGGAGGTAAGAGATAAATAGATATATACATAGCAAAGCAGGAACACAGTGTCAGGCAGCAGCTGCAAAAGCAATAAAACAGATCAGATCTCTGTAGTATCAAATCTCCCCACAACAGCGGGGATGTGTATATGTGTAGTAACTGTATAATACAGTATACTTACTGTGTCTCCCAGTCCAGAGGAGGCCGCACGCTACCTGGAGACCTTCAAAAGCTACGAACAGAAGCCGGCTGATGCCCTGAAAGAGAGGACGGAGAGTAACTTCATGTCCCAGGTGTGGAGCCGGTGTAGACGCAGGACCTGCTCATGTTCGCTGTTGGGGTGCTGTCTAGATTTCTGGATGACGCTTTTTCTCTGGTTACAGATCACAGACTGTCTCACCACCGTGAAGTCCATCAACAAGACAGACAGCTGCACGTTACTCTCCACGTTTGGGGTCAGTCCTTCTAAAGTTTTAGGCTACATTCACACTGCCGTATGGAGGACGTATATACGGCCGATATACGTCCTCCATTGACGGTAATGGGCGCACGGCGCCAAGCGGGAGCGGTACGGTGCAGCACATGTGCGGCACTGTACCCGGGAGAAAGATAGGACCTGTCCTATCTCTATGGAGAGGGGCGGGGGTGAGCTGCGCTCACCTCCTCCTCTCCCTGTGCACTGCCGTTGCCCGCTACGGTACAGTACAGACAGGCAACGGCAGTGTGAATGTAGCCTTACTCAGATGTTACAATGATTTTTTTCCAAATTGTTATACGCGATTCTCCCTTTAAAAACAAACAGAATGGTGGCCGTATTGTGCTGCTCGCCCCTTTCCATCCGGAGTTCCTGTTCTAAAGTTACTTGGCAAAAACCTTCTTCAGCAGTGAAATGGGCGGAGATGAACCTCTTCCTATATCTGCCCTCACTCCCCATGATGCCTCTTGTTCTCTCATTCAGTAATTTAGGAGCAAATCCAGTGTACACTGCACAGAGCACATACAGGGTGTATATGGTGACCCACCCAGCAGCTTCCATCTCATGGAGGAGCATGTTATAAGTAGTAGCAACCAGCAGTTACATGATGTGATAGTGCTCGCACAGCACTAAGTTATTGTTGGGAAGAAAGTGACTGGATAGCAGAATATGGGGGAAGGTGCAGAGAGACAGAGAATATCATGAGATGATTTTTATTGTTGCATCCGCAGACTCTCGCTGACCTCTCAAATGCATCTCAAAAGGATGTGTCTCTGTGCCCGGGACTTGGACCCCAAAAAGTAAGTCTAATGTTGGATGCTGGGGAGGGGGATGACCCGTATTTTCCGCTTCCCTGCTGTTTCCCACAGTTGTTGGTTTTTACTTCCTCCTCTGTTTCTTCTTCAGGCCAAGAGACTGTACGACGCTCTACATGAGCCGTTCCTCAAGTGACTTCCCCAGTTTGGGGCGACGGGCACAGAATAAGGACTCTCAAAAGTTTTTTATTTTTTTTATTGTGTACCAAATATAAACAGGTTATGGTCTGTATAATAAATGTTCTATTACTGCTGAATACTAGAGGAGTTTTATCACAGTAGTTCGGAGCGTTAAAACACAAAACAACCAAGAAAAGTGAGAACGTCGTCTCTACAGACGTGTATACAAAGTACTAACACAGCTGTGCAGGTAAGTCCCTGCTCCTCACTAGGTATTGCTTCATGGACAGGAGCCTTCAAGGCACAGGGAATCTATATGATCCATCATAATACTGGAGAATTATTGGGATAGATCTTTCCCAGCCTAATGCATACTGTGTGCTCTGGCTGCCGCAGGTCCATGTGTTGCATTGGTGCAGCATAAATGGATGCAAACGTTTACAATACTGCAACATTTCCAGTATCATAGGAGTAGTGTGTTACCGGATGCCCTCCCCGTGTGGAGTAATAGCCAGCAATATAAAGCAGGTACAGGCTGTGTGGCTCCTGTGTTCAGAAAATCTCATCTGCCTATGCTGATGGGGTTATCTCGTATCCAGAGGATAACCAATTATTAACCTTGCGGTTCTGCTAGCGACCGTGGACTGTGATAGGAGTTTCCTGCTCTGGAGGGTCAGAGGGTCATGACCCCATCTTACAGGGGTAATGATAGGTTCCCATAGAGTCCTATTAAGTAAACGTCACCCTTCTCTTACATCCCCAGAAAATCAACTTTATCTTCTATTACTTGGCATCACAGGGGGTGTGGCCTTTTGTCCCCACACCCTGCACCATTCAGCACATGTCATGTGACCAGGGTGATGTCATTTACATTTGTAAAATCTCCCCCATGTATGTATCTGAGGAAATCCCAACCTCCATGCACTTCTATTCCTCTCCATCCTACACGGAGGCTGCTGGGATTTCATGTCAGATACATTTGTAATATCTACCCCAAGTGGATTAAGGACCTTAGATGACGTCACATGACAGGGCATTTTTAGCTAAATGTAGGGTGGCATTTAGTTAATAGGGAAGTATCTGTAAAGATGTGGGGACAGGTTCCCTTTAAGCCCCCAGCGTGTATATCGCTTCTTGGAGTGGTAATTGGATTGTTGCAATAGATGAAAGCTGTGGGTAAGTGACAGCATAAAATGCAGAAAAATACCTACCCAAAAATCACTTGATTACCCCCAGTTACACATATACAGAGGGGGTTATGTATCTAATGCACGGGGCCTGCAGCACATACAGGGAGCCAGGGTCCGAAATCCCTCAGTTATCAGGTACTAATACATATTTACCCATCTACTGCCCCAATGCATCATACAAAAAGTGATCCTAAATATCCCTACACTGCCAAATGTGAGGAAAAGCCAAAATATACGACTAGGATGCAGCTGAACAGCCTGCTTGTAATCTGTTACCATGGAAACACATAGTTCTGCATAAGAGCTGTAGCCACACACCTATTTGCAAGATTCCCTTCATACAAGTCATGTTTGTGATCTAGCGAGACATCAGCCATAAACTACAGATAGTACATTATCTACTCACTGCAACAACAGCGCCCCCAGTGGCCTGAGTAAGGAAATGGGACATGGATTTAGAGATTTAAGGGGTTTTCCCACCAAACAAGTTACACCCTTTCTACAAGATGGGGTGTAACTTGCTAATCGGTAGGGGTCTCAGTGATGAGAGCCCCACAGAACACTAAGACGAGGGGTCCGAGATACCTCAGTCACTGAGACCCCCACCGATCAGCAAGTTAGGCCCCATCCACAGGACTCACTTGTTTGGAGGGAAAACCCTTTTAACCACTCTGTCTCCAAGGATCCCCAATATCACAGACCTCATCATCCATTACCGCAATCCCGACCACTGGGGAATATAAGAAACATAAAACACATATACGTGAAACAAGTTAAAACCGCTATAAAAAAAAAATCATCAGAAAGCCCCAGGATCTGGCGCCATAACAATCGTAAACTTCAATCGTAACTTAGATTGAAATAACTGGCGAGGATCCTTTCCTCTCCATATCGGATGTGTGGGGGCGGCCTAAAGGGATTCTCAATAACCTGATCCCGATGTGTCCCCCTGCAAAATCAGCAGACAGAAGCCGACATTGCGGCTGATGATGTAAACCGTTTGTGGATTTTGGTTACAAGTTTATTTAAAGGGGTTGTCCAGAAGTTGACACTGCTGCTCCCCCCCCCCCTGACCATGGTACGGGCCGGTATTACAGCTCGGTTACATAGAAATGAATGGCGCTTAGTTGTAATCCCACACACATGGTCATGGTCAGGAGAGGCGTTTTGGGACCTTTGGAAACCCCTTATAAGTCCCCTGAACCAAATAGAAAACCAGATAACACATAATATATTGACACTAGCAAAACCAGCTGCACCCTGATACCATGGACTGTGATGGGGGCGTAGACTGGTCCTATAATATGGGGCTGGATTTAAAGCCCCTCCGCAGATGGAGTGAAGGCTCAGAGTCCTTTAGGTGATGGGAAGAACTACAAATGACATCCAACCTTAAAAACAAACAAAACAGGAGGTGGAGACACATTTCGGATGGACTCTTATGACCTGCATTTGAATCCTGGCACCGCGATGCCGCCAGTGTGAGCAGAGTCCTTCATGCCACGCGATACGCCTTCATCAATGAATACTCCTTCCGACTGGCGCGAGATGCCCAAATGAACAGGGCCCCAGCCATGACCTGCAGGGGTGAGGAGACGCATGCCAAGCAGAAGGACCAACCGTACTCTCCACGGACCCCCGAGGGAGGGGGCAGACTCCTCTGCAGCATGTACACCCCGCTGGAGAAGCACACAACAGCTCCCAAAGTGCACACACCTGCAAAATGGGGAAGAGACAGGTAGGTGGGCGCCACTGAGTAACACAACAGATAGTGGCACAGGTGGGCATTATACATACCTGCCAGGAGGTGCAAGGCCCCGGTGCCCAGAGCTGGATACAGACTGCGGCACACACAGCCAGCCAGACCAACAATGGCGCCAAAAAATATCAGTCCAAGGGCGACCAATGGCAGCAGGAACTGGCAGCGCCACAGATCTGAAAAGAACAAGTCATCAGAGACCCCACCGACCCCAGGGTCAGTCCCACAGTGATGCCCGTAGTGTATGGGCCTGGATTTACTCACATGTACGGATCAGGTCAATCTCTGTGTTGTGATTTCCAGGCTGCGAGTATTTCTCTAAGAACTGATCCGAAAAAGACAGTGACACGCAGCGCAGGTCCGAGGAGAGATCTGGGGACAACAGAGAGTGTGAGATATGTGATTCCATGGGATTTATCCTGCAGCAGTGACATATGGCACAATCACCTGCCATATGTAACACTCACTCCTGCGGTCACACAGGTGAATGCAACCTCTGCAGCAGCCAGTGACCAGCACAGACACTAAAGGACTTCATGGCCAGACTCACCATCAGACTCGTAGTGCTGCGAGGAGACGCTGATGCACTGCTGCCACAGCCCCAGGCTCCCGTTGCAGTGGTACAGCGCGTCCGTGTAAGCCTTCTCATTGGCCTTCTCCAGTTCATTTAGGAATTCATTTGCAGCCGTCTCGCTGACGTTGGCGAGGACAGGGGAGGTGAAGTAGTGGTACCAGGAGACGGTGCCCACCGCTGCAGAAAGGTAAATCACGGACAGGAGAGATAGGACGCTGCCAATCACCAGCGCAGTGGCAAAGCGGTTATCCATGGCGTCCCCCCAGCAGCGACCTCCAGGTCATCAAACTACAGGGGGCATCTGTCAGACGGCAACAACAGAAAGTGTTAGAATAAGCCTAACAACACAGATCCTGAACAGGGAAGTCTCTGAGCTAACGGAGGGAACGTGGCCGGGCAGGGGAGGTAATGGGGGGACGCGGCCGGGCAGGGGAGGTAATGGGGGGAACGTGGCCGGGCAGGGGAGGTAATGGGGGGACGCGGCCGGGAGGTAATGGGGGGGGGGGGGGGAACGCAGGGCGGGCATGGGGAGTATGGTGGGGGAATAACGCTGCCAGTCAGGGGAGGTAATGGGGGTGGGGGAACTCGGCCGGCAGGGGAGGTAATGGTGGGGAACGCGGCCGGCAGGGGAGGTAATGGTGGGGGAACGCGCCGGGCAGGGGAGGTAATGGTGGGGGAACGCGGCCTGGCAGGGAGGTAATGGTGGGGGGGGGAACCGCGGCCGGGCAGGGGAGGTAATGGGGTAATGGGGGGACGCGGCCGGGCAGGGGAGGTAATGGTGGGGGAACGGCGGTCCGGCAGGTAGGTAACGGGGGGGGTAACGCGGCCGTCAGGGGGTGTAATGGTGGGGAAACGCGCCGGCAGGGAGGTAATGGTTGGGGACGCGGCCGGGCAGGAGGAATGGGGACGCGGCGGCCGGGCAGGGGAGGTATGGTGAGGGAAGGTAGCCGGGCAGGGGAGGTAGGGGAACGCGCCGGCATCGGGAGGTAAATGGTGGGGAACGCGGCCGGGCAGGGGAGGTAATGGGGGGGAACGCGGCCGGGCCAGGGGAGGTAATGGGGGGACGCGGCCGGGCCGGGGAGGTAAGGGGGGGGGGAACCCTGCCGGGCAGGGGGTATGGGGTATGGGGGGGAGACCGGCCGGGCCGGGGATGTATGTTGGGGAACGCGGCCGGGCAGGGGAGGTATGGGGGTACGCGGGCCGGCAAGGGAGGTATGTGGGGGAACGCTGCCGTGCAGGGGAGTACTGTGGGGGGAACGCGGCACGGCAGGGGAGGTAATGGTGGGGGAACGCGGCCGGCGGGGAGTCATTTGGTGGGAACCGGCCGGTCATGGGAGGTACTGGGGGGGGACGCGGCCGGGCGGGGAGGTAAGGTGAGGGAGGTAGCGGCAGGGGAGGTAATGTTGGGGGAACGCGGCCTGCCGGGGAGTAATGGGGGAACGCGGCCAGGGTCAGGGGAGGTAAATGGGGGGACGCGGCCGTGCAGGGGAGGTATGGGGGGGGAACGCGGCGGGCGGGAGGTAATGGGGGGGAACGGCGGCCGGTGCATGGGCGTATGGTGGGGGAACGCGCCGGCAGGGGAGGTAATGTGGGAACGCGGCCGGCAGGGAGGTATGTGGGGAACGCGGCCGGGCAGGGGATGTCATGGGGGGAACGCGGCCCCGGGCAGGGGAGGTAATGGGGGGAACGCGGCCGGCAGGTGGACGGTAATGCTGAGGGGGGAACGCGGCCGGCAAGGGGAGGTAATGTGGGGGAACGCGGCCGGGCGGGGAGGTAAGTGGTGGGAACGCGGACCGGGCAGGGGAGGTTATGGTTGGGGACGCGTCCGGCATGGGAGTTATGGTGGGGGACGCGGCCGGTGCAGGGGAGGTAATGGTGGGGGAACGGCGCCGGGCAGGGGAGGTCGTGGGGGGACGCGTCCGGGCAAGATAGGTTATGTAATGGGGGGGCACGCGGCCTGGGCAGGTAGGTAATGGTGGGGGAACGCGCCGGGCAGGGAGGTAATGGGGGACGCGGCCCCCCGCCCCCGGGCAGGGTAGTATGTTAGGTAAGGTAGCCGGCGAGGGGAGGTATGGGGTAACGCGCGGTCAGGGGAGTATGGTGGGGGAACGCGGCCGGCCAGGGGGTAATGGGGGGGGAACGCGGCGCGGGCAGGGGAGGTATGGGGGGACGCGGCCGGGCGGGTAGGTAATGGGGGGGGGGGACGCGCCGTCAGGGAGGTAATGGGTAATGGGGGGACGCGGCCGGGCAGGGAGGTAATGTGGGGGAACGCGGCCGGGCAGGGGAGTATGGGGGGAACTCGGCCGGCAGGTGGAGGTAATGGTGGGGGAACGCGGAGCCGGCCTGGGAGGTAATGGTGGGGGAACGCGGCTGGCAAGGGCGGTAATGGTGGGGGACTCGCCGCAGGGGAGGTAATGGTGGGGAACGCGGCGTGCAGGGAGGTCATGGGGGGACGCGGCGTGCAGGGGAGGTAATGGTGAGGGAAGGTTAGCCAGCCGGCAAGGGGAGGTACTGGTGGGGGAACGCGGCCGGCAGGGGAGGTAAGGGGTGAACGCGTGGCCCGGGCAGGGGAGGTCAATGGATGGGGGGGGGAACTCGGCCGGGCAGGGAGGGAATGGGGGGGAACGCGCAGGCAGGGTAGGTAATGGTGGGGGAATCGCGGCCGGGCATGGGAGGTAATGTGGGGGAACGCGCCCGGGCGGTGAGGTAATGGTGGGGGAACGCGCCGGGCAGGGAAGGTTATGTGTGGGGGAACGCGCGGGCTGGGAGGTAATTGTGGGGAACGCGCCGGGCATGGGAAGGTAAAATGGGGGGAAACGCGGGCCGGGCAGAGGGGAGTGTAATGGTGGGTGAACGCGGCCGGGCAGGGGAGGTATGGTGGGAAACGCGGCCGGGCAAAGGGAGGTATGGTGGGGAAACGCGGCCGAGGCAGGGGAGGTAATGGTGGGGGCACGCGGCCGGGCAGGGAGGTAATGGGGGGGGAGCGGCCCGGGCAGGGGAGGTAATGTGTGTGGTGGTTTAATGTGTGGGTTTTTTGGAGGTTCGTTGGGGGGGGAATCGGCCTGGCATGGAAGGTAATGGTGGGGGGGGAATCGGCCGGGCAGGGGAGTTATGGTGGGGTTGGAACGGCCGGTCTAGGTAGGTAATGGTGGGGTGGGGGAACCTGGCCGGGCTGTGTAGGTACTGGGGGGAGCGCGTCCGGGCATGGGAGGTAATGGTGGGGGACGCGGCGGACAGGGGAGTTACTGGTGGGGGGACGCGGCCAGGAGGACAAGAAAAAAAAGGGGGGGAGAAAAGGGAAAAAAAAGGGGAAAGGAAGGAGGGAAGAACATGGGAGGTAATGTGGGTGGACGCTGCCGAGCATGGGAGGTAATTGATGAATGGGGGGACACGGCCGGGCAGGTGAGGTAATGGGGGGACGCGGCCGGGGAGGTATGGTGATGGGGGTACTGCGGCCGAGCCGGGGAGTTATGGGGACGCGGCAGGGAGGTCATGGGGTGATGGGGGGGACGCGGCCGAGCAGGGGATGTAATGGGGGACCACTGCCGGGCAGGGGAGGTAATGGGTGTGACGCGGCCCGGGCAGGGGAGAATGGGTGGGGAACGCGGCCGGGCGGGGAGGTAATGGTGGGGAAACGCTGCCGGGCAGGGGAGGTAATGGTGGGGTAACGCTGCGGGCCAGGGGAGGTCACTGGGGGGAACGCGGCCGGGCAGGGAGGTTGGTGGGGGGAACGGCCCGGCCGGGCAGGGGTCGGTAAATGTGGGGGTAACGCGGCCGGGCATGGGAGGTAATGGTGTGTGGAACGCGGCGGGCAGGGGAGGGATGTGGGGGGGGAAGCGGCCGTGCTGGGTAGGTAAATGTGGGGGGGGAGCGTCCGGGCACGTGGATGTCAGGGTGGGGGTGGGGAAGCGGCCGGGCAGGGGAGGTAATTGGTGGGGGGTGAAGCGGCCGGGCAGGGAGGTAATGGTGGGGGGGGAATCCGGCCGTGCAGGGAGGTAATGATTGTGGGGTTGGAAGCGGCCGTCAGGGGAGGTAATGTGGGGGGGGAAGCGGCAGGGCAAGGGAGGTAATGGTGGGGGGGAGATGCCGGCACGGGAGGTAATGGTTAGGGGGGGGACGCGGCCGGGCCAGGAGGTAATGGTGGGGGGGGAAGCGGCCGGGCAGGGAGGTAATGGTGGGGGAACGCGCCAGGGCAGGGGAGGTAATGGGGGGGGGGAAGCGCCGTGCAGGGTCAGTAATGGTGGTGGGGGGAAGCTGCCGTTGCAGGGAAGGTAATTGTTGGGGGGGAAGCCGGCCGGGCAGGGAGGTAAGTGTGGGGGGGGAAGCGGCCGGCAGGGGAGGTAATGGTGGTTGGGGGAAGCGGGCCCGGCAGGGGGAGGTAATGGTGTGGGGGAAGGCCGGGCAGGGAGGTAATGTTGGGGGGGACTCGGCGTGCAGGGAGGTAATGGTGGGGGGAAGCCGGGCCGGGCAGGGGAGGTAATGGTGGGGGAACGCGGCCGGGCAGGGGAGGTAATGGTGGGGGGGGAATCGCGGGCAGGTAGGTTAATGGTGTGGGGGAAAGCGGCCGGGCAGGAGGGATGGTTGGCGGGGGGGGGGCCGCGGCCGGGCAGGGGAGGTATGGCGGGGGGGGGAAGCGGCCGCGGGCATGGGAGTAATGGTGGTGGGGGGTTTGGGGGGGGAAAGACGCTGCCTGTCAGTTGAGGTAATGGGGGGACTGCGGCCTTGCAGGGGAGGTAATGGTGGGGGTGGGGGGGACGCGGCAGGACAGGAGTTCAGGTGGGGGGACGCGGCCGGCAGGAGGTAATGATGTAATGGGGACAACGTCCGGCAGGGGGAGGTAATGGGGGGACGCGGCCGGTATGTTATGGGTGATGGGGGGGATTGGGGGGACGCTGCGAGCAGGGTGATGTAATGGTTGTACGGCGGCTGGTAGGTCAGGGTTGATGGGGGGACGCGGCCGAGCAGGGAGGTAATGGGGGGACAACGGCCGGGCATGGGGTAATATGGGTGGACGCGCCTTTCAGGAGGAGGTAATGGTGGGGACGCGGCCTTGCAGGGGAAGGTAATGGTGGGGGACGCGGCCGGGTGCAGGGTCATGTAAGATGGGGTGGGGACGCGGCCGGGCAGCGGGAGGAATGGGGGACGCGTCGACGCTAGGGGAGGTAATAGAGAGACACATTAGTTGATATAACATTGTTAATTATCATCCTCCCTGACATAGGCTCTCCCCTCCCCCATACACAGTCCAGGAGCAGCCCCCATCAGTTCATACATGCAGCCAGCTGTGGTCATTCGTGGGCTTGTAGTCTCCGGCACACTTACTGACGGGTATACAGGACCGTGGCCCCTACACACGCGAAAATCTAACGATTAGGTCTCCATCCTCACCCTCACAATCCGCAGAGCGTCCTGACGCCTCTTCCGGTCACGCGGGCGCAATGATGTGGGGAGGGATTTCTGCAAAAACAACACACTAGAACGCATGCGCAGCGCGGCAGAAGAATAGAAAACTGCGGGCATGACGCCACACTGCTGCTGGGAGGTCGATGCTGCAGTGTCTCACCTCTATAGCGCAGACATTACCCTGCCTCTGTACATATGGCCTCAGCGCATGCAACCTGAAGTAGGAGGTCGGTGCTGCAAGTGTCTCCCCCTAAGGAGGCTGCAGACATTACCCTGCTCCTGGTACACAGGCCTCAGCGCATGCACCTGCAGCTGGGACGGTCGGTCGGCATGCGGTCTCCCCCTATAGGAGGCTGCCGGACGGCCAGACTTATCTGTTACCCTCACACAGTCCTCAGCGATGCAGCTGGTGAGGGAGGTCAGTGCTGCATGTTCCTCCCCTATAGGAAGCTGACGACATTATCCTGTGAACCTCAACATGCCTCAGCGCATGCAGCTGCAGCTAGGAGGTCAGTCAGGCTGCAGTGTTCTCCCCCTATAGGAGGTGCAGACATATCCGTTACCTCACACATGCAGCAGCGCATGCAGCTGCAGTAGGAGTGTAGTGGCTGGCAGTGGGCTCCCCCTAAGTAGGAAGCTGCAACCTCCCTGTTACCTCCACAGGCTCCGCTGATGCACCGTGCCAGCTTGAGTGTCATGCTGGCAAGTGGTCCCCTCTATAGGAGGCTGCAGGAAGCTGCAGACATTATCCTGCTCCTGGTACACAGGCCTCAGCGCATGCAGCTGGGGGGTTAGTGCTGCAGTGTCTCCCTCTGCAGGAAGCTAGAAAAATTGAGGCACATTTACTTACCCGTCGGCGGAGTTCATCAAGCCGGAGTTGTCGACGATAATGCACAATCACCAGTTTAAATACCTTCACAGCGGTAAAACTCGAAAATGAAAATACGACGAAAGTTGCGATACCGCGGACCCATAGTAAATAAGACCCATTTCACCCTACGTTCTCCACACAGGCTCAGCACAATCTGCCCTCTATAGGAGCTGACAGGAAGCTAGTAACTATGTCCTAGTGTTCCCTTGTAAGCATCTGCTGGGACTGACTGGACCACAAACGGTGTGTAAGATCATACGTTTGTGGTTAGCTGTCATTGGGATGTACTGTCAGCTCTGAGTTAGGGAACCACCTGGACCACCGCGAACGATGCTGTAATCCGACACCTGGGATCGGAATCTAAGTGGCACCCAGTCTTCACCAGAGCCGGCCACAAAGCGGGTTGGACTTGCTACGGTATGGTACCACCAGGTCGTTCCACAGGTGCAACTAGCCCGCGGTGGCAGCCAAGGTTGAGGTACAAAGTCAGCAGGCAATCTCGTGGTCAGGGACAGACAGGAGGTCAAGACAGGCGGCAGAGGGGTTCGGGGTCAGTAGACTGATCAGGAGGTCCTGAGCTGGTCTCGACAGTCCACATTTCATAACTATATATAGACTCTATAATACTTTCTACAGTCCCCCTATATAAGATATACAGACCCTTATAATAACTATATACAGTCCCCTATAATAACTATATACAGACCCCCTATAATAACTATACACAGACCCTTATAATAACTATATACAGTCCCCTATAATAACTATATATAGCCCCCTATAATAACTATATGCAGACCCCTATAATAACTATATACAGACCCTTATAATAACTATATACAGACCCCCTATAATAACTATACACGGACCCTTATAATAACTATATACAGTCCCCTATAATAACTATACACGGACCCTTATAATAACTATATACAGTCCCCTATAATAACTATATAGACCCCTATAATAACTATATACAGACTGTCAGGGCTCGGGGTCAGTAAACTCCCTGGACTACCGTGGGAGATAACACTAGCCAACACCTGGGACCGGAATCTAGACGAGGGATAGACATCGAAGAACGGAGCTGCCTCAGCTGACCCAGAGTCCAGAGAGTTATAGGAGAACTCAGCCGATGGTAGCAAATTGGATCCAGTTGTTCTGACGGGCAGAGATGAAGTGACGGAGGTAACAGCCCAAAGTCTGATTCACCCTTTCTACTTGACCATTGGACTGTGGGTGGTAAGCAGAAGAAAAGTCCAGATTTACTTGCAGCTGATGACACAAGCAACGGCAGAACTTAGATACAAACTGGACCTCTTGGTTGGACACGATGGGGCATATTTACTAAGGGTCCGCGGACCGCAATTCTGTCGGGTTTCCCTAATTTTTCCTTGCCCTGGGTTTTTGGTGCACGCGATCTGATTGTGGCGCATCGGTGCCGACTTTTATGTGTTACAAATTGGGGGCGTGGCCTTCAGACAATCCGACTGATTCGGACAAACCACGGAATTTAAAATACAAATTGTGTCACAAAATCAGCACTCACATAAACCGGGAAGAAGATGGTGAACTCCGGCGGACCTCAGCGGGGAAGCGACGGATGCAGGAAATCGGGCGCACGAGCTATGTGAATCGCGGAAGATCCGAATCCTTGTTGGACGACACACATTGGGGATTGCGACAGGACGGGTAAGTAAATGTGCCCCGATGTGTTGCGGAAGTCCATAAAGCCGGGAGATATGCTGGAAGAACAAACTGTCAAGACCTGGAGAAGAAGGAATACCTGGAAGAGGACCGTCACTAGTTGGTCTGTCACCACCGAGTGACAAAATCCATAGCCACGGAGACCACGGGCGACTGGGTAACGGAACCGGAAGTAACAGTACAGCCGGTTTGAGGCGAGAGGGCTTGTTACAGGCACAGGAGAAGCAGGATACCATGAAATCCCGAACATCCTTGACCAGGTCTGGTCACCAGTAGTAGCAGGAGATGAGGGCCATGGAACGTTGCACTCCTGGGTGCCCAGCCAGTCGTGAAGAATGTCTCAAAGACAGAATCCTCTTACAGAATGAAGGCCAAATATACTTCTTGCAGGGAGGTAGCTGCCAAAGATCCACCAGAGGCGCAAAAACAAGTTGTTCAGGAGAGTTGTTGTGCCGAGGGACCGGCTCTTCTCCAATGACATCTGAAGCATGGGAAAGGGCATCTGCCTTGACATTCCTTTCCGCAGTACGGAAATGGGTCAGCAGATTGAATCCTGAAAAGAACAGTGACCAACGGGCTTGTCTGGGATTAAGGTGCTGGGCTGTCTGGAGATACAGGAGGTTCTTATGGTCTGTATACACAAACCGCATGATGAGCTCCTTCCAGTAGATATCAGCACTCTTCCTGAGAAAGTTTGATGGCTAACAGTTCTCTATCTCCAAAAGAGTAACTTTTCTCTGCATGGGAAAAAGTCTTAGAGAAAAAAACACAGGTCAGAGTACGGCCTTAGGACCTTTCTGGGTGAGCATCGCCCCTGCAACTACAGAGGATGCGCCAGCCTCAAGATGAAGGGGCTTCCCAGTGTAAGGCCTGGAGAGAACTGGAGCCGAGGCAAATGCGGACTTCAACCTGGAGAACCCGGTCTTCACCAGAGATCGCCGCAAAGCAGGATGGTCTTGCTGTGGCAGGGTGCCACCAGGTCGTTCACAGGTGCGACTAGCCCGCAGTAGCAGCCAAGGTAGAAGTACAAACTCAGCGAGCAATCTCGGAGTCAGGCACAGGCAGGCAGTCAGGGTAGGTGGCAGAGATGCAAGGTCAGAGGACAAGTCCGGGGTCACAACAGGAGATCAATGCAGGAACAGGAATGGAGAGGGGAACAGGGAACACAATGGAAGCTTTCTCTAAGGCTTTTGGCTCAAAGATCCATAGGGGAGTGATGGAAGCCGCTGGTTTATGTATAAGCCCGAAGTGGCCAGCGCCAATCAGCGGTGCGCTGGCCCTTTAAATCTTTGAGAGCCGGAGTGCGACCACCCAAGGAAGTGGGAATGCGTGCGCCAACCAGCCAGCTCGGAAGCAGGAGTACGAAGTTAGGGCTGGGGGAAGGGGCGCCGCGGAGACGTGGATCGCAGGGAGACCCGTGACACAGACCCTTATAATAACTATATACAGTCCCCTATAATAACTATATACAGCCCATCCAGAATAATAAAATATATATAGCTCCTATAACTAACAGACACAATAATAACTATATATAGCCCTTATAATATATACAGAATACATTTGAGGGTTAGGGCACGGGGAGCCCGGACTAAATACCACTGTGGGCCACCGCCCGATTGGGGGGCTCTTAAGGGCAAAGGGTGGTAGGGCAAGGGGCGTGCACCCCAGGCGCCCCCACCCCCTATTGCCATCCCTGATTGGAAGTGAAGTGTGGTTCAGCATTGGATATCTTGGGTGGGGTTCAGAGATTGAAGATTGAAACTTTCCCTGATGCCTTCTCAGCTGGGAGGAGAGAGGTGGGTAGAGGTGCTAGAGGGCATAGAAGGGAGTTAAAGGTAGAAAATAATTGGGGTTGTGAGATAGGGAAGTTAAAATTAATGAAGTATCCTGTTTAGCGACGTGATGGCAGATTTATAGGGAAGGCCTCCTGTTGTATGACAGGGGTTTCAGAGAGATTTCTTCCAGTGCCTCAGGTGTTTTGGGAGGTTGGGGTGCTAGGGTTGTCAGTTTGGTTGTCTATTTTATTGTGGGAGGGCTGCAGAGTCCAGGGCTGAGGTATTAGTGGTGTTGTAGACTGTGTGCAAGCAGTTTTTATACCTTCTTGAATTGAAGAAATGAGTTTCCTTCATGGGTGTATAAGTTTGTGGACAGCAGGGAGAGGTTGAAGCCAAAAGTTAGACAAAATGAGTAAATTGTGGTCAGACAGGAGGGTGGTAGTGTTAGAGAGCTGGTGACAGAGGGCGGGTGAAAATTAAGGTAAGCATATATATATGTATGATCTTTCTATATCATCAGTCTATCCATCGCAAAGAGGTTGGTAGGGTGTGAGTTTGAACTCGCCCTTCACGTGTATAAAGGACCACGGTATTAGTATGTTTCTGCTCATTAACTATAATAAGATAAAGCTTCATATATCAGCCCTTTGAGCATGTTCAGGTTTTTCAGGCAAAAAGAAGAGAAACTATAATTGACAGATATTACACTATATGTATTCATCCGCCCTCTCTTCTCTGTCAGTGGGGGGTGTCCATGAGCTGGGTTGTTTGGTGCCTCAGGTTAGGAGGTTCTGTGTGTTCCTTCCTCCATCCGCCTCTCTTCTCTGTCAGTGGGGGGTGTCCATGAGCCGGGTTGTTGTGTGCCTCAGGTTAGGAGGTTCTGTGTCTTCCTCCTTCCATCCCGCCCTCCTTCTCTGTCAGGGGGGGGTGTCCATGAGCCGGGGTTGTTGTGTGCCTCAGGTTAGGAGGTTCTGTGTCTTCCTCCTTCCATCCCGCCCTCTCTTCTCTGTCAGTGGGGGGTGTCTATGAGCCGGGGTTGTTGTGTGCCTCAGGTTAGGAGGTTCTGTGTCTCTCCTTCCATCCCGCCCTCTCTTCTCTGTCAGTGGGGGGGTGTCTATGAGCCGGGTTGTTGTGTGCCTCAGGTTAGGAGGTTCTGTGTCTTCCTCCATCCCGCCCTCTCTTCTCTGTCAGTGGGGGGTGTCCATGAGCTGGGGTTGTTGTGTGCCTCAGGTTAGGAGGTTCTGTGTTTCCTCCTCCATCCCGCCCTCTCTTCTCTCAGTGGGGGGGTATGTCCATGAGCTGGGGTTGTTGTGTGCCTCAGGTTAGAGAGGTTTGTCGTTTCATCCTGCCCTTCTCTTCTGTCAGTGGGGGGTGTCCATGAGCCGGGGTGTTGTGTGTGGCCTCAGGTTAGGAGGTTCTGTGTCTCCCTCCCTCCATGCCCTCAATCTTTCTGTCAGGGGGGTGTCCATGAGCAGGTTGTTGTGTTGTCTCAGGTTCGGTAGTTTGTGTCTTCATCCCTCATCCGCCCTTTCATTTGTCAGTGGGGTTGTTGTGTGCCTCAGGTCGTAGAGTTCTGTGTCTTCCTCCATCCGCCCCTCTTCTCTGTCAGTGGAGGGTGTCCATGAGCTGGGGTTGTTGTGTGCCTCAGGTTAGGAGGTTCTGTGTCTTCCTCCCTCCATCCCGCCCTCTCTTCTCTGTCAGTGGGGGGTGTCCATGAGCTGGGGTTGTTGTGTGCCTCAGGTTAGGAGGTTCTGTGTCTTCCATCCTGCCCTCTCTTCTCTGTCAGTGGGGGGGTGTCCATGAGCCGGGGTTGTTGTGTGCCTCAGGTTAGGAGGTTCTGTGTCTTCCTCCCTCCATCCCGTCATCTTTTGTCAGTGGGGGGTGTCCATGAGCTAGGTATGTTGTGTGTCCAGGTTCGGTAGTTTTGTGTCTTCATCCCTATCCGCCTTTCTATTTGTCAGTGGGGGTTGTTGTGTGCCTCAGGTTAGGAGGTTCTGTGTCTTCCTCCATCCCGCCCTCTCTTCTCTGTCAGTGGGGGGTGTCCATGACCTAGGGTTGTTGGTGCCTCAGATTAGGAGGTTCTTGTTTCTTCCCCCTCATCCCCCCTCTCTTTCGTCAGTGTGGGGTGTCCATGAGCTGGGGTTGTTGTGTGCCTCAGGTTAGGAGGTTCTGTGTCTTCCATATGCCCTCTCTCTTCTCTGTCAGTGGGGTGTGTCCATGAGTCGGGGTTGATGTGTGCTCAGGTTAGGAGGTTGTGTTTTCCTCCTCCATCCCCCTCTCTTTGTTCAGTTGGGGGGTGTCCATGAGGGGGTGTTGTGTGTGCCTCAGGTAGGAGGGGTCTGTGTCTCTTCTCCCTCCATCCCCCCCTCTCTTCTCTGTCAGTGGGGGGGTGTCCATGAGCTGGGGTTGTTGTGTGCCTCAGGCTAGGAGTTCTGTGTTTCTTCCTCCTTATCCGCCCTTCTTCTCTGTCAGTGGGGGGGTGTCCATGAGCCGGGGTTGTTGTGTGCCTCAGGTTAGGAGGTTCTGTGTCTTCCTCCCTCCATCCCGCCCTCTCTTCTCTGTCAGTGGAGGGGGTGCCATGACCTGGGGTTGTTGTGTGCCTCAGGTTAGGAGGTCTGTGTGTTCCTCTGTCCATCCCGCCCTCTCTTCTCTGTCAGTGGGGGGTGTCCATGAGCGGGGTTTGTTTGTCCTCAGGTCAGGAGGTTCTGGTGTTCCTTCCTCCATCCCCCCTCTCTTCTCGTCAGTGGGGGGTGTCCATGAGCCGGGTGTTGTGTGCCTCAGGTTGAAGTTCTGTGTGTTCTCTGTCCATCCACCCTCTCTCTCTTGTCAGGGGGGTGGTGTCTATGAGCGGGGTTGTTGTGTGCCTCAGGTTAGGAGGTTCGTGTGTTCCTCCCTCCATCCCGCCCCTTTCTTCTGTCAGTGGGGGGGTGTCATGAGCGGGGTTGTTGTGTGCCTCAGGTTACGAGGTTCTGTGTCTTCCATCCCCCTTCTTCTCTGTCAGTGGAGGGTGTCCATGAGCTGGGGTTGTGTGTGCCTCAGGTTAGGAGGTTCTGTACTTCTTCCTTCCATCCCGCCGTTCTTCTCTGTCAGTGGGGGGTGTCATAGATGGGGTTGTTGTGTGCCTCAGGTTAGGGTTCTTGTGTTTCCTCTGGCCATCCCACCCTCTCTTCTCTGTCAGGGGGGGTGTCATGAGCCGGGTGGTGGTGTGCTCAGGTTAGGGGTTCTGTGTCTTCCTCCATCCCGCCCTCTCTTCTCTGTCAGGGAGGGTGTCATGAGCGGGTTGTTTTGTCCTCAGGTTAAGGAGGTTCTGTGTCTTCCATCCGCCCTCTCTTCTCTGTCATGGGTGGTGGTGGTACCATGAGCTAGGGTTGTTGTGTGCCTCAGGTTAGGAAGCTGTGTTTTCCTCTTCCATCCCGCCCTCTCTTCTCTGTCAGTGGGGAGGGGGGTATCCATGAGCCGGGGTTGTTGTGTGCCTCAGGTTAGGAGGTTTGTGTCTTCTCCTACATCCCGACCCTTTCTCTTGTCAGTGGGGGTGTCCATGAGCTGGGGTGTGTTGTGCTCAGGTTAGGAGGTTCTGTGTTTCCTCCCATACCGCCCTTCTTCTCTGTCAGTGGGGGGTGTCCATGAGCTGGGGTTGTTGTGTGCCTCAGTTAGGAGGTTCTGTGTCTTCCTCCATCCCGCCCTCTTCTCTGTCAGTGGGGGGTGTCCATGAGCTGGGGTTGTTGTGTGCCTCAGGTTGGAGGTTCGTGTCTTCCTCCATCCCGCTCTCTTCCCTGTCAGGGGGGTGTCATGACCGGGTGTTGTGTTGCCTAGGTTAGGAGGTTCTGTGTCTTCTCCCTCCATCCCCGCCCTATCTTCTCTTTCAGTGGGGGGTGTCCATGAGCTGGGTGTTGTGTGTGCCTCAGGTTAGAGGTTCTGTTGTCTTTCCTCCTCCATCCCGCCCTCTCTTCTCTGTCAGTGGGGGGTCCATGAGCTAGGGTTGTGTTGTGTGCTAGGGTTAGGAGTTCTGTGTCTTCCTCCTCCATCACGCCTCCTTCTCTGTCAGTGGGGGGTGTCCATGAGCCGGGGTTGTTGTGTGCCTCAGGTTAGGAGGTTCTGTGTCTTCCCCGCCCTTCCTCTTCTCTGTCAGTGGGGGGTGTCCATGAGCCTGGTTGTTGTGGCCTCGGTAGAGGTTCTGTGTCTTCCGTTCCCGCCCTCCTTCTCTGTCAGTGGGGGGTGTCCATGAGCTGGGGTTGTTGTGTGCCTCAGGTTAGGAGGTTCTGTGTCTTCCTCCATCCCGCCCTCTCTTCTCGTCAGTGGGGGGTGTCCATTAGCTGGGGTTGTTGTGTGCCTCAGGTTAGGAGGTTCTGTGTCTTCCTCCATCCCGCCCTCTCTTCTCTGTCAGTGGGGAGTGTCCATGAGCCGGGGTTGTTGTGTGCCTCAGGTTAGGAGGTTCTGTGTCTTCCTCCCTCCCTCCATCCCGCCCTATCTTTCTGTCCGTGGGGGTTGTCCATGAGCCGGGGTTGTTGGGTGCCTCAGGTTAGAAGTTTCTGTGTCTTCCTCACATCTCCGCCCTCTCTTCTCGTCAGTGGGGGGTTGTCATGAGCCGGGTTGTTGTGTGCCTCAGGTTAGGAGGTTCTGTGTCTCCTCCATACCGCCCCTCTTCTCTGTCAGTGGGGGGGTGTCTATGAGCCGGGTTGTTGTGTGCCTCAGGTTAGGAGGTTCTGGGTCTTCTCCCTCCATCCCCCCCTCTCTTCTCTGTCAGTGGGGGGGTGTCATGAGCCGGGTGGTTGTGTGTGCCTAGGTTAGGAGGTCTGTGTCTCTTTTCCGTCATCCGCCCCTCTCGTCCTCTGTCAGTGGGGGGTTGGTATCCATGAGCCGGGGGTTGTGGTGCCTCAGGTTAGAAGGTCTGTGTCTCCTCCATCCCGACCCTCTCTTCTCTGTCAGTGGGGGGTGTCCATGACCGGCGGGTTGTTGTGTGCCTCAGGTTAGAAGTTCTGTGTCTCTCCATCCCGCCCTCTCTTCTCTGTCAGTGGGGGGTGTGTCCATAGCGGGGTTGTTGTGTGCCTCAGGTTAGGGGTTCTGTGTCTTCCTCATCCCGCCCTCTCTTCTCTGTCAGTGGGGGGTGTCCATTAGCTGGGGGTTGGTTGTTGCCTAGGTAGGAGGTTCTGTGTCTTCCTCCCACGCCGAGTCAGGGTGAGCCGGGGGTGTGTCCTCTGAATCTTTGCTTCTTCCTCCCTCCCCTCCACCGCTCTACTCCTCAACCTGGTCCCAGCCCGGGTTTCACCCCCCTCTTTCCTCCCCATCCTGCCCCCCCATGTCACGCCGACACCTCGATCCTTCCCCCTTTCATCCCCTCTCCCTCCATCTGTCAACGTGTTCCATATCCGGTTCCCCAGGTAGACCCTCGTTCATCCGTCCTCTTCCTCCCAAACCCGCCTCTTTTTCCGCTCCTTCTCCCGTTGCACGTCATGGGTGCCCCCCCCTCAGCTTCTGCCCCAATCACCTCCCCATCCTCCACCCCCCCTCTTCAAGCCTTCAAGCTCCTGTGCTAACTACCCGTCACTGTAATTCTCTCCTCCCTCCCCCCCTCGCAGGACTTCGCCCACACTCTCAGCCCCCCCATCCCCGTACCCCGCCTCTCCTCTCAGTGCTGGGGGGTATGAGAGGGGGTTGTGTGCCTCAGGTAGGAGGTTCTTGTCTTATCCTCCATCCCGCCCTCTATTCTCTCATGGGGATCGTGTCAGTAGAGGGGTTGGGCCTGGGTTTGTGCTAGCAGTAGGAGGCTTCTGTGTCTCCTCCATCCCCCGCCCTCTCTCTCTGTCAGTTGGGGGTGTCCAGGACCGGGGTTGTTGTGTGCCTCAGGTTAGAAGTTCTGTGTTCCATCCCGCCTCTTTCTCTGTCAGTGGGGGTAAATCGGGGGGGGCGCGAGGAGGGAGGGTGTGATGTCGCAGTGGGGAGGTGTCCGCGTCATAGAGGGGTTCTGTTGTGTGCTCAGGTTAGGAGGTTCTGTGTCTTCCTCCCCTCTCATCCCCGCCCTTCTTCTCTGTCCAGTGGGGGTTGTCATGAGCCGGGGTTGTTGTGTGTCCAGGGAGGAGGGTCTGTGTCTTCCTCCCTCCTCCGCGTTTGTCCGCCGGTCGTGGTGTCAATGAGCGGGGTTGTTGTGTGCCTAGGTTAGAGGTCTGTGTCTTCCTCCATCCCGCCCTCTCCTTCTCTGTCAGGGGCGGTGTCCATGATGGGGTTGTTTTGTGCCTCAGGTTAGGAGGTTTGTGTTCTTCTCCCTCCATCCCGCCCTCTATCTCGTCAGTGGGGTGGATCCATGAGCCTGGGGTTGTTGTGTGCCCCTCAGGTTAGGAGTTCTGTGTTTCCTCCTTCCATCCCGCCCTCTCTTCTCTGTCAGTGGGGGGGTTCCATGAGCCGGGTTGTTGTGTGCCTCAGGTTAGGAGGTTCGTCTTCCTCCCTCCATCCCGGCCCTCTCTTCTCTTTCAGCTGGGGGGTTGTCTGAGTCGGGGTTGTTGTGTGCCTCAGGTTGGAGGTTTCTGTGTCTTCTCCCCCATCCCCTCCTTCTCTTGTCAGTGGGGGGTTGTGTCCATGAGGGGGTGTTGGTGTGCCTCAGGTTAGAGGTTCGTGTGTCTTCCTCATCCCCCGCCCCTCTTCTCTGTCAGTGGGGGGTGTCCATGAGCTGGGGTTGTTTGTGGCCTCAGGTTAGGAGGTTCTGTGTGTCTTCCTCCATCCGCCCTCTCTCTCCCTCTGTCAGTGGGGGTTGCCATGAGCCGGGGTTGTTGTGTGCCCTCAGGTTAGGAGGTTCTGTGTCTTCCTCCCTACCATCCCGCCCCTCTCTTCTGCTGTTAGTTGGGGGGTGTCCATGTAAACGTCTGTAGGTGTGTTTGGTGCCTCAGGTTAGGAGGTTCTGTGTCTCTCCTCCATCCCGCCCTCTCTCTCTCTGTCAGTGGGGGGTCATGAGCCTTGGGTTGTTGTGTGCTCAGGTTAGAAGGTTCTGTGTCCTTCCTTCCTCCCAGCCCCTCTTTCTCTGTCAGGAGTGGGGGGTGTCATGAGCGGGTTGTTGTGTGGCCTCAGGTAGAAGGTTCTGTGTCTTCCATCCCGCCATTTCTCTCTGTCAGTGGGGGGTGTCCATGAGCAAGGGCGTTGTTGTGTTGCCTCAGGTTAGAGGTTCTGTGCTTTCCATCACCGCCCATATACTTCTTGTCAGTGGGGGGCGGGGGAAGAGGGGGTGTGGTTGTGTGTGCCTCAGGTTAGGAGGTTCTGTGTCTTCCTCCATCCCGCCTCTCTCTCTGAGTGGGGGGTTTCCATAGCGGGGGGTTGTTGTGTGCCTCAGTTAGGGGTTCCGTGTCTTCCTCCATCCACCCTCTCTTTCTGTCAGTGGGGGGTGTCCATGAGCCGGGGTTGTGGTGGCCTCAGGTTAGGAGGTTCTGTGTCTCCTCCTCATCCCCCCCTCTCTTCTTGTCAGTGGGGGGTGTCCATGAGCCGGGTTGTTGTGTGACTAGCGTAGGAAGGTTCTGTGTCTTCCTCCATCCCCCTCTTTTCTGTCAGTGGGGGTGTCACATGAGCGGGGTTGTTGTGTGCCTCAGGTTAGAGGGTTGTGTCTCTTCCATCCCGCCATCTCTTTCTCTGTCAGTGGGGGGTGTCCATGAGCCGGGGTTGTTGTGTGCCTCAGGTTAGGAGGTTCTGTCGTTTCCTCCATCCCCCCTCTCTTCTGTCAGTGGGGGGTTGTCATGGAGCGGGGTTGGTGTTGTGTGCCTCAGGTGTTAGGAGGTTCGGTGTTCTCCATCCGCCCTCTCTTCCTGTCAGTGGGGGGTGGGTTCCATGAGCACGGGTTGTGTGTGTGCCTCAGGTTAGAAGGTTCTGTGTCTTCCATCCGCCTCTCTTTCTGTCAGTGGGGGCGGTCCATGAGCCGGGGTTGTTGTGTGCCTCAGGTTAGAAGGTTCTGGTCTTCTTCCATCCCGCTCTCTTCTCTGTCAGTGGGGGGGTGTCCATGAGCCGGGGTGTTGTTGGTGCCTCCAGGTTAGGAGGTTCTGTGTCTTCCTCATCCCGCACTCTCTCTCTTGTCAGTGTGGGGGTTGGCCATAGCCGGGTGTGTGTTGCTCAGGTAGGGAGGTTTCTGTGTCTTCCATCCATCCCGCCCTCTCTTCTCTGTCACGTGGGGGGTTGTCCATGAGCCGGGGGTTGTTGTGTGCCTCAGGTTAGGAGGTTCTGTGTCTTCTTCCATCCCGCCTCTCTTCTTGTCAGTGTGGGGTGTTGTCATTGAGCCGGGTTTGTTGTGTGCCTCAGTTGAGTTAGAAGGTTCTGTGTTTCCATCCCGCCCTCTCTTTCTGTCAGTGGGGGTTGTCCATGAGCGGTGGTGTTGGTGCTCAGGTTAGAAGGTTCTGTGTCTTCCTCCGCCTCTCCTTCTCGTCAGTGGGGGGTGTCCATGAGAAGGGGGGTTGTTGTGTGCCTCAGGTTAGAAGTTTGTGTCTTCCTCCACGCCTCTCTTCTCTGTCAGTGGGGGGTGTCCATGAGCGGGGTTTTGTGTGCCTCAGGTTAGGAGGTTTTGTGTCTTCTCCAGTCTCGCTCTCTTTAGGGGGGGTGTGCTATTCGGTTGGGGTTGTGTGCCCAGGTTAGGAGGTTCTGTGTCTTCCTCCCACCCCCTCTCTTCTCTGTCAGTGGGGGGTGTCCATGAGCCGGGGTTTGTTGTGTGCTCAGGTTAGGAGGTTCTGTGTCTTCCCTCCATCCCCCTCCTTCTCTGTCAGGGGGGGGTGTCCATGAGCCGGGGTTGTGTTGTCCTCAGGTTAGAGGTTCTGTGTCTTCCATCCGACCTCTCTTCTCTCTGTCAAGTGGGGGGTGGTTGTCCATGAGCCGGGGTTGTTGTGTTCTCAGGTTAGAGAGGTTCTGTGTCTTCCTCCCTCCATCCCGCCCTCTCTTCTCTGTTCAGTGGGGGTCTGTAGGAGCGGGGGGTCCAGTGAGGTGGTAGTTGTTCTCAGGAGGAGGTTCTTGTTGTCTCCAGTCATCCCGCCCATCTTCTCTGCAGTGGGGGGTGGTCATGTGTCCAGAGGCTGGGTTTGGTTGTTGTGTGCCTCAGGTGGTTAGGAGTGTTCTGTTTGTCTGCCTCCAATCCACGCCCTCTCTCTATGTCAGTTGGCGGGGTTTGTTCCAGAGCGTGGGGTTGTAGTGGGCACAGGTTGTTCCGAGGTTCTGGTCTTCCTCCATCCCGCCCTCTCTTATCTGTCAGTGGGGGTTGTCAGTGAGCCGGGGTCGGTTGGGTGTGCCTCAGGTAGAAGGTTCTGTTGTTTCTTCCTCCCTCCCCGCCCTCTCTTCTCTGTCAGTGGGGGGGTGTCTATGAGCCGGGGTTGTTGTGTGCCTCAGGTTAGGAGGTTCTGTGTCTTCCTCCATCCCGCCCTCTCTTCTCTGTCAGTGGGGGTGTGTGGAGGTATCTTGTTACTTGTCAGACTAGAAGGTAAAAAGTTGTCTCCCTTCCTGTTGTGTGCTGCGGTCGGTGAGTTGTCTGCGGCTCTCCCTCATGATATTGAGTCATACTCTACCCTCCCTCAATTCTTCTCCTACTTCAAAAAAAAAAGCCTCAGACTTGTATAAAAAATCAGCCCTGAAGACGAGGAGGGTGCGGTGCTCGCTCCACTGACAAGAGTGAGGAAGGAAGAGCCGAGAGCAAGGTGAGGAACCCAAGGGGAATGCGACACAGTACAGGGGCATTATAAGAGGTCTCTTCTGTGGACCACAGCTGGAGGGGGCTTAGTATTCCTTTACCTTACCCCCGGCTGCATGTATTCACCGCTAACCACTCAAATTTTAATGCTCTTCACTAAATTTATTATCTCTTTTGACAGAGTCAAGATGTACGGAGGTCCCAGTGCAAAGTAAGAGTTCAGCCTGCAAAGAATGAATGTGTCAGACGGTCACCTGATACCGGCAAAGCCACAGACATACAACACTGTGCGGGAGGAGAGGTCACCAGCCTGCCACTAGCAATGGAAATCATACAGGGGTGTCAGACACATTGATCTCCCGACCTTCAAAGGGTGGTGGTCACCGCATTCATAGGGTTGGCTTGTGGTCCATATCTCTCCCGGTCCCTGGTTACTTGTGAGGTTGTTTTCTCATCTGAACCCTCTACGGACCTTCCCCACGTAGATGTTACAATGAGATGTATCTGTGTAATGTTTTACCATAACAGTTTTTAGTCCAGTTGCATCTATTTCTCAATCTGTTTCCCATTATAGCGGTTTCCTCCCCGCGGTTCTTCCGTTACCCACCCTTTCAGTTTGCTTGTTCACTGTGAAGCTTCATCCTGTCCTGTACCCACAACCCCCCTTCCCAAATCACATTCACTCTTCTGCTAACCACCAGTGACTTCATGTCTTACTGCTGTATTTTTGTCAACAACAGTGAATTAGAGAATGTGATATTTTGTTATCCTGAGCATATATAAGAAACTTGACTTCATGGGAGGAATACTCGTTTAATGGAGTTAAAAAAAAAGGGATCCAAAGTAACTTGAAATCCATTAGACTAATAATATGGTGCAGTTTCTCCTCTCAATAAACTGGATAAACTAAGTAAAATGTGGCAGAATTCTGTTGTATTTGCCTTAAAACATGAAAAAACTGAAATATTTGGCAACACCCATCGTACCTTGCCCCCTTTTTAAAGGGACTGATTTATTATGACTTTATGACTAAGGCAGCTAATGGGGGTGCAGAGTTAGGACACGACATCAGATGTTCTATGCAGTATAAGAAGTGTGGTGCAGTATTAGGAGCAGATCAAATTTTGGTTATTCCATAGTTTTTTGTAAGTGTTATTTTTAGTCCAACCCGGGTAGGGAGACTACACAGAGGTAAGGATAGGACCTACCTGTATTGGCAGGAAGAATGTAGTTTTTTGTGGACAGGGGCATCCATACACCATTCATTTATTTAACGGATAGGACTTCTAAAATGGGCGATCATGTTAAAAATATTTTGTGTCCCTCATGTACTACAGCTACTTTTTGACTATGTCTTGTGGCAGATGTTCCATATTCCTCGTACATGTTCTTTCCAGTGTCTACATGTCTTTCTTTCCACCACAGGGATCTGAGATTCCCCTCATCTCTTTCTGAACCGGGGCTCCACATTTTTCGCATTGAAAAGATGAAGTTAATTCCTGTGCCAAGCGAGAGTCATGGCGTGTTTCACTCTGGAGACACCTACCTTTTGATCTGTAACTCACCTGAAGGCAACCACATCTATGTCTGGAACGGTGAGGGGTAGGGGTTGGTTTATGAACCCCTGGGGGGTGTATGAATATTTTTTTTTTTTTTTAACGTTTTGGTCTTTGTTTGTGGCAGGAAATGGGACTTCAGTAGATGAGAGGGCGGCGGGTGCTATCTACAGTTCTCAGCTCCACATGCACATGGGTGAAAAACCCACCCAAAACCGTGAAACACAAGGACACGAGAGTGCAGAGTTCATGTCTTTTTTCCCAAGAGGAGTCACCTATTTGGTAAGTGCAGTCCCCGGGTTAGGAGTGGCTTTAGGGCTATACTGGGTCCACCAGGCACTGTTGAGGTGTCAGCACATGTTGCTGCTCTCCAGAAGGGGTGGTACACCCCAATGGGAAATAAGTCCAGAAATTCAGGGTCTGCAGTGAACAGTCTTCGTTTTTACAGAAGAAATTCAGGTGCAAAGCAATACAAGCACAGCACAGACTTCTCCAATCTCCTCCCTAACTGTTAATTCTGGACTATCTGTCCCTCTCTTTCTCAAAAATCTGGTACTCTGGCCAAAGGCTAAGATCCCAGGGTCAATGGTGGAGTATCCCTATTTCAGCTTCTTCTTCTGGTTGTTCAGGTAGACTGTCCGTCTTATCCTCCAATGTCAATTATCTAACTGCAAGACACTAAGGACTGGGACTGTTCTCTTTATATACCTTATATTTCAGCACAAACAATGACCAAGCAGTTCTACCATAGACATACATTGGGGGTCATTTACTAAGGGCCCGATTCGCGTTTTCCCAACGTGTTACCCGAATATTTCCGATTTGCGCCGATTGTACCTGAACTGCCCCGGGATTGTGGCGCACGCGATCGGATTGTGGCGCATCGGCGCCGGCATGCGCGCGACAGAAATCGGGGGGCGTGGCCGAACGAAAACCCGACGTATTCGGAAATACCGCCGCATTTAAAAACCGAAAAAGTGTCGCTTGGGGAGCGCTTACCTTCACCTGGTCCGAGGTGGTGCATTCCGCCGCGATGAAATGACTTTCAGCGCAGCAGCGCCACCTGGTGGACGTCGGAGGAACTACCTTCTTAAATCCCGGCCGGACCCCAATCCAGAGCAGAGAACGCGCCGCTGGATCGCGAATGGGCCGGGTAAGTAAATTTGCCCCATTGAGTCCCCATAATATTTCATGGCAGAAAGTTTATAAAGTGGTAAAAAACTTTCCAGACATCACCTATCTGGCTGTCTGATTTTTGTAATAAGCAAGTCTGTATTTCTCTGTCCAAAACAATTCAAAAACTACAGCTGTGAAAAATGACTGGCTTCTCATTAGTTAGAAAGTGTTCATTAACCCTTTCCACAGATCTATACAGATACGGTAATAATAAAAAGAATGTATGTTTGAAGTGCTGACGGGGAAAAATTTAAATCTCCACAAATGTCCAATATTCCTCTGATCCAGGGCACTACATAAGTGAAGTATGTAAGGTATAACTTCCATTTTATGAATAGGGAAATTTAGACCCAGCGTTGCCCATATTATCTTATTTAGGTTCTCTAGAACTTGGTTACATATGACAATCTAGTTCCAATAAGATTTTGTAAATTTCTATTTTCTGTGACCAAGGGTAGATGATGGATGATGATGATGATGATGATCCTTTTCCATCCTTTCTGGTACTTAATAGGATGGTGGAGTTTCCTCAGGTTTTCAACAAGCACAAAAAGATGCAGCTGCCCCTGCCCACCACCTCTACCACGTAAGAGGACGGAAAAATATTCGAGCTACCGAGACAGAACTGACCTGGGAAAGTTTCAATACTGGAGATTGCTTTATTCTGGACACTGGAAAGGTAGGAATAGCATGAAGCGATCCCAAGATGAGGAGGATTCTGCTACCAGGTGGTGTAATATCATGAGCTCACCGTGTACTAATATATATGGGGCAAAAACCCGCAAATAACTAAATATACATAATATACTTGGTTATGCTTCAAAATCCCGTGACTTACGGCCTCCTATCCCCTTTGTGTCTGAGGGTCATTGATGCCTAAATGTAAAGGCCAATTTTTGCAGTTCTGTCCTGCACTTCTTTAAATGACAAAATCTTTGGAAACTCTTTACATATCGCAATAATTTTGACTTAGTTTTTTTCATGACATGTGACACTTAAACTTGATAGGATAGGTTTTATTAATTACACATTTTTATTCAGCTGATATATGACTAAAAATGTGGCTTCAGCTGACAGGCAGGAGGGGGTTTCCCTACAAAGGCCTAGATCTCCTGATCCCTGGCACCTAGAAACACAAATCTATTGTAATATTAGACAGGAGAATCTCCACTTTAATGTCAAGATTGTGCTGTGATGTTTCACAGAAATGGAGATATCCGCTGTTGAAGTTACAGTCGGAAATCTCAGAAATATAAAGCTGTAAATAAAAATCACATTTTTTTACAGCAACTCAAACTTGCATATCTTCGGTTTTCTCAAGTATCCTTACACAATCCTCAGAAGATGCTGCTGTTTAATTTTACAACTGGATTATCGTGTTTTTAGGTGCCAGGGTTCAGGAAATATAGGCGTTTGAAGTTGGCCACTGTCATGTCATGTATAAACATCCTTTCTGTATGGGGCAGGATGTATATAGCCGTATCAGAGTCGTGAAGGGCGGCGGTGTAACTTGAAGCTGCTGGACCCCAGTGCAAAATGTGTGCCAGGCCCCCAACTATATATGTATTGTTTACAGTACCAGTCTTCTCATTTAGGAAAGGTACACCCCCTAGACTTCTTGGGATCAGTTGCAACGGCACCCTTTGCACCCCCTCAAGTTACACCCCTGGTAAAGGGGCTATGGGTGGTATGAAAGAGATGTTCTTCCTTTTGTAGAAGAGCTAGGTGACACACTTACCTCCTCAATCCTATAAAACACAGTACAACAGCTGGATCTCCTCAATGAATGCCAGTTCCGTTCCCCTGAAATTGATATTATTGAGTACAGCCATGAGTGAGAAGACTGCTATGTTTTGCCACCACTGCTAGAACTTCTCATACTGAGAACTTGTCATTACTGTCCTTCCAGTTTATCTATGTCTGGTCGGGATCTCAGTCTAACATGCTGGAGCGGAACCGCGCACGAGATCTGGCCAATCAGATACGAGACAGCGAAAGACGCGGAGCTGCAAAGGTTGAAATCATACAAGAAGGGGAGGAGCCAGACGAAATGATTCAGGTATAACCTACAGCTCAACAAGGAGGGGGAGGCCGGAGGGTTAGAGGCCGAACAGCCAATCCTCCAAGTTGATGCTGCTAACAACTAGTCATGGCTATGCATGGCCCAGGGGCAGGGGCGGCTCCAGATTTTAGTGGGTCCCTGGGCAACAGAGCCTTAGTGGGCCCCTTCATGGGTCGCCCTCCAGTAGCGACACTGCCCCCCTCCCCCTGTAGACACACTGCCCTCCCTCCTATTTCACTTTACAGGATGATAAGTTTCAGATTTTATACAAAAATTTCTAGATTTTGGGGCAAAGACCAGAATCTCTCAAAGAAGGATGTGCAGAAGATGACAAGGAAGCGGATGCGATCCATACAAGAGGAGCCGTGCTCTACCAGGTACATTGATAACAGCTCATATTAGGAGCAACTTTCTGCTTCCATCTCATGCAAACCGTCCATTGTCCCAGGTCTCGAATGCGAGCGGCAAGATGCAGGTGTCGCGGGTGGCAGATGGCGCCGTCTTTCGTAAAGAGCAGCTGCTTTCAGACGACTGCTTCATCCTGGACACCGCCGGGAAACTCTACGTCTGGAAAGGTATTTATGATTTATTGGAAGCTACAACCAACTACCGTATTTTTCAGTATAGTCCAGTGCGCCTTATATATGAACCGTACTTACAGACAACAGCTGCCTTGTACTGTGCACAGGTCTGCCACCTGCTGGTCATTCATCCTTATAATCAGGTGGCTTAGTATGCACCGTACTTACAGACAACAGCTGCCTTGTACTGTGCACAGGTCTGCCACCTGCTGGTCATTCATCCTTATAATCAGGTGCGCCTTATAATCCAGTGCGCATTATACTCCGAAAGATACAGTATTTTATGGAAACCATCACAGTGCAGGTCGGTTGCTGCATTGGGTTTGTTCCCACCACTGACCATTACAATACACCAGTATGAAATCAGCCAATCAGTAGTACTACATTAACCCCTCAATGACAAGGCCTAAAAAAAGGCTTTAATGACCGCAGCATTTTTAACCAAATATTGGCCTAAGGTTCATATCTTTTACTCACAATGGAGATTTTAGATGAATACCTAAGTGTGATGGTCGTTTTGATATATAATATGTATAGTCACAGGCAAATTTTTCTTTTTATAGTGTAGAGAGGGATTTATTTTTGAAATTTTACTGGGAAATATTAATGTTTATTTCTAATTATCTATTTTGTGTTTTTTATTTTATGGAGCACATTTAGTAAGAGTCCGCGGACCGCATTTCCGTCGGGTTTCTCAACTATTTCAGTTTTGCGCCGCATTTAACAGGGGTTTTGGGCACACTTTCATGCGACACAAATCGGAGGGCGTGGCCGTCGGACAACCCGACTGATTCGGACTAAGCGCGGGATCTAAAATTCAAATTGTGTCACAAGACAATGCACTTACATGCACTGCGAGGAAGAAGGTGAACTCCGGCGGACCTGAGCGGGGAAGCGAAAGATGCAGGCAGATTTCAGGGATCGTGCAGGGACCGGGTAAGTAAATGTGCCCAACTATGTCCCCCATGAGGATATAAAAGACCCCTGGTGGAAATTTCCACAGTTTTTTTTTCTCTTCTACAAGAACCCCAATCACAGGGGAAATGACCCCCAGATGTCCCCAGGTCATCAGGGGTGGCGGCAGTGCCGGCTCCTGCAATCCCTGTACAGTGCCATGCAGTGAAGAAAGGAGAAGGCCAAAGAGACCTTCTAACCGTTCTACCAAAGATCTGTCACATCTGACCCGCTACTGCTTCCATGATTAGCGAAGGAGCAGAAGAAACTGCAGTGACGTTCAAAGACACCGGACCTGCACCAGCTGATGTCTTTAGTCAGTGTGCGGTCCGAGAGAGGTTAGTACTGAAGTACTGATCTAGTACATACCTCCCAACCGTTCCCAGATTCGAAAGGACAGTTTTTTGGGCACTGTCCCACCATCACGGGAGATTTTACTGAGCGACCGCATTATCCCTCGGTTTGTCCTGCCTCCCCCTGGTCCCGTGCAGAGAAGCCAAAGCACCAGGTGGGATCAGCACCCTAATACCCCCTCACATGATGTCTGCACGAGCCACGTGATGAGGTGGCTCTGCACCTCAGCTGGCACCACTTCCTTCGGGAGTCAGTCGGAGCTCAGACAAAGAAGTGACTGCTGCGGGGGAATGACAGGAGGTAAGGGGGCCTCAGGAGAAAGCTGGAGGACAGGGGGGCACAGGAGGAGGAGGCTGGAGGACAGGAGGGCACAGGAGGAGGCTGGAGGACAGGAGAGCACAGGAGGGCACAGGAGGAGGCTGGAGGACAGGAGGGCACAGGAGGAGGAGGCTGGAGGACAGGAGGGCACAGGAGGAGGCTGGAGGACAGGAGGGCACAGGAGGAGGCTGGAGGACAGGTGGCCACAGGAGGAGGAGGCTGGAGGACAGGAGGGCACAGGAGGAGGCTGGAGGACAGGAGGGCACAGGAGGAGGCTGGAGGACAGGGGGCCACAGGAGGAGGAGGCTGGAGGACAGGAGGGCACAGGAGGAGGCTGAAGGACAGGAGGGCACAGGAGGAGGCTGAAGGACAGAGCTGCATCAAGGGGTATTATTTGGATCCATGGGGGTGGAGTTGGCCAAAGTAAGGGGCATTGTACATGTGGGGGCTATTAAGGTCGATATTACTATGCTTGCACGTGATGCAATGGGCGTGGTTTATAAAAAGGGGGAGGGTCCCTCTTCCTCTTGCCCAAAAGTTGGGAGGTATGCTAGTAGAGAAGTTGAGTCAATGATCTTGAAATTGTCGTTAGCCTGTCAAACTCTCCATAAATCACTGGTCACTCTGTGAAGTCTCACCATGGGACTTGTGTTCTTTATATGGGGGTAGTTTTCCCTTTGGGGATCCATCTCCAATCCTTAGAGACGGTGGTTGGATGTCTCCTGTACCTGGAGATTTTGTGCGGTTTTGGTCCATAAAGACATAATTGAGCGGCACCAAGTGCTACTTTTGCTATTCACACCTCAATTTTTTTTTCAGGTAAAAAAGCAAACAAGGAAGAGCGGGAGCAATCACTGGAGATCGCCAATGAGTTCCTGTCACTTATGAAATATTCTCCAAAAACTCAGGTGAGATCCTTAATAGTAGCCCATCGCAGGGTTTCACCCTACTAGCATCATCAGCTAGGGGATGAGGCGTCCCTTTCATTGTGACTATCTTTTATTGTTTACCTAAAAAAAAAAAAAAATCAACTCCGAAGTCATGTGAAAATGAGAAGAGTCAGATTTTACCTGAAATGAGGCAAGTGGAGGCTGCAGTGGGAGAGCAACTTCTGACGCCCCTTTCTTCATTTCTATAGCAACTACAAACATGATGCTGGTTCCATAGTAAAGAGAAGAGACTCTTCTTTCAGATAGCATTGTGGGTCTATGATCTACAGAGCTGGAGATACAGGCAGTGAATAGGCAGGAACTGGATCTTTAGCTGCAGCTCAAATTTTCAGTCATGTCTTCAAAGGGAGCCTGTCACCAGGAACCTCATTTTCACTAAAGACAGGCTACAGGAGCCCATTAAAGCTGCAGTGCACATCTGCCTTTGTGCCTTCTCTAACCATTTGCATTACACTATAATTGTGTGTTATAACTTACCTTGCACCCTGACATAATCCTCTGTGTAGTCCCAGGGGTTGGGCTTTGGTTTGGAGGCATTTAAAAAAACAACACATAGTTTCATAGTTTATACGGTTGAAAAAAGACACTTGTCCATCAAGTTCAACCAAGGAAGGGAAGGGATTGGATGAGGAAGGGATTTAGGGGAAACAATTCTATATAACATAACCAGCAATGTTATTTAGGTGTAAAAAGGCATCTAGACCCTTCTTAAAGCTTCTTAAAGCAGATCAACACATGAATTGTCTGATCTGCAGACTCCTCACCTCTCAGCCCCCACCTTTGTGCTCCTGTACAGGAGCACAAAGGTGGGGGCTGAGAGCCTGTAGCACAGACCAGTCACACGTTTTTTTTAAATGCGTCCAAACAAAAGCTCAACCTCTGTGACTACCCCAGGATTTTGTCAGGGAGCAATGTCAGTTATAACACACAATTATATAGTAATGCAAATGCTCATAGAAAGCAGAAAGGCAGATGTGCACTGCAGGTATCATGGGCTTATGCAACCGGTCTTTAGTGAAAATGAGGTCCCTGGTGACAGGTTCCCTTTAACAGCCTCAGAAAACCACAAAATTAATGCAACCTTGAATATCAGATTCTTAGGTTACAAAAGAAGAAAAGGATGGAGCAGCGGCCCATGTGCATATTGTGAAGCCGTCAATAGTGTTTTTCCTCATCCAGTCACCCTAAATGTTTTATGGATAGTGTGTACTGCAGCAGACATACTATTTTGGCGCAATCATGACGGCTTTCATGTGACACAAATCAGGGGGCGGCTTGTCGGACGATCTGACAGATTCGGACAAACCGCGGGATTTAACTTCAAAATTGTGTCACAAGGCAAGCACTTACATGCACCAAGAGGAAGAAGGTGAACTCCGGGGACCTGAGCGGGGAAGCGACACATGCAGGATATCGGGCGCACGATCTTAGTGAATCGCGGACGGACAATGCACTTACATGCACCAGGAAGAAGAAGGTGAACTCCGGGTACCTGAGGCGGGAAGAGCACATGCAGGATATCGGGGCGCACGATCTTAGTGCACTCCCCGCACACGCGAATTATACACAGACATGCACTTACATGCAACGAAAAGAATGTGAACTCCGGGAGAACTAGCGGGGAACGACACAACATGCAGGATATCGGTGCGCGGATGATCTTAGTGACTCCCTCACAGCACATTATACACGGACAATGCACTTACATGCACCAGGAAGAAGAAGGTGAACCCGGGACCTGAGCGGGGGAAGCCGACACATGCAGGATATCGGGCGCACGTCTTAGTGCCCCTCCCCCCAACGCATTATACATGGACAATGCACTTACATGCACCAGGAAGAAGAAGTGAACTCCGGACCTGAGCGGGGAAGCGACCATGCAGGATATCGGCGCACGATCTTAGTGACTCCCCCGCACAGCCATTATACTGAAACAGCACTTACAGCACCAGGAAGAAGAAGGTGAACTCCGGGGACCTGAGCGGGAAGCGACACATGCAGGATATCGGGTGCAGATCTAGTGACTCCCCACACGCACGCATTATAGCACGTTCAATGCACTTACATGCACTGGGGAGAAGAAGGTGAACTCCAGGGACCTGAGCGAAACGACAAATGCCGAATAGCGGACGCACGATCTTAGTGACTCCCCCACATCGCATTATACTTGGACAATGCATTACATGCACCAGGAGAAAAGGTGAACTCCGGGGACCTGAGCGGGGAGCGACACATGCAGGATATCGGGCGCACGATCTTAGTGACTCCCCGCACACGCATTATACTGGAACAATTGCACTACTGCACCAGGAAGAAGAAGGTGAACTCCGGGACCTGAGCGGGAAGCGACACATGCAGGATATCGGGTGCAGGATCTTAGTGACTACCCCACAGCGCATTATACACGGACAATGCACTTACATGCACTGGGAAGAAGGTGAACTCCAGACCTGAGCGGGAAGCGACACATGCAGGATAGCGGACCACGTCTTAGTGACTCCCCGCACAGCGCATTATACACGACACATGGCACTTACATGCACCAGAGAAGAAGGTGAACTCCGGGGACCTGAGCGGGGAAGCGTCACATGCAGGATATCGGGCGCACAATCTTAGTGAATCGCGGACGGACAATGCACTTTTGGGAACTCCGAGGGATCGGGTAAGTAAATGTGCCCCTGTGTCTCAGGCACCTGAACAAGGTCTCTGAAAGCCATTGGACACACAAGACCAGTCGGAAAGAATTCCGCTTATCCCAATTCATTGTCACCTATAGAACACCAACCTTATAGTGTAAACTCTTCAATCCCAAGAGTCTCCTCCTTACGAGGCTTTACACCCTTTTAGTTGGGCAGCAAAACCTGATCAAGTTTGGTTATGGTTCTTTCGACTTCAAATCAGCCCAATTGTTGTATCGATTGGTTTCTTTCTCCAATTCATTCCCCTTAACACGCAACATTTTTGTTTTCTATTCACAGGTCCAAGTTGTGTCTGAGGGCAACGAGTCTCCCCTCTTCAAACAATTCTTCAGCAATTGGGTGTGATCTCAGTAATTTCAGAGTCTGGAAGTGTCCATGTCCGGTCCTCCTGAAGCTCATCATTCCCTATGGAGATATATATATATATATCCAGCAGAGCACTGAGCGTGATGGAAACCACTAGACTCTGCTGCTCCGGGGACAAGGATGGCTTATCCTGCACATTAAACATTTATGATAGTAATCTGCATGTACAGTTCATGGTTATTCACTTGGAGCAGAGTGAGCGGCACCTACCAGCTGTAGTTACATCGACATATCCCACACCATTAACAATGCATGACAGCTGGCACCAGCCGGACCGGGCACAGCACATGAAACACAATGTCCTTATATCAATAATCTTATTTTTAGGAAATTATTTTAAAACTGTAAAACATTTATTAGAAGAACTTTGATACTAAAAATGCCAGATGACCAAAAAATACCAAAATATGAAAGAACATGACCCAAACACAATAATTGGTTGTCCGTGTTGCATTAAAGGAAACAGTCACCAGATTTTACCCCATTAAGCTACCAGCCCTCTCAGCTTAGGTCTGAAATGTCCTTTCTAGAATTAGCATTTATGTAGGTTTTCTCCTCCAAAGTCATGTTAAAAGAGCAGAGAACAGTCATAACTTACCTGAGAGGAGTCAGGTTTAGAGGCTTCTGAGTAAATGTCACCTCAGAACCCTACCTTTGGTTCTATAGCACCTAGAAACATGGTACTGGTGTCATATTACAGATAAATATCCATCTTTTTAAATTCCCTGCATCTCCGGTGATCTGAAAGAGAAGATTTTTATTTTTATTGTTTTGTGGACACTCCATAGACCTCTGAATGGGGCCCTCCTAAATATATGTAATTTTATACTCACACATTTATACACTCAGGCCCATTGCACACGAACACAATGGGGCAGATTTAGTTACCCGGTCCATTCGCGATCCAGCGGCGAGTTCTCTGAACAGGATTCGGGTCCGGACGGGATTTATGAAGGTAGTTCCTCCGCTGTCCACCAGGTGGCGCTCCTGCGCTTAAAATCATCTGCACGCGCCGGAATACACCGAGCTGGACCAAGTGAAGGTAAGCGCTGGCCAAGCGACACATTTTCGGTTATTAAATGCGGCGGTTTTTCCGAATCCGTCGGGTTTTCATTCGGCCACGGCGCTGGCATGCACGCAACGGAAATCGGGGGGATTTCCGTTGCGTGCATGCCAGCGCCGATGCGCCACAATCCGATCGCGTGCGCCAAAATCCCGGGGCAATTCAGGTACAATTGGCGCAAATCGGAAATATTCGGGTAACACGTCGGTAAAACGCGAATCGGGCCCTTCGTAAATGACCCCCAATGTGTTCAGATAATGGTCCCCACTATGGTGCCCGATCACGTTACAGTGAAAAATATATGCACTATATTTAGCCATGTTCCTGGGCACAGCTGTATACTCGTCCGGATAAGCATGCATCTGTCAGCAAGGAGACAGTCGCTCATTTATACACTTACAAAGATCTGTCCCAGAAGCTGCTGACCACATGGGGGAAGTACACGACAGGAATAAGAGATGAGAGATCCCTAGTCCTGTCCTTCTGCTGTCCTCTCCATCTCCCCTGACATTTCTTATCTGCCGATTCATGCCGTGTGCTATGGAAGATGTGCACTGTTATATACATGTACAATGTGCAGGATAATATGTAGATAATGGTGCACATCTTCCATTCAGGTAGGATGCCAGGGCCCCCTGACACTGTGGACCCCATAGCAGCTGCCATCACTGTAGTTACTCTCCAGATGGAAATGGTGGAGATTCCCAAGGTGATAGGACACAATTGTTTTTATCCCCGAGAGTGTAATATGAAGAGACCACCACAAATAATACTACACAACAGTAGAGAAAATTTATTTATTGGAGCACAACTTGGGGTGCAAAATTAACAGTCAAAGCCAAGTTCCTCAGAGAAACTAGAAGGCATCCCTTCCCCCTATATGAAGATCCGAGCTTATACAATAAAGTTGATGGACGAGATGCAGATGTTGCTTTGGGGGTGCAGCACCATCAGGTTACGCCTCTGGCCCCCCTCAAAATGATAATAATGGTAAAAATGGAGCCATTGTGTACAATTCCATTCATTCAGGGTTTAGAACATTCTTTTGACACTATAAAACCACTTTTCATTTTAACAACACCAGCTATGAGCAGGACTACGATGAGGATCATGGCAGCCAATAGGATTCCCGGGAGAGTCGAGGTCAGGTGCTGGAGACCGGACAGTCCTAAGGAGACAACATTTATATGAACGGTGGGCAGTCCACGCTAAACTATGGCCAGTCCATGTTCAAGTTTTGTTACCTAATCTTTTTTCCTGGTGAAAAACCAGGGCTCCAGCGGTGCCCACCAAATAGCGAGAGTCATCGGGCTGACCGCGCCGACCTGCAACGGGAAACAGCCAGAATGTTGAAGGGAAAGTCAACGAGCTGGTCCGCCATCTATGGACCATGTAGACTTTATACACAAGATAAAAAAAAAATGGCCCAAACTACTGGTTGGCTTCTCTATTACTTATTACTCCATTTAAAACAAATCTCCCACCAGCATCAAGAATTTTCAACCAATTCCATCTTTTTAGCTTCTTATGCGCTTGTTTATACAAAGAAGGCTATAAAAATGATGCAAATGATCCTCAGGGGCTCCAGACTCCATAGATGTTAATTGACCCTCATTTGCATAATTTTACGTAAAACCAAAAAGGTGTTAGAAGCTAAAAAAGGAACCGTTCCTGCCAGAGGGGCCCCCACCAGCAAGGAAGTGTGGTTGGTTTACAATCCCTGATGGGAGGAGATGTGAGTGGACGGAACCCTGAATGACCACATAGTGACCGGTGTGTGGCCAATTTTAAGCAGTGGGAGACGGCCTGGGTTTATGTACTGCCTCCTTGTAGTAGGTTGGAAAGCCATCACACCAGCACCATATCTGTCTGTGGGTTGTTTGTGGTAGAAAGGCGGCCTGGTTTTCCAATACTGAATGCAGTGGAGTAACTAGGAGAGACAGGGCCCCTAGCAGGCTACTGCATGGGGCCCCCCTTCCCACTTAAAAAATATACATTAGCATACTCACACATGCGAATTACAATCACATATAAATACACTTATGTGCATATACACATACATGCAGTGCCATATGCAACATACTCACATACAGTGTATACAGACACCATATACACATCACAGATACTGCATATATACATCAAAGTATATGTTATATACATATCATGCTGGACAATGTACAGTACAATATAGATACAATGGTGCGCATCCTCCATTCTTTATTGTGTCAAGTCGGATGACGGGGCCCCCTGACACTGCGGGCCCCATAGCGTCTGCTATGGCTGCTACCGCTGTAGTTACGCCCCTGACTGAATGGTCCCTTGTGAGTTTCTACTTACTGCGGATGAGACTGGCACAATCTGATGTACAACCTTCAGATAACGATGGCAGACACACAGAGACGCTGCAGAAGAAGTAAACCTAGAAAGAAAAATTAAAAAAAAAGGGGTGAGGGGATTTAGGGGTTTCAGATGATCCTTACATTACAGGACAAATGATTGATGGGATGTAACTCTACAGGCTCCCGCGCCTTCTGGTATTTAAAGCAAAAAAATATGGCTGACGCCTGCAGTATTTATTCCACTTTCTAGGGACATATTGATGGAAGGTCTAGAAAACAATAGAAAGAAAGCCACCGCTCACTCACATAAGCTGCATCCTCAATATAGACGAGGTCCTATTCCTCCTTAGCTCTCGGTGCACGGAAAGGCAGTCCTGCCGGTTGACTGAATGATGCACAATGAAAGGCATTAAAAAGATTCCAGGAGTGAGGATTTGCATCTATAAAGGCAAAAGGGGCCGTTTTTACTAAGTGCGTTTTCAGATGTTTTAACACAAGCATGCGTAAAAAACGCAACGTTTTTTTAAAAATGCCATGCGTATTTTTCCGTTTTCATGCGCAATTACGGAAAAAGACCAGCAAAGACAGCATTGGCGTTTTCAAAAAGAGGATGCGTTTTAACGATGCGTTTTAACGATCGGAAAACGCACTTAGTAAAAAAGGCCAAAACGCATGTGTGTCTTCACCTTAACGTACCCAAGGTTCAGTCTTCTCCCTTGCTTAGAACTGATATTGTAATATACATAAAACAGTTATTACCAGTGGGAATCCATAATCCAAATAAAGCCAAATCTCTTAGACGCACTTTTTGGGTGTCATTTTGCACTCAAAATTTAAAGCTAGTGATCAAAAGGTTCTACAGTCCCGACAATGAAAAAACGTCATTACATCCAGCGGAAAAAAAAAAACTGAAAAAAGGGTAAACAGAATGGCAAGGACGCGCAGAACGGACCTATGAAACCGCCCTCACAAAAACGTATATGACACATCGGAAGGTGGTATTCCCAGCACCTACAGATCTTCTTTTAAAAAAATATTGAATTTTTGATTTGTAAATATAAAATTGCAAGGTCACATCATGCGCATATCATCACAAAAAGAAAAGATCTACGCGGTTCGGACTAGTGTGCTCTGCGTCCTTATCCTGATCTAAAAAATCATGTGATCCTCCATCTAAAAAGAGGAGGAGGAAAAAGACCAGGTGAATTGGCTTGTAATCAGTTAACCCTTTATAACGGCAGCCGAGATAATTCATGACAAAAAATGCTAGTCATCAAAGTATAAACAGGTAAACATTCGGACATAATTACTTGTGTACAAACCTCTATTAATGCAACCACCTGAAAAAATATATGCAAAATGAACTAAATAATTTGAATATATGTTAATATTATACTATGTTAACATATGTTAACATGCATGTTAACACAATACTGTTAACGGCTCACATGGACGGAAGATTATTTTATGAATATTCAAGCGCTCATCCTGTGTTTATAAATAGATATCAACACTATTCGAAAAACACCATAACCTCTTTATTGTATAGACCAAGCCGTTATATGTTTGTACGCTATAGACTATGTACCTATTCATGACTGCATGGTCAATGGCGACTGCGTTTGGCACCAAGTTAGAGCAAAAGACTCCAGTAATAAACCCCATTGCATGTGCAACATCCCCCACCGGGGCCTAGCCCTTGAGGTGAGGCCTGGAGACAGCCGGGGCCCGCGGTATACCGGAGTAAGAGTGGTGCGTGCGCCTAAGACGTATGCTTCACTCGGGTTGCACTTGTTGTCACGCGGGGGGAACCCGGAGGTGCGGTCTACGCCTGGCGGTCTCCTGCAGGGTGGTGGTTGCAAGAAATGGAGGGGAGAGGCTGCATAGCGGATCTCCCTAGGGCAACCCTTTGTGTGGTAGGTGCAATCTCTGTGTGGTGGACGGTGCCGTGATGATGGTTGTGTGTAGTAGCAGGGACCAACGGCGGCAGAGGGTTGAACAAAACAACTTACGTTCTTTATTGGAACCGCAGGAACTACAGCAACGGGCCGATTAACAGAGTAGATGGAGTGCTGGAAGAGGACTTGGAGGAGGCAGGTTGCGCAGAGCACCGCCTGGGTGCGATGGCAGTGGCGGTAGCTGTGTCCTAGTAGGATGCTTCAGCTTGTCTCAGGGGCTTCAGGTATCACCTTAAAGGGAGGATGATACCCCTGTCCTCACTCATAAAATCCTAAATTCTTCTTCAGAGGCAGGGGCTGGGCTCTTCCTGCCTTCTGGTCTGTGAAGTGTGACTGACTAGAACTTTAGCTGGTGTCGCGGAACCCTCAGGTCTGACCAGGGACCGGTTCTTCTCCTCTGTGGGAGGACTGTGCTCTTCTCTCTAGAGAGGACTCCTCCCGAGTTCTACTAGAACTTCCTGGCAGAGGTTTGCAACCTCCCTTTGGTCAGGTGGTGGCTGCTCCTCCAATCACATCTCAGCTACGAGCACAGGATGTAACAATCATTGGACAACAGCATCTTGCATCATACAAAATACTTAACCTCTGCCTTGCCAGGCAGGATTCACCACTGCAATACCCCTCCTGTATCAGGGGCATGTAGTGTAAGGTGATTACATGCAGGTGGGACGTATTCGCAACACTACCTGCCATTGCATCGGCGGGGGGTGTTGACACATGGTGTTTTGGGAGATCTCATCTATGATATAACGATCGTTTACACATAGTCAAATGTATTTAGTTCATTTAGCATCTATTTTTTCAGTGGTTGCCATTATAGCAGGTTTGTACACAAAGTAACTATGTCCGAATGTTTACACTGTTATACTTTGATGAACAGCATGTTTTGTCATGGAATGATCTCTGCTGTCCGTTATGTAAGGGTTAACTGATTACAAGCCAATTCACCTGGTCTTTCTCCTCCTCTTTTTAAGATGGAGGATCACAATGATTTTTAGATCATGAATAAGGACGCAAGCACACTCGTCCGAAACGCGAGATCTTTTCTTTTTTGGATGATATGCCAGGAGTGACCTTGCAATTTTAATATTTACAAAATAAAAATTCAATATATTTTTTAAAGAAGATTTGAGTGCTGGATAACCTTTCATTGATGGAGGTCCTTCCCTACATATAACCCTATAGGGCAAAGGAAGGTGAATGGAAAGAGATCCTGTTGCACATTATTTAATTCATATGGGCTATTTATATCCACAGGGCGTAACCGACACAATGACGACTCCCCCCCGTGTGGGAAGGGCCAAAAGATCTTTTTCTAAAGGGGTTTACCAAAACAAAAAGTTAAGCCCTATCAGCGGGATCGGACATAAGTTGTTGATCACCGGGGGGTCTCAGAGGTCTGAGACCCCACAGATCAACAAAATCCAATGAATTGAGTGGATGAGACGACGGAGGGAGCGTGTCGGACATTCACGGTTCGACGTCATAGAGATGAAAGGAGCAGAAGGTCCGTGGGCACCGAAGCGCTTAATTAGTGAGGAGCGAGGACAAGGGTCCGACCTGGGGTGCTGGGGACCCCATCGAACCCCGTTTACGTGTCTGTGGTGGGCGCAAACACAGACCCCCAATGATCCCTGTGGATCAGGGCATACCTGTTCTTTGTGGGAAACACCGTTAAAAGTACAGCACTAACACAATTGTGACGGATTTCCACCGATGGGTCATTTACCACATTACCCTTATTAATGGGGGGCGATCATCTCAGCACATTCCTGTCCATTAAACCTGGCGATGATGGAGGGTCTGTGATCTTTTCTTGCCTATGACACATCACCCATGCCGGATTGTACGTATTCAATCAAGCAGCCAGACCCAGTAATCGAGGCCTATCCTGGTAACCTACCTAAATCTGCACCCCCCACTACACCACCCAATACAAAGGAACCCCCGGCACGGTGGCTACGGTAAATTGGCCACAAAAAAAAACCCCCCCCTTAAGCCCCTCGTAGGTCAACTTTATACCCCACACCACAGGGGTACATGACGTGCAGCCCTGCACTGGCTCGGAGCAGCCCGTCATGTAGCTATCAGCGGTCCTGGACCTCTGTTTATTCTGACTCCCACACACCCGTAAAGGCGACACACAGGCACACCAGCCTCCCCCGGACACAACCGTGGACCTCCTGGGCACGGGCCTCAGCCCACCGAATCTTTGTCACCGCGTCGTGTGTGAAACTGGCGAACATCTGCAAGACAGCGACACACTCCGCCGGTCATTCCAGGCGGGTACCACTCGAACACCCCCAGATAGAACAGTACAGAGAACCAGACCAAAGAGCCCAAAACCAGTGCAAACCAACCACAATCCACAAACATGGCTGCTCATTCCGGTCTTACAAATGGCTTGCGGGATTCACAGTACAAGGAAAAGCTCCTGCTGGTTCACAGGCAACGGCACAACCGCCCTCTCCATGCTAGGCAGAGATCAGGACCTCCAGATAGATTATGAATTTAAAGGAAGCGTTAGATACAATATGGAAAACATGGCGCCGCACATCCAGGGCACAGCCTCTAATGAGACTGCACCAATATTATCTGGAGTCGCGCTCTGTTCGTTCCATTTCCTACCTCAATGCTAGCCCGACCGTGGCGTATTAGCGGTGGGGGTTTGCAGAACCACTTATATGTAGGAGGGCTCAGCCTCGCGAAGCCCTCATCATCCAAACTCCACGCCAAGCTGCGCCGTACTATGAACGGCACAGAGTGGAAGAGGGTAACAAAACATGCACTGGTCTTTAGTGAATAAGATTTTAAATCAAACGGGTTTGGTACCATATTCCAGAAGGAAACAGCTTCCACACCTCCCCACTGCAGACAGCGCTATTTTCGAACCCCAATTGCATTGTCTCTGACAGTGGCGGACTGGTTTGCGAGAAATGACCTATCGACCTCTACCCCTAGTCAAAAGACACTATCACTGACTGGCCAAACAATTCTCCCGTTCCCTGTATTGAGGAGACACGAGGTGTGGTCCTGGTGGGACGCAGCAGCTGCACTACAACCGGAGCGGAAGAGCGTCGGTTTTTCTTGCCTACCCCCAAGTAGAAAATATTTGGATTACTTTCCTGAATAAGCCAAGACTGTAAGTCCATCTTTGATAATTGCCTGCGAAATTCCACCCCTGATTGACCATAGTAGTAACGGACTCACATCATGTCTAACAGGCCACCGCACGTAGAAGCTGGATCGATTGGGGCTCCCCGCCCTGGTGAGGGGAGGTGCAGCCGCACGGATCAGAAGGTGTAGTTCGTCTCGCCTCAGAACACAAGCTCGAGAAGAGGAACCTGTAGCGGGAAAAGGCCTCGACCGCCCTGCGCTACCCCCCCCCTAGCCGAGAAAAATGAAGAACACCGCGGCCCCTAATACTGAACGACACCATTCTTTTCTGCCTACTAAGGACCGTGTTTCAGACTGCTGTTATATTATGACATTGGTGGGGTTGTCTGACACTCGTGCTTCACCGATCAGCAGTTGTGACAGAGCGTCCAAAGCGCAACATTAAGTAACCCCATCCGGCCTCCGAGTTATCGTCAAGGTCGCGTTTAGTCCACAAAACACAGGCCAAGTCCAGCCCAGTCAGGGCCAAGTCCCAGTAGCGATGCAGAAGAGGGGAAAGCTGCAGTCATAAGTAAAGGGATACCCCCTGGTGTGATCCCGGCCCCCCCTCCTTTGTTCATGTGTGTGTTGGGAACGGATCACCAGGTAGGATGGTGACATGAGGGGAGGCTGTATTAGTGGCCCACCGGGATCAAACTCGAAGACCGACAATCTTGCAAATAGACCCCAATCATACATTCCACGATCATACAGACTAATGAGGCTTCATGACGGCAAATAAGGCAGCCTGGTGGTTGGTTGGTCTCGTGGCGAGGATTCAGTTAGGAGAGGAATTGGTAGTACCTGGCCCACTAAATGATCCAGTGGTCAGAATGCTGGAACCCACAAGGGCCCGCAGCAGGGTGGTCTCTTGCTGCTTTGAGCAGCAGACCTATGTGGAGATGTAAACACACGAAATTCGTAGGGTGCGTTCACAGTGGACCCTTCCCCTCGTTAACGGAACCAAGACGTTTTAAGAGTTTAAATGCTAACACCACAGCCGAGAAGACAACGAGATTTGCCTTATTTCATTGGTTACAACGCACATACGTTAACATTGCAATATGTATGCATATTGTAAAGGACTGCTTTTAAAGCTATGTTTTCAGTCCGTTGAGAAACACGAGTTTTAGTTTTTGGTGTTTAATCCGCCTGGCACAGCTTCCGCACTTCTAGGAAATGAAAGATAAACAGTTCAAAGCAGCCAAAGCACGGCAACCTACCAAAGGCGCATGCGAATTTAATGGACTGAGAACCAGGCTTTTTAACACGTTCCAAAAAAAAAAAGGTTAAATGTGCTGCACCCTTAGCTGCTTGGAGGCGTTGAAAAACAAATCTGCATTACTGCCACGTCCCCCGATGACACGCAACCCTAAGAGGACAGGACCCCGCGGACCATAGCAAAGCCAGAATATAGACTTAAGATTTCTAGCGAGTTCTGGACATTTATTCTGCGCCTCGAAACCAACACAGCCTGGACTCTGCAGGAAAGTTACAGAACTGCAGATTACAATGGAAATGATCGCACATTAAACTCCTCGTGGTATCGTAAAAAACACGAAGTCTGAGCAGTTGATGGCAGAAGAAAATGATGTGATTTACATTTACAGGTTCATAACATGTTGGTTTTTGGATTTGGACACATGGGGATATTTTTGATGAATGAGGATCCACTTTCAGGGACTCATTAGGTGGATTCAATAGTCATGGCGGAGATTTATTAACTGTTTCTTGGTGTTGGTTAAAAAAAATTAGCTTTTTTTTGATGTTTTTTATGGTTTCGGACTGTTTGAAGAATTAAAACCATTTTTTTTCTATAATTAGAGCCATTTTAGGGCTTGTTTTTGCGGGACAAGCTATAACTTTTCTTGGTATCATGTAGGGGTAAATGTACTTTTGATACTGGGTTTTATTGTGGTCACCAGCTGTGAAAAATCACAATTTTGTGGCATTTTTTAACAATTTTTTTTTTACAGTTTTCACGTATGGGGTTTTTGTGATATTCCATTTTTATGTGTATTTGTTGTATGGGATAGAGATTATTTTGAATATTGTTTTATTACAATTTATTTTACAAATGTGACAGTTTTTTTTTTCCCCCACGGTTCCATAATTGCAGCAACTACCTAGTCAAAGCTGCACTGTTAAATTGTTCTGCAAGACCAGGAATCTAAAATTTTGTGCCAGCAGCCCTGGAGTCCTGTTATCGGTCTTATGTAATGGCGAAGAGTCCGCTGGTGGACCACGGGTCTATAGGGTATACATCCAGGTTTGGGATGTTGTGACCCGGTGTTACTGCGGTAGCCCGCTTCGCATTGGCTGTTGGTCCGCGGTGGGGATCACCTAAGGTCATGTCCACCCTGGTGCGGGGAACCTTCCAGCCTAGTTGTTACAGTTAAATCGGGTGCATGAAGGGGTAAAGGTGATGTCCCGCTTACAAGGTGCTCCGCCCCCAGTCGTCGTCAGACCCCATCCCAGTGCGGGACAGCGTAACACTATTGTTTTTGTTTTTTTTTCACCACGACGCCATTCGTGGGCCTTCCCTGATACCCAATAATAATCAGTGCCGTCCCCCGGGGAGAGGAGTGGCATGTGAGCACATGCGGGTCCCATCAGAAATCTAATGCAGCAAGATTGTCCCCTAAGTGCCTGGTTTACGTCTCCATAATATTTTCAAGTTGTCTAACTATCTTCTACAAGAAAAACTGCCAACGAAAACAGTTTTCCCAGCCCTCTATCCCCCCCCCCCCCCCCCCCACCCACCATGTTCACCCGAATCTGTGCAGGTTTTCCTTATTCGCTAGTAATTGGATATAAGATGTAACATCCAGTACATTATGTAGTGGAGGTTGGCCACCCCAGCGTTAAAGAGCTTTTATTCACAGAGAGGGCAGCAATGGAAGCCATTATTATTAATACCACAGGTAACCTATAGACTTGAGTATTTTAGGCGTCCATGTATTCCTGCATGCACTGGGAGGCTAGCCCAGCATGGAAGGACTTTCCTCTTTCGTCGTCTTCCAGCAAGCCATCTGGTAATAAAGGTTGGCACCTATTAGTAGAATCAATATAATCAGGTGGGAGGGTCTGCAAAAACAAAACCGCCTGACACGCATCCTAATGTAGATCTTGGGAGCAAAAAACTATCTGCAACGAATACAGAACCCAGTGATTGTTGATATGCTGTTGGACACTGTTCACCTTTAGAATGTGCAGCTCCACCCCTAAACCCATACTGGTACGGTGGCGGTTGGGATCCAATGACCACCAGAGGACAACCCTTTGACAAGGTTCGTATTATAGAAGCCCTGAGCCAAACCCCTGCAAGTGGTCACAAACAATGGAAAAATTACCCTTAACTTTAACCACATTAAAAACATAGAACTTGAACGCCGACAAAGGTGAATGGCTGTGGGAGTTAGGTACAATGGTGTCCCCTTCTGACCGTTCATTCAGGGACCGGATCCAGCTATACACGTGCCAGCACTGGAAAGACGGTCAAAATATGGCGGTACTTGGAATAAGAGAACTCCCACTTATGGCAGCCGGAATCTACGGATATATATCGACAGAAGCCAGGGGCGTAGTAGGAGATGTATGCTGGGCCCCATAGCAGTATTCTGAACTGGGGCCCACCTTTCCAGCTTTTAAAATATGCAAATTTAACTCACATAGATACACACCACACTGATATACCCTATATACAAGAAAACAACATTATTTAACTGTGAAAAAACAATATAGAGCTATATACAGATGTACCGACATTCCCCCCTTTATATCATAAATATACCCAGCATGTATACCACACAGTATATATATATGTTATATAATAAATGTATATAATGGTGCACATCCTCATCTTTAGGGTAGGGTCCGGCTATGAGGGGGGCAGCCCCTGACAAGGGGCACATAGCCAAGCCGCTATGGCTGCTACCATGTTGTTATCCCCTGGCAGAAGCCAATTAAACCAGAGCACTGGGCAGTACAGACCCAGAGTTGGGGTAGAAGGTGTGCAGGCCATTGGACGGCCCGGGGGGGGGGGGGAAAAATTTCAGACAGAGGTAATCCAGGGCGATTGGCCGGGTTATAGGATGACCAGTATACCAAAGTGCTCCCCCTCTTGAACCCCAATTGCCCTCCCTCCCCACCCCCCCCCCCCCCCCCCCCCTTCCCTTTACTAAAACCTCATGGGCTGTTGTCTCGAGTGTGCTCCTACGCGGTGAAAGAATCTCCGGCTTGAGTTAGCGGAGTCATCCCCCAGGCGCCTTCCACCACTGACAGACGTATACCCCTGTCCAATAAAGACAAATTCTACACACAACACCATGCCGCATACACCCGCATCACCCAAACAAGATCCCACCCAAAACTGCCCAACCCATCCCTTCCTTCCCCCCCCTCCTATCTAGCAGATCAGTCCCTCCCCACACCAAAAATCAGCACTAAATCTAACAACTCTCACACCCGGTACCGCCCCCCCCCCCTGGCGCAAACTGAACCGAAAAAACTCACCCGGTACAACAATCCTAAATCCCCATGAAATCTCCCCAGATCGTGGGGAGTGGCCAAGGCCAAGGGCCCAAGAAAAACCAACCTGAAGCAATCGTAAGGGAGGGTTGCGCTTCATACGAGAAAGATCAGCGGAAAACAGCCCCCATACCTGGAAGCAGTGCACCGTTACTGCCGAAACAAGAGGGAAGTAGGGGTCTGTCAGAATCCAAGTTTTCTTCTAGTGAAATTGTTGTAGGTTTACTGGTCACGAGAAATGAAGTCTCATGGGCCTTTTGGTAGTTTATGCTCAATTAAAGGGGTTATCCGGTGTTAAAAATATAGGGCGGGCTGGGCTGGGCTATGAGTTACAACATAATAAACATTTCTTACCTCGGTCCGTCTCCATCTGTGCGCCGGTGTATACAGGGTGTGCACCGGGAGGCTTCCGGATGGCTGAAAATCAATCCGACAAATTCCAGCGCTACCACACAGAGATAGGAAAGGTATAGAGAGGAGCCGGCCACAGCGAGAACAGTAGCTCCCTGTGCCGTACTTTCTGTGCCCTGTAAACAAAAGGGAGGGCACGGATCGAAGGGACCGCGGCGGGACATCGGCAGCGACGGACGGTTGGTAAGTACAGGTTTATTATGTTTAAATAGGCCACCCCAGCCGGGTCTCCGTAATTTTACAGCCGGATATAACCCCTTTAATGCTTCATTCAAAATAGGTTATTTCTGTTCTGCTGCTATTAAGTTGCAACCACACTAAAGGGGGAGACGAGGGCCAAGTTTATAGGTCCGACATCACTTTCTTCAGAACGCTTTCCTAAAGGAACCTACCATGTGTGTGATGCATTATGAGGCAATACATTCACCTGGAGAATGCTGTCAGCTACACTGATGCAGGATCATATCTTGGTAATCCCTGAACTCAGAGGTTTGCTGAACAAACTCTAACCATTCAGGAACTGGGAAAGTTGCGACAGGCTTGAAATTAAAAATGGGGGATAGTCAAGAATGGTCTAGTCAATCCACTAATCAACATGAGTGGTCACTCATACACAGCAGATGGGGATGGTGCAGCAATTTGATTATTCTGCCTCCAGCACAAGCCAGCTACATCATCCTCTACTGCAGCACCTGCTAGACAAGTGGTGAGAAGGAGCCACACAGAAGAAATGAGGGAAAGCTTCATTTCATAATGTTATATCGTTTTTCAGGCAAAACCACTCAGCTAGGGATTAACCAAGATTTGATCTGCATCAGTGTAGCCACAGCAGTCTCAGGGTTATACGTTGATTCAGACTGCATAATTCAAATGGTTGCGTTTTTTTAAAACTCACCTGTATGTCCATAGTAGCAAGGATTGGTGGAGTATCTAGGGTCATTGGCAGAGCATCGAGTAATTAAACACGTTCCCAGTGGGAAGACTGTAGAATTCAGGCAGGCATTCCCGTTGAAACTGAACAACGGAAGGAGTCAGCATATCTGTAAAAGGGAAAAATGCAAATAATAAAAGCCTAGGCCCTAGTGAGAGTACAGGTAGATGTGCCCAGGAAGCTGAATGACTACCGGCTCTGGAGTGGAGAATCCGTAGACCTCGGTGTGATTCGCGGTATGTTGGCCAGAGAGGGAAAACTGCATCTTTTGTCGTACCCGCCAACTTTGGGTCTGTAGTCTACGGGTGGGTGGTGACATTGACCCCTTTGGTTCACTTGTTGTTATTCTTGTGGTCAGGTCTAATTTTAGGTGTCCCAGTGGAGACATGGTAAGAATTTTTGTGGTCCTAACTGGGTGGTATTCCAATAAATCTTTCAGGAGATTGTTTAGGTGTTTAGTACAAAGGGTTTTATGGGTTTGTAAACATGTCTCTGGCTGTATACTTTTTTGGCTTTGGAACAAAATTTAGATTACAGATATCAGGTTGGTTGGGGCAACCAGCCTCACGCGAAGACGACACCGGTGTTCCTTACAAAGTTAACAAAGAACAAAAAAGACTCTACCAAGCAGTTTCTGAAGACCAACAAGATGCACGTTAGAGATGGCGTTGGTGCCATCTGCTACATTTAGAAGCTACAACACCTCCTCACCCGTGCTCACACTATGGGGGGTATTTAGCACCATATTGTCTGGCTTCTTGTACAGCTTTTCAGGGGGACCCTTTTTTTTATTGTCACATCCGTCAAGTTGCAACAAAAAGGCTCCAATCTAGTACAAAGAAACCCCACAAAATGGTGAAAAGCCCTGCCACAATATGAACACTGGACTGACACGACTAGAACACAGTAAGGATAAATTGATTTACGATAACTTGCACAGTTAAAGGGGTTGGCTACTTTACCTCTGGTTTTGTGTAATTTAGAATATAGATCTATTCGAAGTTCTGATTCCACTTTCCTGAAAACGTAAGTCAAGCCCTTGTTCGAATTGTCTTTACTCTTCAACCACATTAATAAACGGCACGAGATGGCGGTCATGGGTCCAAACTGTCCGATGACCCATCTACCGTCAGGACCTTGTGTTCGGATTAAAGGAATACTGTAACGCCCTAGAGTTGGGCCATTATGAATCCCACTTGGCGTTCAATGCTAAAGGGATTCAACGGGACTGCACCCCACCACTGAGGCGATCAGCCCACTAGAGATCCCCCTGTAAGCTCACAGGTCGGGGTGATAGTATCATGGCTAGGATTGAATTTTCTTCTTAGACACCACTACTAACCAGTGGGGAAATAAGTATGCACCATTACACAGTGCCGGGGATGAGGTGGCCCCAGTGCAACAGGAACGCCAAGGGTTATAACGTGGTTTCAATGCTGAGGTTAAGGCTGAGGATAGGCCTGATAGCTGCCCTCTCTCCTAGAAGGCTGGTACCCAGTTACAGGCTAGGACCCCCAGGTCTATGGCAGAGCACCCCTGTCTCAGAGTCATCTTTGGTTCGCTAGGTGACTGGCAAGAGATTATCCCCCAAGCTCTGTCCTTAACTGCGAGAAACTGAGGGACTGGGACTATTCTCCGTATAATTTTCTACCAGGTGAGGAGTCAGGGGGGTATTGAGGGGGTGCAGAGGTTGCGATCGCACCGGCCCAAGAGGTTTAGGGGCCCATTAGGGTCACGTTCCATATGGAGAAGAATTACTGATAAAACCATACATTGTAGTAGGGGGGCCGCCACAGGACTTTGCACTGGGGCACATCAGCTTTCTAGTACCCCACTGGGAGGACTGGTAATTTTAGCACAAAAACAATGACAAGCATTTTCCTATGACTTACCTCGATCCCAAATTATTCTATGGCAGAAAGGTCTCTAAAGTATAAACAATTTCCGACAGCGGCACGTCATTCTAAAAAAGCCGTCTCTGTCTCGGTAAACAACAAAAAACAAACGTTGTGGGGCGCAAGGAGATACAAGCTGGTTCAAATAGTGAATATAAGGTTTGTGGGTGGGAAATCTGCTGCCAATCATTTGTAACCTACGAATGGCCAGGGCGTACACCGCTCACGATTCCTGGTAACTATGTGAATGAAGGAGTTAATTATGCTCTTATGGATACCCAGCAAGCTATCATTGGTTGCGTACCTCTGGGATTTAATACTGACAAGATGAATATAAGGACCTGGTATACAGCTTTTGGATGTTCATCGTACTCATCTGAGTTGTCTGTGGAAGCGGATGAATTGCAGGAGGGATGCAGCAGAGCCAAAGGTGGGCTCCTTAAGGAGGACTATCCAGCTAGTGATCCTAAGAAATTGTTCAAGTTGTGCATTTATGGATATTGCTAAACATCAAGCCAACAAACAGGAAGCCCGTCACACCATGTCAGCCTGTACATCTGCTGCGTTCGCCAATAAAGAAGAACTGTACATGTTTACCCTATTGCCTCCAGCGTAGGGTCTCCAGTGGAGATTACTAGACTCTTTTTAACACCAAGGGTGTGCTTCAACAGGGGTGTATCACCTAAATACAAAGCAGGGCAAGTGCCCCAGGCAGGGACCATCTGCCATAACTACGGCCTCACAAAGCACCATTCTTGTGTTACCCTCTCGCCAAACAGTAGGACGGCGGCTAGTTTAGAACAAACCACCATGACACCCGGACCCAGCTCACTACTAAGCAACAGGGGACTCCTGTGGTCTAAAATCTATTTGCCTTACAACGGTCACATACGGGTCATAAAGGGTCATGGAGGTAGGTTGGGTCAGACCAGATCGAATCACATAGCCTTCATATAACCAAACATTCTGAAGCCACAAGGCTTGACTTTACAAGCAGAACATCTCAATAGAGGTTTTTAAATTACCCAAAATACCACCACCCCCCATTACACACATTACCAAGATAACATTGGCCAACTCACTGCAACGTTAAAAAAAGTACACCCCTCACACCAATACTTACAAATAACCTAGAAAAAATGCACAGAATGGTTAATTTACACAGACACACGCCGATAAGAGAAGGCTGCTGCAGCTCTGGGCATTTGTTTGACTACTGTGCAAGGAGCACTTTACCACCCCACTGCTGGCAGTGAGAGATTACAAGGCAGAGGGAGGTGAGAGTGCATGAGGGAGGGGAGACTGTTTAACTACCAGTAGAGTAGCTGAACGTTGGGGTATGGCCCCCAAAAAACCCTTCTCATCAGAAGGAAGGAGGCACCTGAATACCCAAAGATAGGAGCATTCAACCACAGTCACAGCCTAGGACGTATGGCAGTGTCCCATGGTTATACATAATAGAATGTTGAGGGATTTAGTAATTTAAGGAAATAGAAATCTCACCTGTTCTTATAAAAAAAAATATGGCAATGTACAACGAGCACGAGGAGAGTCATGTTATCAGAGTGAGTCAAAGTCAGAGGGTCGCAGGGGGGAAAATCATTAGGCCACCACCCCTTCTACAGAACGTACAAAAGGCAGGTGTATAGTAAAAAACTACAGTCTTAAAGTACTCCAGATAGTAGCACCCCAATCCAAACAGAGGGATAAACTGGTGACAGCCGAGACTGCCTGTTCCGCTCTGCATGGTCCAAACATTGTATATTCAATTTCGTTTTTGCGTTCTAAGATCTGTCTACTAGTGTTGGACTCGGGTTTCATGGGTCCTCCCCAACTTCTAGAAAACAGACTTAGCATGCTACCATATTGGGTTTTGCCTTTTGCGAACTTGGGGTTTCCACTACTGGGTTACAGTCCTGGGCCCAACGAGGCGGTCCATGGGTACTTGGTAGGGCCGTCCGGCAATGACCATCTCCAAGTTCTGTAGATCTACAGACACCAAAGCCCGATTCAAAAAGAAGATGGTATTCTTATCATTTAATAGACACCACCACTATGGCGTAAACTTGGACTCATCTTCAGGCAAAAACAACTGACATTCGCCTGCTCATGGTCACATGCTTTGGAGAATATTTTGCATAAGTAAGGGGCAGAGTTTCACATACAGAACAAAAATAGTTGTCTGGCAATATTGATGGTAATCCGTTGTGAAGCACGGGCCTCGTATCCTCAACACCCATGAGCTGGTTCCGGCTCGGCACCGTCCCTGGTTGGGTAATCAGTACAACATGACATTATCCAGTGCAAAATAATACGAAAAGGAAGTGATTAGCACGCTTGGGTTTTTTGGTGGACTTATAGGTGTCTGCAGATGACCCACCTCCGACACAGACAGGACAATATGTGTATGGAGCATTAAAATACACTCTCGCCTTTCGGACCTACGCGTGGAGAGAAGACATTTCGTTAGACAAACCAGTAGGCCGTACCCATGTGGAAACTCATTGCAGAGAGAAAAGAAAGGAATAAGAAAAAAGGGCCACCGACAAAGAAAGTCCACCACCAGGAACTCCTTGATGAACGCATCAACATGACACCAGTGGAGTACCCCTAAACCCTACCCACACCCAGACCCCGCCCCCTCCCGCCGGGCACGCCTCTCCCCGACCCCAGGAGCCCCGCCCCCCCCCGACCCAGAACCGCCCCCCCTGACCCCAGGAGGCCCGCCGCCCCCACCCCCGACCCCAGGAGCCCGCCCGCACCCACCCCCACGCACCAAAGGAGCCCGCACGCCCCCCCCACCGACCCCCGGAGCGAGACCCCGCCCAGCCGCCCCAAACCCCCACGACCCCAGGAGGCGCCGCCTCGCACCGACCCCAGGAGCCCGCGCTCACCGACCCCAGGAGAGCCGCCCCCAGACCCCAGGAGCCCGCCGCCCCCCCGACCCCAGGAGCCCGCCGCCCCCCCGACCCCAGGAGCCCGCCGCCCCCCCCGACCTGCCGGAGGCCGCCGCCTACCGCCCGACAGGAGATCCTGGATTCACGCCCCTGTATCTTTTTAAACTTTCTATTGTGCTCATATGCAGCTATCCTAAAGATGACTTACGGGGCGTGGCAGTAGTAGTGGAGCTGGTGCTACACGGCGCAGGATCACACCCCGTAGCCTTTTGATCTCGCTACCGGTATATATATAGCGGCACGCCCTCTCCGCCAAAGCCTGTTCATGCGGCGCATGCGCAGCAGCCTCCGCTTCGGAGTAGCCTGCGTCGTGTTAGGCCTTCTTAAAAAAAACTCTGCATTATTAGCGAAAATAAGAGGCATTAAAAGATTCCAGGATGTGAGGATTTGCCTATAAAGGCAAAAGGCCTTTTTACTAAGTGCGTTTTCAGATCGTTAAAAACGCATGCGTTAAAAAACGCAACCGTTGTTAAAATGCATGCGTTTTTCCGTTTTCATTGCGCAATTTCGGAAAAAAAAGACCAAAAACGCATTGCGTTTTCAAAAAAGGATGCGTTTTTAACGCATGCGGTTTTAACGATCGGAAAACGCACTTAGTAAAAAAAAGGCCAAAACCATTGTGGTCTTCACCCTTAACGTACCCAAGGTTCAGTTTCTCCTTGCTTAGAACGATAGTAATATACATAAACAGTTATACCTGGTGAATCCATAATTCCAAATAAAGCCAAAATCTTAAAAAGCCACTTTGTTGTGTCATTTTTGACACTCCAAAATTTAAAGCTAGTGATCAAAAGGTTCTACAGTTCCCACGAATGAAAAAAGTCATCACATCACGGAAAAAAAAAAACGAAAAAAAGGGTTGTTAAACCGAGGCAAGAAACCCATGACCTATGAAACCAGCCCTCCACAAAAAGTGATTAGCACATGATGACAAATTATGGGCCATTTTTGTTGACAGTGAGGAAAAAAATAAAAAAAAAACAATTATAAAAAACTGGTCTAAAAGCCCTAGTGGTGAATAGGGCCTAGACGCCCTGGCTTGCAGGTCTTACAGTGTTTCAACACACATTCACTACTTAGAGGGGAGAACCATCACCAGAAGCTGCATGGGACTCGTGTAGTAAGGCGCACATTAACCCATTTTCAACGTGTATACACACAAAATAACTCGTGTAGAACAGAACAAAAAACATCCCGAATTTGAAAAGTTATTTTCTCCCATTCTTCCATCCAGATATGGTTGGGGGCAACCAGGAGCTGCACCCCTCCACCCCACACTTTAGTCGCCTCAGGGAAGTCACTAAATGATCCAAGTAATAAGGCCAAATAGTAAAGACAAGCAACCAGAGACCATCTAAAAACTGTAGGGCCACCATCTGTGGAGAGAGGGGCACGCAGCCCTGGAGGGGGTTATCATGTTTGGGAGGAGGACAACCATCACCCTGGGAAGGCCCAGCTATGGCTCCTACATATGACTTTCATGTAGCACCAGCCGTGCCGGGGGGTCATTCAATCATACAGCCTAATCATAGGCCCCAATCCAAACTCACCTGAGCCCATTACCGGAGAAGTGGCGCACCCTAGGGTCACCTTTGTGATGGTGCGCCGGGGGGCGGACAGTGCAAGCTCCGGGTCTAGTGCTGCTCCAGTCATGCCATGAGGAGTTCTGGGGCAGTTCTGGGCGTCTGACTTCCAGTTTCACGTTCATTTGTCAGGGGGCGTTTTTGATGTCCAAACCAGGAGCGCTCCGAGTGAAGCCCCTCACACTTGTCGTTTTTCACTGTGCTTTTGATGCGCAGAACTTGCATTGGCACTCTGACCCCATTGTAACGATGGGCTTTTGACACTTGCCTTTTGTTAACACGTCATTGTTCTAGAGCCGCGGTATAAAGTGCGGTGTGGCACACTGGCGTTTTGAACCATTTCTGGCAGTCCGTCCAAAAAAGCAAGCATTTTTTGAAAACGTATCCGTTGTTTGACAGGTTTGACCAATTATCTTACTCAAATGGTCGCAAACACATGCCTTTTTTTTACGGATGCTTTAAAAATGGCTAAAAACTGTTCAAAACGCCAGTGTCATCACCCTAAGGCCGGCGCCACACGTAGCGCTTTGTCTGCGCTTGCAAACGCCAAAGCAGACAAAGTAGATCCACTGGGGCGGGCCTCGGCTGATGCGCTCGGCGTTTCTATGGAAATGCACTGCGATCGGGGAACGAGACGCCAGGGGTTTTGCGTTTAAATCTTAACGCAAAAAACACCGGACGGCTAGTTCACCGATCGCAGGTCGTCTCATCATCGACCAACGCCGAGCGATCGGGCGCGTTTGCGCAAAGCGCAGACAAGAGCCAAACGCGTGGCGCAGCCTAAGCGGGCGAATCACATTGCAGGTTTTGACCTGCGGTTTCTCAAGTGTTAGAATGCATATCAGCATTGTAAAGTGAGTTAACGCATGCTTAACCAATGCTGTTTAAGTGTGCGTTTTGTTAACACATGTCGTTCACATCGTTAACAAAGGTAAACGGTATGGTAATTAGGCAAATTACCGTCTCATCAGTGTGTAATGCGTTTCAAACACAATGAAACGCACACCAAAACGCAACGGTGTTGAACGCGCCCGAAGGGTGAAGACAACATGGCGTTTTGGGCCCGTTTTGTACTAAGTGCGGATTTTCATGTATGTTAAAAAAGCATGCGATTAAAAAACGATCCGTTTTTTTGAAAAAACGCAGCGTTTTGTTGTTTTTCCGAAATGCGCAAATTTCGGGAAAAAAACTGACAAAAACGCATGACATTTTAACGATCTGAAAACGCACTTAGGAAAAACGCCCAAAACGCATGTGTGTGTTCTTCACCCTAAGGCTTGCGTTCCACACATTGCGCTTTGAGACACATTACAACAGCTGATGAGAGGTAAATTTGCCTAATACATTACTCAAGGAGAGGTGATATGCTAATTACATGTACTGTTACATTTGTTAAGGCAAGCTATGTATCGCATTAACAAAACAGCAGCTAACATTGTATTTACAAATGCGGTTAGTAAATGTTAACAGTATATGTAATTAGCAGATCAGCTCTCCTCGGCCTTTGTTAATGAGTTTTAAAACCGTGAATGAATAACGCAAGGTGTAAAATATTCGCGTACACAAAAACTCATTCGTGCAATCCATCTCCTATGTTCTTTGATTTTCAGTAAAACATCACAGAGATGAACAAATTTATAAAGGTTTGTGTAACAAAAAAAAATGACAACCTGTCGTATGAAGCAACAAAGTGTTTTGTTCCATTTCTCACGATGAAAACGTTTTAATAGTACTGGTGTAAACAGTGGTTTTCTTTGATACCCATTTATAGGACCCTGTACAAGTTTTGACTTATAAAATTCTATTGGTGCGTGAGCAACAGTCCCGTTGGGTGCTACATGTATGAGTGCCTAGGGAAACTCAACAAGAGAGGGTACAGGCTGTCCCCAGAGATGCGAAGAGTTTTAAGCCCTTTGGGCCGGCGCCAACACAGGGCAGCGTTTGTCTGGGCTTACAAATCGCAAACGCAGACAAAGTTGCGCCCACCGGGGTGGGGGTTGGGGGGGGGGGCCTCGGCCCCGATCGCATGCAGGACGTTCTAGGAAACACCTGCGATCGGGAACGAGCCGCCGGGTGTCGACGTTAATATTAACAGCAAAACACGGGGCTCGGTTTCCGCGGGACTCGCGAGGCGGAAACAGCACGGCGGCTCGTTCCCGGATCCGCGAGGCGTTGTTCCATAGAACACCTGCGGCGGGGCCGAGGACACCCCGATCATTGGCGGAATTTGTCTGCGTTTGCAAGCAGCAGGACAAGCAGCGGGCGACTGTGTTGGCGCGCAGGCCATTTAGGCCAAGTGACGCATCGTTGTTTACCAGGTTAGAATTAGGATAATTGGGGTAAAACTGTCAAAATAAGGTGATCTTTTTTTTTTTGAACGTAACTGCTAAAACCGGCTCAAATAACGGCGTTCAAAACGCCACGTGTGCTGCCGAATTAGTGCGCACACCAATAACGCCACATGGGATCCGCCTGTAGGGACCATCACATATGGAGAGGTGGTCCCAGGCCTGGATGGTAATTACCACGCAACTCCAGTACTAACATCTACTGTAATGCAGTATTGGATTTGCGACAAAAAAACACTATACTGGAAGCAACGTTTGCCATGTTTCCGTTGTGTCAATATGTGCGAGGCTATGTAACTTCTCTGTGAGTTACTTATCTACTTTTCGATTGCGGTGTATGGGCAAGTCACGGGAGAAAAATTTACCAAAGGGAGTGCCTGAAAACAAACACCAGTTGTGTCACTTTACTTGGGGCTCAGGTCTGGTGGGACTCCATCTGTGAGCCACGATATATACACGTTCTAAGCTCTCTTTGTGGTCTGTTGTTTTTTCTCGATCGTCCTTTGCGTGACTTGATTACATTTAATTTTTTTTTATCAGTTGTTTATTGTGTTTGTTGTACATCGTTTCCCCAAATATTTAAAAACAATGCCTCTTGGTGTGAACAAAAATCCTTATTCACTGAGCATTTTTGACAGATGATGCATGTGACTGTTTTTGTGACGAACTAGCGATTTTGTGCGATTCCTGTCGTTTTCATTATCATGTCGTGTGTAAATTGCATAAAAGTTCGTCTATTGCGGACATTTGGCCGCCGCGTTCTCGCCTATTTTGATCTGTTACAACCCTGCTCGACTGGGGGACAAACCAATTTTTAACTAGACATTGTGATTTTTTTCTTCGGACATTTATGGTGCCTGATTTTCTTTCTATTTTGACTTTATTTTTTCTGTTGTATCCTGTTGTGAACTATACCCCTTCCTTTAGATCATCTGTACTCGACCTTGTGATTCTGATCTTGTCAATAGTCCTACTTGGATATGCAACCTCATGACTACCATTCTCGTTATCACATATCTCTTCATTCTAGCTGTTAAGAGAACACAATACTACGCCCCTCCCCCCCCCTCCCCTTTCTCATTTTTTTTTTGTTCTAACAGTCCAAATGGTCGTCACATGTACCCGATGGCAGTCCACAATCCAAAAAAAAGAAGGCGGACACTCATCGCCACCATTTTCTTAGAAATGTGACGTTTTTTGTTGGTACAGCAATATCAATAATCTATAATTATTGTCATATATTTTGTTTCTCTGGGAATTGAATCTTTTTAATATACAACTTGGTACAATTTAAAATGGAAAAATAATTTTTTTCTCAACGCTTAGACCCTATTTAATAGATACATGGGAACAAGTGATGCTCTAACTATCCCTATAGAGGACAATAACCCCTTATACGTAAGACCACGGTCTCCTTCCATGCACGGCCTGGCCATATTCGTTTCTCTGGTCCACATTGTACCAGTATTGCTCATCTTCTGATGACAAATGTATGGGGCCATTTTTGTTGACAAGTGAGGAAAAAAATAAAAAAAACAATTTAAAAACTGGTCTAAAAGCCCTAGTGTGAATAGGGCCCTAGACTCCCTGGCCGTGTGCAGGTCTTACAGTGTATCCAACACATTCATCTACTTAGAGGGGAGAACCATCACCAGAAGCTGCATGGACTCGTGTAGTAATGCGCACATTAACCCTTTCTCATACGTTATACACACAAATAACTCGTGTAGAACAGAACAAAAACTCACCTCGAATTTGAAAAGTTATTTCTCCCCCCAGATATGTTGGGGGCACCAGGAGCTGCACCCCCTCCACCCCACACTTATAGTCTGCCTCAGGGAAGTCACTACATGATCCAAGTAATAAGGGCCAAATAGTAAAGACAAGCAACCAGAGACCATCTAAAAACTGTAAGGCCACCATCCTGTGGCGAGAGGGGCACGCAGCCCTCTGGAGGGGGTATCTATAGTTTGGGAGGAGACACCATGCACCCTGGGAAGGCCCAGCTATGGCTCCTACATATAGACTTTCATGTAGCACCAGCCTGCAGCGGGGTCATTCATCACTACAGCCTAATCATAGGCCCCAATCCTAAACTCACCTGTGGCCCATTACCTGGAGAAGTGGCGCACCCTAGAGGTCACCTTGTGATGGTGCGCCTGGGGGCGGACAGTGCAGAGCTCCTCGGGTCTAGTGCTGCTCCAGTCATTGCCATGAGGAGTTCTGGGGCAGTTCATGGGCGTCTTGACTTCCAGTTTCACGTTCATTTTGTCAGGTGCAGTTTTTGATGTCCAAACCAGGAGCGCTCCGAGTGAAGCCCCTTCCACACTTGCGTTTTTCACATGTGCTTTTGATGCGCAGAACTTGCATTGCACTCTGACCCATTGTAATCGATGGGCTTTTTGACACTTGCATTTTTTTAAACGCATGTTTTAGACCGCGGTCTAAAGGTGATGGCACACATGGCGTTTTGAACCCATTTCTGAGCAGTCCGTCCAAAAACGCAAGCATTTTTTGAAAACGTATCCGTTTTTGACAGGTTTGACCAATTATCTTAACTCAAACTGGTCAGAAACACATGCCTTTTTTTTACGGACTGCTTAAAAATGGGCTAAAAACGTGTTCAAAACGCCACATGTGTCATCACCCTAAGGCCGGCGCCACACGTAGCGCTTTGTCTGCGCTTGCAAACGCAAACGCAGACAAAGTTCAAAACCGCCGAAACACCGGCGGCTCGTTCCCCCCCGATGCAGGCATTTCCATAGAAACCGCCGATGCGATCGGCCCATGCCCCCCCGGTGGGGCGCAACTTTTGTCTGCGTTTGAAGCGCAACAAGCGCCACGTGTGCGGCCGGCCTAAGGTGCGCGTTCACACTTGCGTTTTGACCTGCGTTTTCCATTGTGTAGAAACGCATATACAAATCTTTTTACAGAACAAAATCATTTTAACGTTCTGTAAACGCCTTCTTGGATCAACCACCGCTATCCTCTCCCTTCTGTTCCGCTAGGTGTTTAGTCTCTTGTTTGGGATGTCCCGGTCTTGGGGTTTTATGAGTACCCTCGCGTGTGCCCCCATTCCATACTGTGGAATACATACTTGACACTTGCCTACGAGCACATCCGAACAGCACCATACAGCAAGAAGCATGGCACGGGCGCCGGGGTCATGCGGTGGGGTGGTGGCCCAATGACGCGCGATTCATTCTCACCAGCGCAAAGGGGAGGGGCCCGAATCCTGCGCGCCCCGGAGGGGGGAAGATGGGAAAGGCAGGGGAAGAAGGGAGGTATGTTAGATGCGTGGGGGTGAAATGGGCGAGTGGGTGGGGGTGGGGGGTACCCAAGTGGAAGAAAATAACTACCCTTACAGGAAGCGCTCACATTCAGGGACACGGCATCATCGCGCTCAGTAGGCTGGTCGTGAGTTAGAGCTCGCGTGGAGGTGGTAGGTAGTAATAGGCGAAGGAGGAGCGTATGGAGCCGGGGGGGAGTGCGGGGAAGAATAGGACTGGGTGGAGGGAACGAGCAAAGGAAGTGGAGTTGGGGGTAGGGAAACAGCAGAGGATGGGAGAAACCTCGCTTAGTACGTGTGGGGGTGGAGGTGGGGGTTGTGAAGGATAATAGGGTGCGGAATCGAGTGTAAGAGGGAGAGGGGGGTAGCGGGGCAGAATAGGGTGGTTGTGAAGGATAAGGGGTGGGGGGGGTACGGAGGAGAGGTGAGGGTCAGGAGTTGGGTAGAGCTGGGTGTCCGTGGGGGTGCAAGGGATGGTGGTGGTGGAGGGGGGGGGGGGTTTGGGAGGGGGGGGGGATATCTGAGTGCAGAGGGAAGGTGGGGGGAGGGAGGGCAAAATGGAGGAAATAGGGGAAGTGGAAGTTATGGGGGGAAAGGATGAAATGGGCGTGCGCAAGGGGGGGGTTGGGGAGAAAGTAGGGTTATGGTAGATGAGGAGGGGGGGAGGATATGGTAGAGAGCAGCAAAATAAGCTGTGCGGGAGAGAGATAGATAATTAACCTTGAGGTGTTCGGGTGGTCGAAAAAATGGGGGGTGAGGGAGGGGAGATAGAGGGCCGGAGTAAGACAAAGATGGTAGTTTGGTTGTGAAGTGGGAAAGGGGGGTGTTGTGTGTTAAAAAGAGGGGGCGAGTCGGAGGAGGGCGGGGAAGGGTGGAAAGCGGCGGGAGTAAGGAGTAGGAGGGTTCACAAAGTAAACGGTATTGTTAATTAGTGCAATTACCGTCTATCGTTGTTGTAATGCTTTTCAAACACAATGAAACGCACCAAAACTCAAACTGCGCACCGTTTTTTGGGGGCCCCCCCCCCCTAAGGGCTGGCCGTTCAACATTGCGCTTTGAGACCCATTACAACAACAGCTGAGGAGAGGTGACTCCTGCCTAATTACATTACTGTTTACAATGTTGTTAAGGCAATTTAATAATCCCACCAGGGGTCAACATATCTGCAAGATTTTAATGTTCTCTTCCGTTTTTGCGTGGGTTTCGCCCCCCCCCTCGGTCCCCCAGTTTTTCTCCCACACTTCAAAAAACAGGCTGTTTAGGTTGTTTAAGATTGTGAGCCCATTAGGGGACAGGACCAATTTATATGCTTGTGCAAGCGCTGCGCGTAATCTGTGTGCGCTATAAAATAAAGATTTTATTATTATTATTAATGTAATGCCTACCCAAACAAGCATGCGTAACATTGCTTAGTAAATGTTAACAGTAATGTAATTAGGCAGATCAGCTCTCCTCGGCCGTTGTAATGAGTTTTAAAACGGAATGAAAACGCAACGTGTAAAATTGGTACAAAAACTCATTCGCACCATCTCCTATATTCTTTGTATTCTCAGTAAAATCACAGAGATAACAAATTTATAAAGGTTTTATTAAAAAAAAATGAAAACCTTGTGTATGAAGCAAAAAGTGTTTTTCCATCTTCTCACGCTGATAACTTTTTCATACTTTGGTGTAAACAGTCGTTTTCTTTGCTACCATTTTTAAGGACTGTACAACGTTTTGACTTATAAAATCTCTTGGGTGCGGTCACACGTCCCGTTGTGTGCACATCGTATATGCGCTGCCATGGAAACTCACAAGAGATCGGGCCAGGGCCTGTCCCCAGACGCTAGCGAAGAGTTTTTAAGCCCTTTGGCCGGCGCCACACAGGGCGCTTTGTCTGCGCTTACAACATTTTCACAAATTAAAACAATGTGTTTGAAAAAACCATTTCCCATGTGGCATCTTCTGAGGCTTCCGTGCACCGAGCGGGGTGAGGGGTAATTTTTTGCCAGATGAGCTGCCGTTTTCACGCAACTAGCAGATTGTGCGACCTTTTTATTACATGTCATGTAAAATGGCATAAAAGTCGCTTTGCGGACATTTGGCCGCCGTTCGCTATTGGATTTCCACCGGGTGGGGAAAACCAATTTTAATAGACATTGTGATCGGACATATGGCGATTTTCATTTTGTACTATTTTTTGGACCCTGTTGTTATTTAACCCTAGACAGACTGACGGCTTGATTGCAGTATATGGTGCCACTGATACATTGTAACGAAGCTGCAGAAACCATACAGCCTCTCACAGCAAATGGTCGTCACTCCCCGATGGCGTCACAATCCAAACAAAGAAGGCGGCACCCACGCACCATCTAAGAAATGCTGCTGGCAGCAATCAAACTCATAATTATCATAATTGGGGAAAAACTGACAAAAATGGAAAAAATGCAACGCAAGACATGGGAAGGCGCCCTCAGGGAACCCGTCAGCCTTCTCCATGCAGCTGGCAGGTCCCATTACCAGATGCATCTTATGGCCATTTGACAGCTTTAAGTTATTCTGGAGAATCCAAGAACCGCTTGCTTGCTGGCTGCCTGCACATGACGTTTGCTTCTTATGGCGCATGCAGACAGCTGGAAATTTCACAGCCCGGCACCTGGAGACTGTGCAAGACCCAGAAGATAGAGTGGGTCCTATTCTTGCTCGTGTCTGTGTCACATGCAGTTATTTTCAATGATCCTCAGCCGGGAGTAGAGATCACTGCACCCTGTGTATCTGCACAGCCTAAGCCGCCGGCACACAAAAGTTATTTCCTATGGCCTTATCTATTGGACGTCTTTGAGGACCAGGTGTCAACAGTATCTTCCCCCTCCCCCCACCGTGTCTCCGTATAGTAGTCCATGTCATCCACACCAAAGAGTCGCTACCACGGCCAAGAATAGGACATGCTGTGTGTATGAGCCCATACAATTACATGGAGCCACGAGACAGCCGCAAAATCCCCCACCGTATCTAATGGGGGAACAATCATGTGCATAAGTGCGGTATCACACGTGGCGTTTTGAACCAGTTTTTAAGCAGTCCGTTAAAAAAAAAAACATTTTTTTTTAAAACATATCCATTTTTTACCGTTTTTGTCAGTTTCCCAATTATCTCAATTGAGATAATTGGGAAAAAAAACTGACAAATGGATGCGTTTAACGGACTACTTAAAAATGGCCCAAAAACACATGTGCACCACCCTTAGGCTACATTCACACTACCGTATGGGGGACGTATATACGGCCGATATACGTCCCCCATAGACGGCAATGGGCGCACGGCGCCCTACGGGAGAGGTACGGTCCATCACATGTGCGGCACCGTACCCCGGAAAAAGATACGACATGTCCTATCTTTTCCCGTAGTACGGCGCCCTGCGCCATAACTTCCTGTGGAGAGGGGCGGGGGCGACTGCGCTCACCTCCTCCTCTCCCCGTACACTGCCGTTGCCCGCTATGGTACGGAACGGTAGGGCGGGCAACGGTAGTGAGAATGTAGGCTTAGGCTGTATTCACACACACATTTCAAAACACAATGTACGGGGCCCCCAAAAGCATATGCTCTTACCAGAAACAGAAGCGCCCAGTGCATGTAAATGCGCCCTACAGGTCTGTAATTTATCCCATGGATATGACATAGAAAATAGAATGGATTCTTGTACCCAATTCTACCCATCACATCCATGATCCCCTCCCGCTTCCCCCAAATGTGGAGGTGTCCATTAACTTAAAGGGGTTTTCCCATAAATTCAAGTTAGGCCCTATCCACAGAATGGGGTCCAACTTACTGATCGTGGTGGTCTCAGTGATGAGACCCCCCACATATCATGAAAACGAGGGGTCCCAGATACCTCAGTCGGACTCCTGGAGACTAATGGAGCAGACGGCCGCACATGAAAATTCAGCTCCATAGAGATGTGTGGGGAGAACGGTCAAGAGCCGCCGTCTGCTCCATTCCTCTGAAAGAGCGACGTGGGGTCCTACTGTGGATAGGGTGTAACTAGGATCCGTGGGAAAACCTCTTTAAGGTTAATTCATACAATCTGATATGGAACGTGTGGTGGACGTATTACACACACTACTCCCCCCACAGCTGGTTAATCCCCCAATGCAGCCATGTGACACCTCAAAGGAGGACAACATGAGTCCCGGATCCGAGTTAGGCTACATTCAAACTGACGTATGCCCCTACAGCGATCCACGGAGCACGGCGCCGTAACACGGGGAAAGATAGTACATGTCCCATCTTTCCCGAATGGCTCCGTGCGGCCATTGCCGGTCTATGGGGGGCGCAAGTATGTTCCCCCAGTGGTCGTGTGATTGTGGCCTTACTCTGGAGGGCGTCAGCCAGTCCACACCATGGACCCCATATGTGATGCTGTTGGAGGGGGAGAGGGGATTGGGATTAAAAATCCTACATTTGGTGCAGTGTTTTTTTAAATAGTTTTAAGCAGCATTTTACTCAAAATGTATTTTTTATGATATTTTACAATGCAGGAATAATACAGGGTGTAAGGCGGGCGGTGATACTGCACCACACATTGTGCTCCTTCCAGAAGGGACAATGTGTTTGTGACAAATCTGATGACTATCCGCATATGTTGCGGACTCTGCGGAATCCACAGTGTAATACAGAATTGCGTCCCAAAAGCCGTGATAAATGTATGTGACAGTGTTTTCGTATTTTTTTTTTTTTAGCCGCAAATCTGACGTTCATGTGTGAACGTGGCCGGGGTGTTTGGCTTCAGATCATAACCTTTACCACCCCATGATGGACCTGCCCCAGAAGATGGAACCAGTAAAGTCCTTCATTCGGATCACCACAAGCCATTGTAATGGTTCATAATGTGGGGGACAAGATGCAACGATGGGCCCTAGAACCTGCAGAACATCTTTTATTGCAGGTAGATAAGGCTTGTTGTATGGAACATGTCCCAAGTCCTGAAAAACAGTCACATCAGTCGGAAACCTTCCGATAAATAGATAAAATCTGAGAGGCGTTGAGCTTCTGCTCCAGAGATACAAAGCCACGTATCCCTCATCACAAACAACCTGCACGTGATGTCACGCAGACAAGATGGCGGCTCTGCCGATGCCTCCATTGAAAGCCCTTTGTCTCAGTCCTGTGAAGGCCTGATGAAGCGGTTTCATCTAGAGATGGCAGCCTTCTTCTCCTGCGCTCTCTGTTTCTGTGCCAGCTTCTTCCCGGCCGGGGACATCATCAGCGTGTCTCTCTTCTCTATGCTGCGCAGCTGCTTCTTGCGCGCCCGTTTAATTTTTGCTGGATTTCGGATCTGAGGGAAAACATACGTGTGGTCAGTAATGTGCAGGCATAAAACGCACACCAAAGTTCTGAATGAAACCAGTGACTTGACTTTTAATACAACTGCCAGCCACCAATGTACAGAGCGACCCACCCAGTAATGATGCTCAGCCATCAATCCCTGTATGAAGGGGGAAGATGCCTTGGAAAGGGATCAGCAGCATCATAGGGGTTGTCCCAACAAATAGATAATACGAAACCTAAGGCTACATTCACACAATGTATACCATAGTACGGCGGGCATACATCGACACTGCGGAGAGGAGCAGGCGATGAGCGCCACTCACCCCCGCACCTCTCCATAGGCATATATGGCGCATGGCGCCGTATTCCTTCGAAAAATAGGACATGTCCTACGGGGTACGGAGCGGTATAATGCCGCACGTGTGCTGCACCTTACCGCTCCCGCTGGGTGTTGTGTGCCCATTGACGTCTATGGGGGACGTATACCAGCCGTATATACATCCCCCATACATTCGTCTAAATGTGGCCTTAATTATATCTTTACCATGAGGAAGCCCATAAAACGGGTTATACCGTGGGGCTCATTTACAGCCTCCGTCTATGGCCAAGCTCGTGTTATGTATACTTACTATATTGTCTGTATTCATATATAGTCATTAGTCTTCGTATGCATTGATCGTTCATACCACAGTGTGGACACATTTATGCATTTTCAGCTTTCTTTTGTGAATTTCTTGCCACTTTACATGAATTGTACCAATTTCTGGTTCAAAACCAGCTATTTTTCTTATCACTATATTTTCATCAGTTATATTTATTTCCAAAAAATCATTGAGATGAGTTGTGTTTTTGACCTTTTCTTCTGATACTTGAATAAAGTTTGTAATGCTTTGGTCTTACATTATTTAGCAGAAAATATGAGTGATAGAGTAACAGTAATAGAGAGACTCCAGAGTAGATAATACCAGAGACCCCAGAGCAGACAAAAACTAAAACCTCTCGTCTCCTGGCTCCTCTTAGTCTCCGTGCACCACACACTGCAGCTTCTTCTCTCCTCCACATTCCAGCCTCAGTGCACAGAGCAGAGCCGTGCAGCTAACAAGTACTTACCACTCCTGGGCCCGCTTTGCAAGATGCACCAGTGCATACAACCAGTGTCGGGACCCAAGAGCAGTCAGGACTTCTCCGCTGCACTGAGCTACCAATTAACTCTTCCCTCAGTTCTGGGGGAAACATTGGACGGTCAGCAGGGTGCAGGACGCAACAAGGCAGCATAGACAGAACGATGGGAACGCACAATCACTGATGATTGCACATGTAGGATTCCCAATCCATCCAGGATTCCTACATCCTCCCTCTATCTACCTTACCTTACCATCACCTTCTTTCCTTCTCCTATATGTTATCTTTATATCTCTGATCTTCATGGTTTTACCTTGTGATATTTAACCCCTTCCAGCACCCTGACGTAATTCTAAGTCATGGGATGTGGGTAGTTCCCACACCTTGATGTAGAATCAGTGAATGGGGCATATAGAGTGCATCGCCGCAACGATCGGGACATTCCGCGCCAAACGTTTTCCATGGAAAAGTTGCCGAAAAAGACCCAAGGGCTGCCATCAGTAGCAGCCTGTTAGGATCATGCAGAATGCATAGGCCAACTATATAATATGCTGCAATGCTGTAAGATTGCAGTATTTTACAATGAGCCGCCTCGGCTGTGGAGGGGGGGGGGGGCGTTGGGTTGGGTGAAGAGCCGCCTCGGCTGCGGAGCCTGGTAAGAGGAGACACTATGCAGCAGCTTCATGGTAACGTCGCTGCTAACGTCAATGCTAAGGACCGGCAACAAGCAACAGGGGAATGGACATTACACCAGGGGAGATCTGGGCTTTATATCTCATCAAGATATAATTCCACATGTGATAATTCATAGTTTTGATGCCTTCAGTGGAAATCTACAATTTTTATAGTCATGAAAACACAAGAGGGTGTGTGCAGACTTTTGGTCTGTACTGTATATACAATACAATGCAATGTGTGAATGCAGCCTGAATGATAGCACCATATAGCGGTTAGAAAGGTTGATAGCTGTAGTCAGAGATCCCACATCAATAGTCCACAGACAATCCACTTACCACTTGCACCACCTCAGCTTTCCTCTCGTTCGCCAGCCTACGCCTCAGGTTCTCTTCTCGACGCCTCTTTTTCTCCTACAAACAAGAATAAGTTTTTATACATAAAATGCTTCATCATTTCCTATATCATATCCCCAATATACATCGCAGCTGTGGAATACATCACATCTTATACACTACTCCAGATAACCAAACTCAAATGGGTCATTGGGTGGAGGAGAGTGTGTGGCACCGTATGTCACGGTCCAGTTCACTTGAGCTTTTAAAGGGGTTTTCCCCACAAAAGACATACATCTCTATGGAGCTGAGGTAGATTGCCGAGTATAGCGCTCAAGTTCTGCCGCAGGCAGCTTGACACATCTCCTCCCGTGACACGGGTCTTTTAGATGGAACATCTTTATATGACACAGTGTATACTGTAGGCAAGATTCACATCTCTGAGCATAACCACAGACGTGCACTGGCAGGAGGCATCTCCACCTGTTCCCGGCCTGACTCACCTCCTTCTCCTGCTGTTTCTCATCCTTTAACTGCTGGGCAAAACTTTTCATCATCTTCTGCTCCTGCCGTTGTTTCATCTTCACCTCCCATGAGGTGCGTAGTGGCCGGTCCTTCACCATACTGGAGAACCTGACAAGGAAAAACAAATACAGATGAAAGGGATTTCTATTTCTTCATCTTTTCCCCTCTCGCTTTCCTTTAGGGCTGTGTTCATACTTTCTGGTTCAAATGCATTTAGAAACGGGGTGAGGGACCCCATATGGGTTTCAACTGAAACACAAGTGATCGTTCAACAGCACCACGTGTTTTGCATGTAAACAATACAAAACGTGTGGTGCTCTGATAGCATGCGCTTCTAATGATATGCACATGTGATCAGGCCAAGCCCCTCCCAAATACCAAGCCCCTCCCAAATACCAAGCCCCTATGCAGAATACTATGAGGGTGTGGGATGGTCTGTCAGGGTTGTGCGGGGGAATCTTTCAGGCTTCCCTTCTGACCAGCGAAATAGTAGTGACACTGCTCAGGAGGCCACTCACCTCTTCTTGTTCTCCTTCCAGACTCTTCCAGATTTTGGCTTCCCCTTGGGGATCTCTATCTGCATTTTGATCCTCTTCACAGGTGGCTCCTGCTCCCCAGACCCTCTAAACCCCTTGTCCTCTGCAGCCTCTTGCAGTTCTTCAGTCTCCTTGTCATCTGCAATTTCTTGAAGCCCCTGATGGTCTCCCGTCTCTTGTGGCCCCTGATGGTCTCCCGTCTCTTGTGGCCCCTGATGGTCTCCTGTCTCTTGTGGCCCCTGATGGTCTCCTGTCTCTTGTGGCCCCGGATGTTCTCCTGTCTCTTGTGGCCCCTGTTGTTCCCCTGTCTCTTGAGGCCCCTGCTGTTCTCCTGCCACCTTGTGCTCTGCAGTCTCAGTTCGCACATGCTGCTCCTCCTGTGTGACAGGGCTCTTGTGTTCTGCTTTGCCCTGTTCCTCCATGCTGTCCGCAGCCTCCTGTGCTCCCCTCCGGACCTTCGCCCTTCTGCCCATGATGGTCTATCCTCTCTCCGTATAATCGTCGCTGCTTCCGCTGCTCGTAAGCCTCCAGCAGTCTCCACGTGCCGCTAGCAGACAGGCGCGCACGGATGACGTCACACGATCACCCCTTAAACCGGAAGTGGTCGTCCTCCAAGCGCCTGTGAGTGAGATGCGGCTTCTCCTCTCCTTATTCTGTGGTCAGATACAGTGAAACAATAAATATGTCGTAGTTTTACCTCTAAACATTTGTAGGACAAAGAGGGATGCATTTTTTTCACCTCAGCCGCCCCCTTCGCTCCGCCCACACAGTGTTATTTTCTTAACTTCCAACTTTTGGTCGTATAATTTCCATCCATCCTAGGTTCAAAATATTCAGTAAGGAAGAACCCAGCTACAAACAGAATCCACGAAAAGATAAAAATCTTGAAGTTTATTTAATTAGCCATAAAAAAATATAGAGGGATGACATCGGAGCGTGCATGTGCAACACCCCTGCCAAAGCATAAGCGAGGGAGCGCACTCTCCATATCAGGATCTATCTGGTGAGCCGGTACAACTCATTCAGAAGTGTCAGGCTCCAGGGGTAGTGGACCTACTGGACCACTGCTGACCATGACGTAAGCAGACACCTGGGACCGGAGTGGGCTGCTGTGGTGTGGTACCACCAGGTCGTTCCACTGGTGCGACTTTGTCCGCAGTGGAAGCCAAAGCAAGGTACACAAACGTTAGGCAGAATCGTAGTTAGGGACAGGCAGGAGGTCAGGACGGGCAGAACGGGATCAGAGTCGGGGACTTAGCAACAGGTCAAGGCAGGCAGCAGAGTTGCGTAGTCAGGAACGGAATCAAGGTCACAACGGGAAACTATAAACACAAAGGACATGGGAACAAAGCTTTTTCTAAGGCTATGAGGTACAGGAAAAGGTGTCTGTCCAGCGCCAATTATCGGTGCGCTGCCCTTTAAATTTAACAGAGCTGGCACACGCGCACTTGGAGGCAGGGATGCAGGCGGTGAGACGCAGGAGAAGCCGCAGGAACACGTGGAGGTGAGTGGGCAGCTGACCACATGGAGGTACACGGGTCGCAGGGCAGAACCCCCCTTCCCCTTCGGCCTCCCCCTCTTCTTGGTGTGAAGGAACCTCTGAAGAACACTATGATCCAGAATGTTGTGTTCTGACTCCCAAGACCTCTCCTCCGACCCCTTCCAGTCAACAAGAAAGAACTGTTTCCCTCTGACTGACTTTATACCCAGGACCTCTTTCACCTCATAGACATCGGTGGAGTCCACCTCAGGAGCTGGAGGTGGTACTTGCCGGGAGAAGCGGTTCAGGATGACAGGCTTCAAAAGGGAGATATGTAAGGAGTTTGGGATGCGCATGGTGGGAAGGTGCAGCTTATAGGCCACGGGGATGAGGCATTTTTAGCACCTCATATGGACCCAGATAGCGAGGACCAAGCTTGTAGCCTGGAATCTTCAGCCAGACGTATCTTGAAGACAGCCACACTTTATCACCCGGGGAGAAGACTGGAGGAGACCCTCCTCGGCCTGGGTTTTGGTGTGGGGTCGTGTTTGCTCCCAGATGGATCTGAGGTCTTGAACAAATTCCTATATGGCAGGAACATCAGAAGGCACTGACAGATGAAGAGGTGGGCGTGAATGTTGTCCAAAGGCAACAAAGAAGGGAGCACCACCGGCAGATTCCAGAAAATTATATGAAAATTCTGCCCAAGGTAAGATGGTAGACAAATCGTGCTGACGAGCAGAGACAAATTGCCGTAGATAGCAGCCCAGAGTCTGGTTGACCCTCTACATTTAGTCTGCCGATGATAGGCAGAAGAGATGTCCAGCTTGACTTGCAGTTGGCTGCACAATGAACACCAGAACCTGGAAACAAACTGGACCCGTCAGTCCGAGACAATGTGTTGAGGAAGCCCATGAAGCCCGAAAGATGTGAAGAAGGAACAAGCTGGTAAGACGTGGAGCCGACGGCAGACCTGGCAGAGGCACAAAGTGGGACATCTTGAAGAACCAATCCGTTACCACCCAGACTACTGTGTATGGCAATGGCAGCAGCAGACCTGCTGGTTCGAGACGTGACGACTTGTTACAGGTACAGGAATCACAGAGACTCACAAAATCTCAAATATCCTTGACCAGATCTGGCCACCAGTAGTAACGAGATATGAGAGCGACAGATCTCTGCACCCCAGTGTCCCCAAGTTAGAATCCTCTTCCAAAGAGCTGGTCGGACATAGATCTTGCCAGGAGGAAGCTGCCGTAGGTCCACAGGAGCAGAAACAACCAGACGTTCCAGAGGAATAATATGACAAGGAGCCGATTCTTCCCCAATTACATCAGAGGCACGAGAGAGGGCATCACCTTCTTCTCCGCTGTACTGATGTGATCAAGAAGTTGAAACTGAGAAAAGAAGAGGGACCAGTGAACCTGTCGAGGATTGAGATGATGAGCGGTCTGGAGGTACAGAAGATTCATGTGGTCAGTGCAGAAATAGACCGGATGATGAGCTCCTTCCAGAAGATACCGCCATTCCTCCAAAGCTAGCTTTATGGCCAAAAGTTCCAGATCACCAATGGAATAATTCCTCTCTGCGGCTGTGAAGGTCTTAGAGAAGAAACTGCAGGTGAGGGTTCCACCTTTGGGCAAGTCTGGGAAGATAACGTTGACAAATTCCTGGAACACCACTGGAGTCCAAACCTTGACACCCCGTATTCGATCAAAAAGTGCAATGATGAGAGGCAAAGGGTTTTTCACCATGACTTTATTGAGACCGCGGTAGTCGATGCACAGGTGGAGGGAACCATCCTTCTTGGCCACAAAAAAGAATCCACCATCAGCAGGGGAAGACAACTTGCGGATGAATCCCTTCTGTAAATTCTCCTTGATGTAGGCCGACATAGCCGCTGTTTCAGGCGCAGATAACAGGTATACCTGACCACAGGGAGGAGATGTACATGGCAGCAGGTAAATGGGGTAGCGGAGGCAGAATCTCCGCTTGCTTCTCAGAGAAAACATCTGCATAGTCTTTATAAGAAGTGGGAAGACTCGTCAGCTGCTTGGAGGAGTCTGGAAAAGTCATGACGGACACCGGATAGAGAGCCATGAGACAGCGAGAATGGCACTCTGGTCCCCAACGAAGGATTTCCTCAATCTTCCAGGCGAGCACTGGAGCATGTTGCTGCAACCACGGGAGGCCCAAAAGCACTAAGGACGTAGACCGGGGGAGCACATAAAATGACATTCTCCCCTTGTACAACGCCCCAATTTCCAGAGACAGAGGCTCCGTATGATACTGGACCCGGGTCATGGCGAATCTGTCCACTGATGGAAGAGATAACCAGCGGCTTCTCTAGGCGAACCACAGGAATGTGATGATGGGAGACCAAGGCAGCATCCAGACAAGCTCTATCTACCTGCATTGGTTCCTCTGTAATTACGTAATTAAACCGCATAGTCACCAACGGATGAATCCCCTTGACGCAGGATCAGCAGTACGGCGTCAGCTGAAGACGCCCGGGCAGGTTACTCAAAGACGGACCAGAATTCAGCGAGGAACGCAGTGAGAGTAGCCGTGACTGGATTGTTCATGTCCCAGAGGGGAGTAGCCCATGCCAGGGCTTTCTCGGAAAGAAGGCTGACAACGGGAGCACTGAGTAATGAAACCCCTGTATAACTTCGCCTCACCGTCATATTTTGAGGGCATGGAAAGATGCAACCTGGGTTCAGCAGGAGACAATGCAGCCATAGTAACAGGTGGTTTCGTAGGTACTAGAAGCTTGTGCTGAGTAGCCAAAAGTTGCTGCAGGGTGGCGGTGACTTGTCCAAGTTGCTGTCCTTGTGCAGCATTCTGTTGAGACTGCTGGACCACGATGGCTGTCAGGCTCCAGGGGACCCACAGAACCAACACGGACGATGACGTAAGCCGACACCTGGTACAAGTGGTACCCGGTTTTCACCAGAGCCCGCCGCAAAGTGGGTTGGAGCAAGCAGCGAATGCACAGGCACTGTAACGCCGCGAGCCGCCCCACTTCTGGCCAGCCCCGCCCTCCGCTCGGCTGGACGTGCCCCCCATTCTCGCCCCACTGGCGGATTGGGGCAAATAATTGCAAGTGCTTGTAATAAGCTAGCATTTGCGATTATTTCAGGGCCCTGATAAATGTTTACATCTTTATTTCCATCACTAAAAAACTATGCCCAAAGAAATAGTCAAAAAGCCCAAAAATGTATCACTAATACAGGCTTAGATCCACTAAGGATCATTTGTGTCCATAACTAGCCAGATCCATAAGTATTGGGGTAATAGGTGGTCTGCATCAGGGATCTATCATACCTACAATGACTGCCCTGAATATACAATGGCAGGCAAAAGTATTGGCACCCCTGCAATTTTGATTCTCAAGGCCTTAGACAGATCTTTGGTCTGCAAGTGTGATTTAGTTATTGCCACCACCTGTTAGGTGCCACAGGTAAGTTACAGGTGCTGTTAATTACACAAATTAGAGAAGCATCACATGATTTTTCAAACAGTGCCAATACTTTTTTATGTTTGGTGTGGAATTATATTTGTTTTTTGACAATTCTTTTTGTGGTTTTTCCATTGAAGACACATTAAATGAAGCTAATAATATCAAAGAATTTCTTATTGCAATCAGTTTTTGGAGTGTCATCTGACAGAATTGCAGGGGTGCCAATACTGTTTGCCAACACTGTAGTGTCATACTAGTTATATGGACAATTTTTTGTATGTCGACACCCATGAATCCAATAAGTAGACCTACTGAGTTGCTAGAACAGAGCCATTAGAGGAAAGTAGGCTCCGTTATGCTTGACAACTCCAATTTAGTTACATTTAGTAACTCAGGTGTGGCGGCAAACGTGACGTTTCAAACCCGCTTTTGAGCCGTTTTGTAAGCAGTCCGTTAAAAAAGCATGCATTTTTGAAAACCGCATCAGTTTTTGACCTGTTTTAATTAAGATCATTGGTAAAACCGGTCAAAAACGCATGCGTTTTTTAACGGACTGGTTAAAACACGGCCCATAAACTGGTTCAAAACGCCACGTGTGCCGCCGGCCTAATGGTGTTTTATGTTCAAACTACACCCCAGTACACACAGAACCAAATAACTGCTAACGCGTTTCCCTGCTAACAATAATTATAGCAGTTCATCAGAGGTGCCAAACTCCTCTCATTGGAGCATAGCGCATAACAACAGCGTTTCATATCACCACACTGACTGTCGGATTCTTATTTTACTTGCTGCTCTAAACTACTTAAAGGGGTATTCTCGTCTGGGCATTCACATTCAGTTTCACTTATCTTCCATTTATAAACATTTCTTCAATTGGATGTTATTAAAAAAAATGTTCCTGTGTGAAGATAATTTCTCATAAATGTAGTCATCCTGTCCCTTAGAAACGAGATGGCTTCCTCGGTTACGACCACGTCACACTCTGGCAGCGGTGGCCAGACATGAGCTATTGAGTCCTGTCTGACCTCCTGGATTCAGCAATCATTACCAGAGGATGGCTGTGGGTCATGTAGTAAATCCCGGACATTTCATATACAAAAACAATTTGTTTCTTTGTGCAATCCCTCTAGCAGACGTGGCCGTATCCGAGGAATCCATCTCGTTTCTAAGGGACAAAATGACTACATTTATGAGAAATTATCTTCACACAGGAACATTTTTTTTAATAACATCTAATTGAAGAAATGTTTATATATGGCAGATTTATCAAACTGAATGTGAATGCCAAGGCGAGAATACCCCTTTAAGTTAAGCAACATCAAAAATCAGTGCATTGATGCTACGTACAGTATCTGACTGACTCATTCATTTTACAGTGTGTTGACTAACTAAAGAAATATGGACGCGCGCCCCACGTGCACACAACCTAAAATCCGCCCACTGGAGGAGGGTTCTGCCAATGGGGCTTCACTCAGACACAGTCATGCCTCTGTATACTTGTGATGAGTCACCAAGGTAAGCACATCCCGCTCAACCAATCACAACAACAACTCGTGGTCAAGTCGCCACCCTTGGTCCTGGTGTACACAATTTCAGTTGCCCCTAGACACGACCCTGTAACTTCTAACTTAGGGTCGGGGAAGTCATCTAGGATTTCTGTGTGATGGCCTAGAGCTGAGTTTCTCTCTCCCTGCTCCCTGCACTCTATCCCCGCCCCTTCACCCTAGCCACACCCCAATTCAGTCCAGGACAGAGATCACAGACATTGAATTCCTGTGGGCAGCAGCTTTAGGAGTGCAAAGCTACTGACTTAGTTCTTTATCTGGGGAGGCACAGCAGGAATTCACAGCAGATTTAGTGTGGTGTAGAATAGCAGAGATGAAGGAGAGATGACTTTCATTGTGTGCAATAGGCATCTCATGGATCTCATCATCTCCCATCTCTGAGTCTCATCTCTCTTTCTATTTGTCAGATACTAGTACAATGTTCAGAAGCTACATAAAAGTGTATATAAACCTGTACCCTGATAATCTAAGCACATTGTCAGTTCACAGAACTAGATGGATCATGAAGTGTCTGCTTAGAGAGTCCCCGCCCACACCCTAGAATATTTCACTGACCGTCACTAAAAGTCACTAAAGTCACTAAAAGGAGCTAAAACAGCAATAAAATTGTAAAGTACACGGTTGGAAATGATCTTTATTGTGTAAACATCACTAGGGGATTGAAATTTGAGAATTTTCTTTCATGGGCAAAACCCCTTCAAAATCATATAAATCATAAAATAATACCCAGAGGGCCATGTATTAATACCAAATAATACCGAATTATTAGTTAAACCTTATTATTTGTGTTTTCATGGAGTCCCAATTAGCAAGCCCTGGGACCGACCCATAATTAGTAATGAAATACCTCTGTAGGGTATCTGGAATGATAGCTCCCACTCTCTGCAGCCAGGATGGATCAATCTTCCAATAGCCCCCCCTGGGTCCCACCTCCGGCCTCAGGACTAAGGAGAACAGGAGCAGAGAATGATCTGATATGCTATGAGTTAAATATTTAACGTCTCCCCCATAGGGAAGGAGGAGTTGGGATCCCAGTGCCAGGTCTATCCTGGAGAGGTAGCATAACATAAATACGGTCTAATTCTAACATTAGATGTCACACAAACCCACCTCATCCATCATACGTGACAGAATAGTAGTGAGGCCGATTCCGCGATGTTGCCAGCGTGAAACTTATCCCATAAGGGATGTAAATAATTATTAAAGTCACCGACTATCAACACCGGCAATACTGGGGAACCAGCCACAAATGAGAGGACTTTTTTAGTCCTGTTCTAGTATACGGAGGGGAAGTATACAGCAGCAATCAGGGCCGGATTAAGGTTGGTGGGGGGCATCTGGGCGCAAAACACGGTGGGGGCCCCCATCTATTGTAGTCTAGACAGGGAACAGCAATCGGTATATATCACTCCCCAGTAATCACTATATACAGCGCCCAGTATTCACTATATACAGCCCCAGTCATTTCTGTATACAGCCCCCAGCCAATCACTATATACAGCTCCCCCAGCAATCACTATATACAGCCCGAGTAACTACTGTATACAGCTCCCCCAGCAACCACTATATACAGCCCCCAGTAACTACTGTATACAGCTCCCCCAGCAATCACTATATACAGCTCCCCCAGCAATCACTATATACAGCTCCCCCAGCAATCACTATATACAGCTCCCCCAGCAATCACTATATACAGCTCCACGAGTAATCACTATCTATAGCTCCCCCAGCAATCACTATATACAGCTTCCCCAGCAATCACTATATACAGCTTCCCCAGCAATCACTGTATACAGCCCCCCAGCAATCACTATATACAGCTTCCCCAGCAATCACTGTATACAGTCCCCCAGCAATCACTATATACAGCCCCCCCAGGAATCACTGTATTCAGCACCCCAGCAATCACTATATACAGCTCCCCCAGCAATCACTGTATACAGCCCCCCAGCAATCACTATATACAGCCCCCCCAGGAATCACTGTATACAGCTCCCCCAGCAATCACTGTATACAGTCCCCCAGCAATCACTATATACAGCCCCCCCAGGAATCACTGTATTCAGCACCCCAGCAATCACTGTATACAGCTCCACCAGCAATCACTATATACAGCTCCCCAAGCAATCACTGTATACAGCTCCCCCAGCAATCATTATATACAGCTCCTGCAGCAATCACTATCTATAGCTCCTCCAGCAATCACTATATACAGCTTCCCCAGCAATCACTGTATACAGCGCCCGAGCAATCACTATATACAGCGCCCGAGCAATCACTATATACAGCTCCCCCATCAATCACTGTATACAGCCCACCAGCAATCACTATATACAGCCCCCCAGGAATCACTGTATACAGCTCCCCCAGCAATCACTGTATACAGCTCCCCCAGCAATCACTATATACAGCTCCACCAGCAAACATTATATACAGCTCCCCCAGCAATTACTGTATACAGCTCCCCCAGTATTCACTATATACAGCTCCCCCAGCAATCACTGTATACAGCTCCCGGTCTATTGTGGTGTACTAGGATACTAACTCCCCGTGAATGTGTGGAGTAGACTGAATGGTATTGATGTCCCACCCATGCTCTATTCAGAAGGGGAATATTTTCCTTCAGTAGATGCATCTCAGAGAGGCACAGTATTGCGGGCTGTACACTTAGTAAGGTTCTGAAAATATCTCTTATTGGCATCCCCTGTTCCTCTCACGTTCCATGCCAATATATTTATATTAGCCATATCTAAAGGTATCTGCTATATTTGTTCCCAGAATGGGTGGAGAATTATTAGTTTCCCAATAGATTTTACTGTATCTCGGTCTGAGCCCCTCCCCACTTCCCTTAACACAAGAACATACATTAACATACATCCAACCGAATGTGGGAGTCGGGGAATGAGTGTCTCCCATAGCTCGCAACCCTACAAATGTATGAACCATTGCTCAAATAACAAGAAAAATCACGTAAATGTTAATTTTGGCCCTTGCTTTAAACTTATCTCACAGTACGCTTCAAGTATCTTGGAGAGTCAGTGTACCGGTGACCTGCGACGTTCAGCTTGAAGTCGGTTTTCTTGTACATCCAGCCACTCCATGGTATCTTTAGGTGTCTCGAAAAAATTAGTTGTCCCTTGGGTTAGGGCCTGGTGTAGAAATAAACTGAGCCCGCAACTTATAAGACGCTGTCACGGGTGCTCCCGCTATCCCTGTCTCAGATCGCGGTCGCACCCGTTTTCCTCCGAGTGCTCCCGTGGCCCCCGTTTCCCTGGACTCACCTGTCCCGCCTCCTAGGGCGCGCGCGCTGGCTGCAGAAAATTTAAAGGGCCAGCACACCACTGATTGGTGCGTTGGCTAAACGCTTCCACTTTATAATCTGGCACCTCCCTTCCTGCCTTGCCGGATCTTTGAGCCTTACAGTCTGAAAGAAAGCTTCCTTGCTATTATTCCTGCATTCCTGTGTACTCCTGTGTGTTCCTGCATTCCTGTGTACTCCTGTGTGTTCCTGCGTTCCTGTGTACTCCTGTGTGTTCCTGCTCCCGAGTTCCTCCATGTTGCTGTGTTACCCGAGTTCCTCTGTGTTGCTGTATTGTGTGCCCGTTCCCTTCTGCTTGGACCTCCCGTTGCTGACCTCAGATTTGGACCTGACCTTGCATCTCTGCTGCCTGCCCTGACCTACAGCCTGGAACTGACCTCGAGATTGTCATCCGCTACGGTACCTCGACCTCGGCTGCCACCGCGGGCTAGTCAAACCTGTGCAACGACCTGGGGGTATCCTGCCGCAGCAAGTCCAACCCGCTTTGCGGCGGGCTCTGGTGAGAACCAGGTGCCACTTTGACTCCGGTCCCAGGTGTCAGCTAGTACCATCTCCCGCGGTGGTCCAGAGGATCCACTAATTTGCACTCTGACAGTCGCTGGCTACAGCGAGTGTGCCGATGTGGCGATAGTAATAAAGCCCAGCTCCGGCCCACTCCCGGCTGGCTGCCTTCAGTTTACTCCCACTATTCTGACATTATTTCTATGTCGCCTGTCTTTGACAGGAGGGTTTGCATGGTAGATACAACTCTTCACATGTCCCGAAACATGGGGGGATACTGGAATTCTACTTTGCTCACTCTGTTCTCCACCTCCTTCACTCGTTCTCTGACTTTATGCATATCATGGCTTATCAGCACTACCTCTTCTATAAGGCTGCTTAGTCATACCAACTTTGCAGGAAATGACTGCCAGCAGCACGTCCCTCAATGTGGGCTCCCTGTCATATTGGCTCACCTCCTCTGCATTGACCTCTGGGCTATTCGGTGTAAAGCGGGTTTCTAGTAGTGCTGGGGTCCCCGGCAGGGTGATTTCTGGTTGGTTGTTGCCTGCAGCAAAGCGCGCCGCTCTCTCATACTGTGTCCTTACTGCATGAATGTCTACCTGAACCTGCAGGCATCTTGCATCCGGAGCTGCTACCCAGTTATTGTTCTTTCAGGGAGCCTGTATGAGTCTCCCTGGCATCTCTGCCATCAGATCTTTGACGCGACAACCAGCCGCCATATTGCCTGCCATGCTGTTCTTCCCTAGTTCCCTAGATTCATTTTGCGGGAACTGTAGCAGGTCGTGCTCTGTTTCAGTAGACTAGAATCAGTTGCTCTGGGACTCAAACAGGTCCTGTGTAAGTCTCCTTACTTCCAAAATGCAGGGTTTGGGAGGATCAAAATCAAAAAGAAAGAAAATACGTGGCCTCTCGAAAAACTGTGTCAAGCAAATACTGTAAAGAAAAATCTGCCAAACCTTTAATAACTCTTATATTATTTTTTTCTCCTACACGCTAAACATTTTACCAAATTATGAGTTAAACCATGTTCATCTTTTAATTCCTGAGACATTTTGGACCCATCGCTTTTCTTCTTTGTTCATATTCATAGAGCTTGCGGTATCCATTCTATTGAATCTAGTGTAAAAGATGGTGCCAGGAAACCTGAGAAATGACTCCAATTTCACAAGTGTATGCAAATAGTACGAACTTTTCTCCAAAGTCAAAAGACTAGTCTCATATGTTGTTCAGCAGGTGGTTCCACACTGAAACTGTTCACAGTGCTATCTGACTACTGAACAGCATGGGGACTTTTGCCTGCTCCATTTCGACCTGGCTGGAACATCCCCTCCTTAGACAACCTGGTGCCTCCAGCTCCCTGAGAGTCACATATTGATGCTGAGCTAGGCAGACACCGGGTCTACACAGCACAAGATGGACCAGAACTCCCCAAACTCAAGCAATCCCACAGCCTAACCTACCACATTGGCTGGATAACAGGTGCGCGCCACAGCACCCGGCAGTAAGTTTGTTTCCCTCTACCCATAAGAACGTTGCATCTTTCGAATCAAAAGGAAGAAAATACGTGGCCTCTCGAAAAACTGTGTCAAGCAAATACTGTAAAGAAAAATCTGCCAAACCTTTAATAACTCTTATTTTTTTATTTTTGTTCTCGAACACACTAAACATTTTACCAAATTATGAGTTAAACACCATGTTCATATCTTTTAATTCCTGAGACATTTTGGACCCATCCTTTTCTTCTTTTTTTCATATTCACAGAGCTTGCGGTATCCATTCTATTGAATCTAGTGTAAAAGATGGTGCCAGAAACCTGAGAAATGACTCCGATTTCACAAGTGTATGCAAATAGTACAAACTTTTTCTCCAAAAGTCCAAAGAACGGTCACTATGTTGTTCAGGGTGTTCCAGTCCACTGAAACTGTCCACAGGTGCATCTGACTACTGAACAGCATGGGACTTTTGCCTGCTCCATTTTCTGACTGGGTGGTACACATCCTCCTTAGACACCTGGTGCCTCCAAGCTCCCTGAGAGTCACCATATTGATGCTGAGCATAGTGCAGACACCTGGTCTACACAGCACAAGATGGACCAAACTCCACAACTCAAGCAATCCCATAGCCTAAGCCTCCCACATCAGCTTGGATAACAGGTGCGCGCCACAGCACCCGCAAGTAAAGTTGTTTCCTCTACCCATAGAAACGTTGCATCTTTCGAATCAAAAAGGAAAAATACTGTGGCCTCTCGAAAAACTGTGTCAGCAAATACTGTAAAGAAAATCTGCCAACCTTTAATAACACTTATATTCTTTTTTTCTCCTACACGCTAAACATTTTACCAAATTATGCGTTAAACCATGTTCATCTTTTATCCTGAGACATTTTGGACCCTCGCTTTCTTCTTCTTTTCATATTCATAGAGCTTGCGGTATCCATTCTATTATTGAATCCAGTGTAAAAGATGGTGCCAGGAAACCTGAGAAATGATTCCGATTTCACAGTGTATGCAAAGTAAGAACTTTTCTCCAAAGAATAAAGACTAGTTCTCACTATGTTGTCTAGGTGGTTCCACTGAAACTGTTCACGAGTTGCTATCTGACTACTGAACAGCATGGGAACTTTTGCCTGCTCCCATTTCTGACCTGGGCTGGTACATCCCTCCTTAGACAACCTGGTGCCCCTCCAAGCTCCCTCCAAGTCACCATATTGATGCGGACATAGTGCAGACAACCTGGTCTACACAGCACAAGATGGACCAGAACTCCCAAACTCAAGCAATACCTATACCTAGCCTCAACATGTGCTTGGATAACAGTGCACGCCACAGCACCCGCAAGCAAACGTTGTCTCCTCTACCCATAAGAAACGTTGCATCTTTCGAATCAAGGAAGAAAATACGTCCTCTCGAAAAAACTGTGTCAGCAAATTCTGTAAAGAAAAATCTGCCAAACCTTTAATAACCTTATTTTATTTTTTCTTCCTACAACCGCTAACATTTTACCAATTATGAGTTAAACCATGTTCACTTTTAATTCCTGAGACATTTTGGACCCATCGCTTTCTTCTTTTTTCATAATCACGAGAGCTTGCGGTATCCATTCTATTGAATCTAGTGTAAAAGATGGTGCCAGGAAACCTGAGAAATGACTCCGATTTCACACAAGTCTATGCAAATAGTAACGAACTTTTCTCCACAGATCAAAAGACTAGGTCTCACTATGTTGTTCAGGTGGTTCCACTGAACCTGTTCACAGGTGCTATCTGACTACTACAGCAATGGGGACTTTTGCCTTCTCCATTTCTGACCTGGCTGGCTGTACATCCCTCCTTAGACAACCTGGTGCCTCCAAGCTCCCTCAGAGTCACCATATTGATGCTGAGCATAGTGCAGACACCTGGTCTACACAGCACAAGATGGACCAAACCTCCAAACTCAAGCAATCCCTAGCTAAGCCTCCCACATTGGCTTGGATAACAGGTGCGCGCCACAGCACCCGGCAAGTAAAGTAGTCTCCTCTACCCATAAAAACGTTGCATTTTTCGAATCAAAAAGAAGAAAATACGTGGCTCCTCGAAAAAACTGGTCAAGCAATACTGTAAAGAAATATCTGCCAAACTTTTAGTAACTCTTATATTATTTTTTTCTCCCTCACGCTAAAATTTACCAATATGAGTTAAACCATGTTCATCTTTTAATTCCTGAGACTTTTGGACCCATCGCTTTTCTTCTTTGTTCATATTCATAGAGCTTGCGGTATCCATTCTATTGATCTATGTAAAAGATGGTGCCGAGAACCTGAGAAATGACTCCATTTTCACAAGTGTCATGCAATAGTACGAACTTTTTCTCCAAAAGTCCAAAGACTAGGTCCCACTATGTTGTTCAGGTGGTTCCACTGAAACTGTTCACAGGTGCTATCTGACTACTGAACCGCATGGGACTTTTGCCTGCTCCATTTCTGACCTGGGCTGGAACATCCTCCTTAGACAACCTGGTGCCTCCAAGCTCCCTGAGAGTCACCATATTGATGCTGACATAGTGCAGACACCTGTCTACACCAGACAAGATTGGACCGAACTCCCAAACTCAAGCAATCCCACAGCCTAAACCTACCACATTGGCTTTGATAACAGTGCGCCCACAGCACACCCGGCAAGTAAGTTGTTTCCTCCTCTACCCATAGAAAACGTTGCCATCTTTCGAATCAAAAAGAAGAAAATACTGCCTCTCGAAAAAACTGTGTCAGCAAATACTGTAAAGAAAATCTGCCAAACCTTTTAAAACTCTTATTTTTTTTTTTTGTTCTCGAACACACTAAACATTTTACCAAATTATGAGTTAAACCATTTCATCTTTTAATTCCTGAGACATTTTGGCCCCATCGCTTTTCTTCTTTTTTCATATTCATAGAGCTTGCGTATCCATTCTATTGAATCTAGTGTAAAGATGGTGCCAGGAAAACCTGAGAAATGACTCCGATTCCACAAGTGTATGCAAATAGTACAAACTTTCTCCAAAAGTCCAAAGACAGGTCTCACTATGTTTGTTCAGGTGGTTCCACTGAAACTGTTCACAGGTGCTATCTGACTACTGAACAGCATGGGGACTTTTGCCTGCTCCATTTCTGACCTGGGCTGGTACATCCCTCCTTAGACAACCTGGTTCCTCCAAGCTCCCTGAGAGTCACCATATTGATGCTGAGCATAGTGCAGAACACCTGGTCTAACAGCACAAGATGGACCAGAACTCCCAACTCAAGCAATCCTGTAGCCTAGCTCCCACATTGGCTTGGATAACAGGTGCACGCCACAGCACCCGGCAGTAAAGTTGTTTCCTCTCCTACCCATAAGAAACGTTGCATCTTTTCGAATCAAAAAGGAAGAAAATACGTGGCCTCTCGAAAAAACTGTGTCAAGCAAATACTGTAAAGAAAATCTGCAAACCTTTATACTCTTATTTTTTTATTTTGTTCTCGAACACACCTAAAATTTTACCAAATTATGAGTTAAACCATGTTCATCTTTTAATTCCTGAGACATTTTGACCCATCGCTTTTCTCTTTTTTCATATTCATAGAGCTTGCGGTATCCATTCTATGAATCTAGTGGAAAAGATGGTGCCAGGAAACCTGAGAATGACCTCCGATTTCACAAGTGTTGCAATAGTACGAACTTTTCTCCAAAAGTCCAAAAGACAGGTCTACTATGTTGTTCATTGGTTTCCACTGAAACTGTTCACAGTTGCTATCTACTACACTGAACGCATGGGGACTTTTGCCTGCTCCATTTCTGACCTGGCTGGTACATCCCTCCTTAACACCTGGTGCCTCCAGCTCCCTGAGAGTCACCATATTGATGCTGAGCATAGTGCAGACACCTGGTCTACACAGCACAAGATGGACCAGAACTCCCAAACTCAAGCATCCCATAGCCTAAGCCTCCCACATCAGCTTGGATAACAGTGCGCGCCACAGCACCCGCAATGTAAGTTTGTTTCCTCTACCCATAAGAAACGTTGCATCTTTCGAATCAAAAAGGAAGAAAATACGTGGCTCTCTCGAAAAAACTGTGTCAAGCAAATACTGTAAAAAAAATCTGCCAAACTTTAATAACACTTATATTATTTTTTCTCCTCCACCGTAAACATTTTACCAAATAATGCTGAAACCATGTTCATCTTTTAATTCCTGAGACATTTTGGACCCATCGCTTTTCTTCTTTTTTCATATTCATAGAGCTTGCGGTATCCATTCTATTGAATCTAGTGTAAAAGATGGTGCCAGGAACCTGAGAAATGACTCCGCTTTCCCAAGTGTATGCAAATAGTACGAACTTTTCTCCAAAGAATAAAGACTAGGTCTCACATGTTGTCTAGTGGTTCCACTGAAACTGTTCACAGGTGCTATCTGACTACTGAACACATGGGGACTTTTGGCCTGCTCCATTTCTGACCTGGGCTGGTACATCCTCTTAGACAACCTGGTGCCTCCAGCTCCCTGAGAGTCACCATATTGATGCTGAGCATAGTGCAGACACCTGGTCTCTACAGCACAAGATGGACCAAACTCCCAAACTCAAGCAATCCCATAGCCTAAGCCTCCCACATCGGCTTGGATAACAGGTGCACGCCACAGCACCCGGCAAGCAACGTTGTCTCCTCTACCCATAAGAAACGTGCATCTTTCGAATCAAAAAGGAAGAAAATACGTGGCCTCTCGAAAAAACTGTGTCAAGCAAATTCTGTAAAGAAAAATCTGCCAAACCTTTTAATACCTCTTATTTTATTTTTTTCTCCTACACGCTAAACATTTTACCAAATTATGAGTTAAACCATGTTCATCTTTTAATTCCTGAGACATTTGGACCCATCGCTTTTTCTTCTTTTTGTTCATCATAACAGAGCTTGCGGTATCCATTCTATTAATCTAGTGTAAAAGATGGTGCCAGGAAACCTGAGAATGACTCCGATTCACAATCTATGCAATAGTAAACGAACTTTTCTCCAAAAGTCCAAAGACAGGTCTCACTATTTGTTCAGGTGGTTCCACTGAAACTGTTCACAGGTGCTATCTGACTACTGAACAGCATGGGGACTTTTTGCCTTCTCCATTTCTGACCTGGGCTGGTACATCCCTCTTAGACAACCGGTGCTCCAAGCTCCCTGAGAGTCACCATATTGATGCTGAGCCTAGTGCAGACACCTGGTCTACACAGCACAAGATGGACCAGAACCCCAAACTCAAGCAATCCCATACCCTAGCCTCACCCACATTGGCTTGGATAACAGGTGCGGCGCCACAGCACCCCCGGCAAGTAAAGTAGTCTCCTCTACCCAAAGAAACGTTCATTTTCGAATCAAAAGGAAAAAACTACGTGGCCTCTCTCGAAAAAACTGTGCCAAGCAATACTGTAAAGAAATACTGCCAACTTTTAGTAACACTTATTATTTATTTTCTCCTACACCTCAAACATTTTACCAAATTATGATTAAACCATGTTCATCGTTAATTCCTGAGACATTTGGACCCATCGCTTTCTTCTTTCTTTTTTCATATCTCATAGGCTTGCGGTATCCATTCTATTGAATCAGTGGTTAAAGATGTTGCCAGGAACCCTGAGAAATGACTCCGATTTCACAAGTTATGCAAATATACGAACTTTTCTCCAAAGAATAAAAAGACTAGGTCCCGCTATGTTTTCAGGGTGGTTCCACTGACTGTCACAGGTGCTATCTGACTACTGAAAAGCATGGATTTTGCCGTGCTCCATTTCTGACCTGGGCTGGTACAAGTCCCTCCTTAGACAACTGGTGCCTCCAAGCTCCCTCAGAGTCACCATATTGATGCTGAGCATAGTGCAGACACCTGTTCTACACAGCACAAGATGGACCAGAACTCCAAACTCAAGCATCCCATAGCCTAAGCCCCCACATGGCTTGGATAACAGTGCACCCCCATCAAACCGCGAGTAAAGTAGTTTCCTCTCTCCCCATTAGAAACGTTGCATCTTTCGAATCGAAAAGGAAGAAATACGTGGCCTCTCTGAAAAACTGTGTCAGCAATACTCTAAAGAAAAAATCTGCCAAACCTTTAATAACTCTTATTTTTTTGTTTTTTTTTCTCGACCACACTGAACATTTTACCAAATTATGAGTTAAACCATGTTCATCTTTTAATTCCTGAGACTTTTGGACCCATAGCTTTTCTTCTTTTTTTCATATTATAGAGCTTGCGGTATCCATTCTATTGAATCTAGTGTAAAAGATGGTGCCAGGAAACCCTGAAAATGACTCCGATTTCACAAGGTTATGCAAATAGTACGAACTTTTCTCCAAAAGAATAAAAGACTAGGTCTCACTATGTTGTTCAGTGGTTCCCCTGAAACTGTTCACAGGTGCTATCTGACTACTGAACAGCATGGGGACTTTGGCCTGCTCCATTTCTGACCTGGGCCGGTACATCCCTCCTTAGGCCACCCTTGTGCCTCCAAGCTCCCTCAGTCCCATATTGAATGCTGAGCATAGTGCAACACTGGTCTACACAGCCAAGATGGACCGAACCTTCCCAACTCAAGCAATACCTATAGCCTAAGCCTCCCCATTGCTTGGATAATGATGAGCGGTCTGGAGGTACAGAAGATTCATGTGGTCAGTGCAGAAATAGACCGGATGATGAGCTCCTTCCAGAAGATACCGCCATTCCTCCAAAGCTAGCTTTATGGCCAAAAGTTCCAGATCACCAATGGAATAATTCCTCTCTGCGGCTGTGAAGGTCTTAGAGAAGAAACCACAGGTGAGGGTTCCACCTTTGGGCAAGTCTGGGAAGATAACGTTGACAAATTCCTGGAACACCACTGGAGTCCAAACCTTGACACCCCGTATTCGATCAAAAAGTGCAATGATGAGAGGCAAAGGGTTTTTCACCATGACTTTATTGAGACCGCGGTAGTCGATGCACAGGTGGAGGGAACCATCCTTCTTGGCCACAAAAAAGAATCCACCATCAGCAGGGGAAGACAACTTGCGGATGAATCCCTTCTGTAAATTCTCCTTGATGTAGGCCGACATAGCCGCTGTTTCAGGCGCAGATAACAGGTATACCTGACCACAGGGAGGAGATGTACATGGCAGCAGGTAAATGGGGTAGCGGAGGCAGAATCTCCGCTTGCTTCTCAGAGAAAACATCTGCATAGTCTTTATAAGAAGTGGGAAGACCCGTCAGCTGCTTGGAGGAGTCTGGAAAAGTCATGACGGACACCGGATAGAGAGCCATGAGACAGCGAGAATGGCACTCTGGTCCCCAACGAAGGATTTCCTCAATCTTCCAGGCGAGCACTGGAGCATGTTGCTGCAACCACGGGAGGCCCAAAAGCACTAAGGACGTAGACCGGGGGAGCACATAAAATGACATTCTCCCCTTGTACAACGCCCCAATTTCCAGAGACAGAGGCTCCGTATGATACTGGACCCGGGTCATGGCGAATCTGTCCACTGATGGAAGAGATAACCAGCGGCTTCTCTAGGCGAACCACAGGAATGTGATGATGGGAGACCAAGGCAGCATCCAGACAAGCTCTATCTACCTGCATTGGTTCCTCTGTAATTACGTAATTAAACCGCATAGTCACCAACGGATGAATCCCCTTGACGCAGGATCAGCAGTACGGCGTCAGCTGAAGACGCCCGGGCAGGTTACTCAAAGACGGACCAGAATTCAGCGAGGAACGCAGTGAGAGTAGCCGTGACTGGATTGTTCATGTCCCAGAGGGGAGTAGCCCATGCCAGGGCTTTCTCGGAAAGAAGGCTGACAACGGGAGCACTGAGTAATGAAACCCCTGTATAACTTCGCCTCACCGTCATATTTTGAGGGCATGGAAAGATGCAACCTGGGTTCAGCAGGAGACAATGCAGCCATAGTAACAGGTGGTTTCGTAGGTACTAGAAGCTTGTGCTGAGTAGCCAAAAGTTGCTGCAGGGTGGCGGTGACTTGTCCAAGTTGCTGTCCTTGTGCAGCATTCTGTTGAGACTGCTGGACCACGATGGCTGTCAGGCTCCAGGGGACCCACAGAACCAACACGGACGATGACGTAAGCCGACACCTGGTACAAGTGGTACCCGGTTTTCACCAGAGCCCGCCGCAAAGTGGGTTGGAGCAAGCAGCGAATGCACAGGCACTGTAACGCCGCGAGCCGCCCCACTTCTGGCCAGCCCCGCCCTCCGCTCGGCTGGACGTGCCCCCCATTCTCGCCCCACTGGCGGATTGGGGCAAATAATTGCAAGTGCTTGTAATAAGCTAGCATTTGCGATTATTTCAGGGCCCTGATAAATGTTTACATCTTTATTTCCATCACTAAAAAACTATGCCCAAAGAAATAGTCAAAAAGCCCAAAAATGTATCACTAATACAGGCTTAGATCCACTAAGGATCATTTGTGTCCATAACTAGCCAGATCCATAAGTATTGGGGTAATAGGTGGTCTGCATCAGGGATCTATCATACCTACAATGACTGCCCTGAATATACAATGGCAGGCAAAAGTATTGGCACCCCTGCAATTTTGATTCTCAAGGCCTTAGACAGATCTTTGGTCTGCAAGTGTGATTTAGTTATTGCCACCACCTGTTAGGTGCCACAGGTAAGTTACAGGTGCTGTTAATTACACAAATTAGAGAAGCATCACATGATTTTTCAAACAGTGCCAATACTTTTTTATGTTTGGTGTGGAATTATATTTGTTTTTTGACAATTCTTTTTGTGGTTTTTCCATTGAAGACACATTAAATGAAGCTAATAATATCAAAGAATTTCTTATTGCAATCAGTTTTTGGAGTGTCATCTGACAGAATTGCAGGGGTGCCAATACTTTTTGCCAACACTGTAGTGTCATACTAGTTATATGGACAATTTTTTGTATGTCGACACCCATGAATCCAATAAGTAGACCTACTGAGTTGCTAGAACAGAGCCATTAGAGGAAAGTAGGCTCCGTTATGCTTGACAACTCCAATTTAGTTACATTTAGTAACTCAGGTGTTGTGTAAGGGCGGCGGCAAACGTGACGTTTCAAACCCGCTTTTGAGCCGTTTTGTAAGCAGTCCGTTAAAAAAGCATGCATTTTTGAAAACCGCATCAGTTTTTGACCTGTTTTAATTAAGATCATTGGTAAAACCGGTCAAAAACGCATGCGTTTTTTAACGGACTGGTTAAAACACGGCCCATAAACTGGTTCAAAACGCCACGTGTGCCGCCGGCCTAATGGTGTTTTATGTTCAAACTACACCCCAGTACACACAGAACCAAATAACTGCTAACGCGTTTCCCTGCTAACAATAATTATAGCAGTTCATCAGAGGTGCCAAACTCCTCTCATTGGAGCATAGCGCATAACAACAGCGTTTCATATCTTCACACTGACTGTCGGATTCTTATTTTACTTGCTGCTCTAAACTACTTAAGTTAAGCAACATCAAAAATCAGTGCATTGATGCTACGTACAGTATCTGACTGACTCATTCATTTTACAGTGTGTTGACTAACTAAAGAAATATGGACGCGCGTCCCACGTGCACACAACCTAAAATCCGCCCACTGGAGGAGGGTTCTGCCAATGGGGCTTCACTCAGACACAGTCATGCCTCTGTATACTTGTGATGAGTCACCAAGGTAAGCACATCCCGCTCAACCAATCACAACAACAACTCGTGGTCAAGTCGCCACCCTTGGTCCTGGTGTACACAATTTCGGTTGCCCCTAGACACGACCCTGTAACTTCTAACTTAGGGTCGGGGAAGTCATCTAGGATTTCTGTGTGATGGCCTGGAGCTGAGTTTCTCTCTCCCTGCTCCCTGCACTCTATCCCCGCCCCTTCACCCTAGCCACACCCCAATTCAGTCCAGGACAGAGATCACAGACATTGAATTCCTGTGGGCAGCAGCTTTAGGAGTGCAAAGCTACTGACAGATAAGTTCTTTATCTGGGGAGGCACAGCAGGAATTCACAGCAGATTTAGTGTGGTGTAGAATAGCAGAGATGAAGGAGAGATGACTTTCATTGTGTGCAATAGGCATCTCATGGATCTCATCATCTCCCATCTCTGAGTCTCATCTCTCTTTCTATTTGTCAGATACTAGTACAATGTTTAGAAGCTACATAAAAGTGTATATAAACCTGTACCCTGATAATCTAAGCACATTGTCAGTTCACAGAACTAGATGGATCATGAAGTGTCTGCTTAGAGAGTCCCCGCCCACACCCTAGAATATTTCACTGACCGTCACTGAGTGATAGGAGCTAAAACAGCAATAAAATTGTAAAGTACACAGTTGGAAATGATCTTTATTGTGTAAACATCACTAGGGGATTGAAATTTGAGAGTTTTCTTTCATGGGCAAAACCCCTTCAAAATCATATAAATCATAAAATAATACCCAGAGGGCCATGTATTAATACCAAATAATACCAAATTATTAGTTAAACCTTATTATTTGTGTTTTCATGGAGTCCCAATTAGCAAGCCCTGGGACCGACCCATAATTAGTAATGAAATACCTCTGTAGGGTATCTGGAATGATAGCTCCCACTCTCTGCAGCCAGGATGGATCAACCTTCAAATAACCCCCCTGGGTCCCACCTCCGGCCTCAGGACTAAGGAGAACAGGAGCAGAGAATGATCTGATATGCTATGAGTTAAATATTTAACGTCTCCCCCATAGGGAAGGAGGAGTTGGGATCCCAGTGCCAGGTCTATCCTGGAGAGGTAGCATAACATAAATACGGTCTAATTCTAACATTAGATGTCACACAAACCCACCTCATCCATCATACGTGACAGAATAGTAGTGAGGCCGATTCCGCGATGTTGCCAGCGTGAAACTTATCCCATAAGGGATGTAAATAATTATTAAAGTCACCGACTATCAACACCGGCAATACTGGGGAACCAGCCACAAATGAGAGGACTTTTTTAGTCCTGTTCTAGTATACGGAGGGGAAGTATACAGCAGCAATCGGGGCCGGATTAAGGTTGGTGGGGGGCATCTGGGCGCAAAACACGGTGGGGGCCCCCATCTATTGTAGTCTAGACAGGGAACAGCAATCGGTATATATCACTCCCCAGTAATCACTATATACAGCGCCCAGTATTCACTATATACAGCCCCAGTTATTTCTGTATACAGCCCCCAGCAATCACTATATACAGCTCCCTCAGGTGGTTCCACTGAAACTGTTCACAGGTGCTATCTGACTACTGAACAGCATGGGGACTTTTGCCTGCTCCATTTCTGACCTGGGCTGGTACATCCCTCCTTAGACAACCTGGTGCCTCCAAGCTCCCTGAGAGTCACCATATTGATGCTGAGCATAGTGCAGACACCTGGTCTACACAGCACAAGATGGACCAGAACTCCCAAACTCAAGCAATCCCGTAGCCTAAGCCTCCCACATTGGCTTGGATAACAGGTGCGCGCCACAGCACCCGGCAAGTAAAGAAGTCTCCTCTACCCATAAGAAACGTTGCATCTTTCGAATCGAAAAGGAAGAAAATACGTGGCCTCTCGAAAAAACTGTGAAAAGCAAATACTGTAAAGAAATATCTGCCAAACTTTTAGTAACACTTATATTATTTTTTTCTCCTACACGCTAAACATTTTACCAAATTATGAGTTAAACCATGTTCATCTTTTAATTCCTGAGACATTTTGGACCCATCGCTTTTTTTCTTTTTTTCATAATCATAGAGCTTGCGGTATCCATTCTATTGAATCTAGTGTTAAAGATGGTGCCAGGAACCCTGAGAAATGACTCCGATTTCACAAGTGTATGCAAATAGTACGAACTTTTCTGCAAAAGAATAAAAGACTAGGTCTCGCTATGTTGTTCAGGTGGTTCCACTGAAACTGTTCACAGGTGCTATCTGACTACTGAACAGCATGGGGACTTTTGCCTGCTCCATTTCTGACCTGGGCTGGTACATCCCTCCTTAGACAACCTGGTGCCTCCAAGTTCCCTTAGAGTCACCATATTGATGCTGAGCATAGTGCAGACACCTGGTCTACACAGCACAAGATGGACCAGAACTCCCAAACTCAAGCAATCCCGTAGCCTAAGCCTCCCACATTGGCTTGGATAACAGGTGCACGCCACAGCACCCGGCAAGTAAAGTAGTTTCCTCTACCCATAAGAAACGTTGCATCTTTCGAATCAAAAAGGAAGAAAATATGTGGCCTCTCGAAAAAACTGTGTCAAGCAAATACTGTAAAGAAAAATCTGCCAAACCTTTAATAACTCTTATTTTTTTGTTTTTTTTCTTGAACACACTAAACATTTTACCAAATTATGAGTTAAACCATGTTCATCTTTTAATTCCTGAGACATTTTGGACCCATCGCTTTTCTTCTTTTTTCATATTCATAGAGCTTGCTGTATCCATTCTATTGAATCTAGTGTAAAAGATGTTGCCAGGAAACCTGAGAAATGACTCCGATTTCACAAGTGTATGCAAATAGTACGAACTTTTCTCGAAAAGATTAAAAGACGAGGTCTCACTATGTTGTTCAGGTGGTTCCACTGAAACTGTTCACAGGTGCTATCTGACTACTGAACAGCATGGGACGTTTGCCTGCTCCATTTCTGACCTGGGCTGACATCCTCCTTAGACAACCTGGTGCCTCAAGCTCCCTGCAGAGCCACCAATTGATGCTGACATAGCAGACACCTGGTCTACACAGCAACAAGATGGACCAGAACTCCCAAACTCAAGCAATCCCAAGCCTAACCTACCACATTGGCTTGATAACAGTGCGCCCACAGCAACCCGGCAAGTAAGTTTGTTTCCTCTCTACCCATAAAACTTTGCATCTTTCGAATCAAAAAGGAAGAAAATACTTGCCTCTCGAAAAACTGTGTCAAGCAATACTGTAAAGAAAAATCTGCCAAACCTTTTAATAACTCTTATTTTTTTTATTTTGTTCTCACACACTAAACATTTTACCAAATTATGAGTTAACCATGTTCATCTTTTAATTCCTGAGACATTTTGGCCCATCGCTTTTCTTCTTTTTTCATATCATAGAGCTTGCGGTATCCATTCTATTGATCTAGTGTAAAGATGGTGCCAGAAACCTGAGAAATGACTCCGATTCCCAAGTGTATGCAATAGTAAACTTTCTCCAAAGATCAAAGACGAGGTCTCACTATGTTGTTCAGGTGGTTCCACTGAAACTGTTCACAGGTGCTATCTGACTACTGAACGCATGGGACTTTTGCCTGCTCCATTTCTGACCTGGGCTGGTACATCCCTCCTTAGACAACCTGGTGCCTCCAAGCTCCCTGAGAGTCACCATATTGATGCTGAGCATAGTGCAGACACCTGGTCTACACAGCACAAGATGGACCAGAACTCCCAACTCAAGCAATCCTGTAGCCTAGCCTCCCATTGGCTTGGATAACAGGTGCACGCCACAGCACCCGGCGAGTAAAGTTGTTTCCTCTCCCCATAAGAAACGTTGCATCTTTCGAATCGAAAAGGAAGAAAATACGTGGCCTCTCGAAAAAACTGTGTCAAGCAAATACTGTAAAGAAAAATCTGCCAAACCTTTAATACTCTTATTTTTTTATTTTTTCTCGACACACACTAAACATTTTACCAAATTATGAGTTAAACCATGTTCATCTTTAATTCCTGAGACATTTTGGACCATCGCTTTTTCTCTTTTTTCATATTCATAGAGCTTGCGGTATCCATTCTTTGAATCTATGAAAAGATGGTGCCAGGAAACCTGAGAATGACTCCGATTTCACAAGTGTATGCAAATAGTACGAACTTTTCTCCAAAAGTCAAAGACAGGTCTACTATGTTGTTCATTGGTTCCACTGAAACTGTTCACAGTTGCTATCTACTACTACTGAACAGCATGGGGACTTTTGCCTGCTCCATTTCTGACCTGGGCTGGTACATCCCTCCTTAACACCTGGTGCCTCCAAGCTCCCTGAGAGTCACCATATTGATGCTGAGCATAGTGCAGACACCTGTCTACACAGCACAAGATGGACCAGAACTCCCAAACTCAAGCATCCCATAGCCTAAGCCTCCCAACATTGGATAACAGTGCGCGCCACAGCACCCGCAATAAGTTGTTTCCTCCTCTACCCATAAGAAACGTTGCATCTTTCGAATCAAAAAGGAAGAAAATACGTGGCCTCTCGAAAAAACTGTGTCAAGCAAATACTGTAAAAAAAATCTGCCAAACCTTTAATAACCTTATATTATTTTTTCTCCTCAACACGCTAAACATTTTACCAAATAATGTGAAACCATGTTCATCTTTAATTTCCTGAGACATTTTGGACCCATCGCTTTTCTTCTTTTTTCATATTCATAGAGCTTGCGGTATCCATTCTATTGAATCTAGTGTAAAAGATGGTGCCAGGAACCTGAGAAAATGACTCCGATTTCCAAGTGTATGCAAATAGTACGAACTTTTCTCCAAAAATAAAGACTAGGTCTCACATGTTGTCTAGTGGTTCCACTGAAACTGTTCACAGGTGCTATCTGACTACTGAACAGCATGGGGACTTTTGCCTGCTCCATTTTCTGACCTGGGCTGGTACATCCTCCTTAGACAACCTGGTGCCCTCCAAGCTCCCTGGAGTCACCATATTGATGCTGAGCATAGTGCAGGACACCTGGTCCTACAGCACAAGATGGACCAGAACTCCAAACTCAAGCAATCCTAGCCTAAGCCTCCCCACATTGGCTTGGATAACAGTGCACGCCACAGCACCCGGCAAGAAGTTTCTCTCTACCCATAAGAAACGTTGCATCTTTCGAATCAAAAAGGAAGAAAATACGTGGCCTCTCGAAAAACTGTGTCAAGCAAATTCTGTAAAGAAAAATCTGCCAAACCTTTAATACACTCTTATTTTTTTTTTCTCCGTACACGCTAAACATTTACCAAATTATGAGTTAAAACCATGTTCATCTTTTAATTCCTGAGACATTTTGGACCCATCGCTTTTCTTCTTTTTTTCATCATAAAGAGCTTGCGGTATCCATTCTATTAATCTAGTGTAAAGATGGTGCCAGGAAACCTGAGAATGACTCCGATTTCACAAGTGTTGCAAATAGTACGAACTTTTCTCCAAAAGATAAAGACTAGGTCTCACTATGTTGTTCAGGTGGTTCCACTGAAACTGTTCACAGGTGCTATCTGACTACTGAACAGCATGGGGACTTTTGCCTGCTCCATTTCTGACCTGGGCTGTACATCCCTCCTTAGACAACCGGTGCTCCAAGCTCCCTGAGAGTCACCATATTGATGCTGAGCTAGTGCAGACACCTGGTCTACACAGCACAAGATGGACCAAACCCCAAACTCAAGCAATCCCATAGCCTAGCCTCCCCACATTGGCTTGGATAACAGGTGCGCGCCACAGCACCACCCGGCAAGTAAAGTGTCTCCTCTACCCATAAGAAACGTTTCATCTTTCGAATCAAAAGAAGAAAATACGTGGCCTCTCGAAAAAACTGTGCCAAGCAATACTGAAAGAAATATCTGCCAACTTTTATAACACTTATATATTTTTTTCTCCTACCCCTAAACATTTTACCAATTATGAGTTAACCAGTTCATCTTAATCCTGAGACATTTGGACCCATCTCTTTTCTTCTTTCTTCTTCATATCCATAGGCTTGCGGTATCCATTCTATTGAATCAGTGTTAAAAGATGTTGCCAGGAACCCTGAGAAATGACTCCGATTTCACAAGTGTATGCAAATAGTACGAACTTTTCCCAAAGATAAAAAGACTAGGTCTCGACTATGTTTTCAGTGGTTCCACTGAACTGTCACAGGTGCTATCTGACTACTGAAAGCATGGATTTTGCCTGCTCCATTTCTGACCTGGGCTGGTACATCCCTCCTTAGACAACCTGGTGCCTCCAAGCTCCCTCAGAGTCACCATATTGATGCTGAGCATAGTGCAGACACCTGTTCTACACAGCACAAGATGGACCAGAACTCCTAAACTCAAGCAATCCCATAGCCTAAGCCTCCCACATTGGCTTGGATAACAGGTGCCCGCCACACACCGCGGTAAAGTAGTTTCTCCTCTCCCCATAGAAACGTTGCATCTTTCGAATCGAAAAGGAAAGAAATACGTGGCCTCTCGAAAAACTGTGTCAAGCAATACTTAAAGAAAAAATCTGCCAAACCTTTAATAACTCTTATTTTTTGTTTTTTTTCTCGACCACACTGAACATTTTACCAATTATGAGTTAAACCATGTTCATCTTTTAATTCCTGAGACATTTGGACCCATGCTTTTCTTCTTTTTTTCATATTCATAGAGCTTGCGGTATCCATTCTATTGAATCTAGTGTAAAGATGGTGCCAGGAAACCTGAGAAAGGACTCCGATTTCACAAGTTATGCAAATAGTACGAACTTTTCTCCAAAAGATCCAAAAGACAGGTTCTCACTATGTTGTTCAGTGTGTTCCCTGAAACTGTTCACAGGTGCTATCTGACTACTGAACAGCATGGGGACTTTTGCCTGCTCCATTTCTGACCTGGGCTGGTACATCCCTCCTTAGCACAACCTTGTGCCTCAGCTCCCTGAGTCACCATATTGATGCTGAGCATAGTGCAGACACCTGGTCTACAGCACAGATGGAACCAGAACTTCCCAAACTCAAGCAATCCTAGCCTAAGCCTCCCCATTGGCTTGGATCACATGCACGGCTCTGCTACACGCACACTACATTACATGCACGGCCCTGCTATATGCATGACAGTTGCCCCTATGGCCCCTCCCATGTGACCAGTCACATGACCTGACATCACGTCCTCTGTATTGTCTGCAGCCATGATGCTGGAGCAGTGGCGGCCATTTTGTCGTGGCTCATCCTGTGTCCATCACTCCCACAATCCCCTGGGCTCGCTGCTCTGCACTTCCAGCTTAGGGGGAGATTTTTTTTGTTCTCCCTGAGGTGCATCCCTGTTCTGCACAGCAGGTAAGTGACCAGGGGGAGGGGGCACGTACTTATCACATGAAGCCGGACAATAGGAAGAGGGAGGTCTCTCTGAGGATGATGAGCTCAGGATTCATGAGGGATGAGACGGCAATGACCTGGGAACAGGGAGGGAATTCATCCCTCCAGGGGGCCTGCGGGGGTCCCCGGACCACATTACATCATCACCAGTGACCAGACCGTGGGGACTGCAGGGGGGGAGGATCACAACATCCGCACTGCCCCCGGGTGGCAGGGCTGCAGGGGGTCACAACATCCGCACTGCCCCGCCGGGTGCAGGGAGCGTGTCAGGGGGTCACAGACATCCGCACTGCCCGCCCGCGGATTCAGGACTGCAGTGTTCACAACATCCCTACTGCGCTCCCCGGTGCAGGGACTGCAGGGTGTCACAACATGCCGCACTGCCCCCCGGGTGCGGGACTGCAGGGGGGTCACAACAGCCGCACGGCCCCCCCGGATGCAGGGACGGCGCTGGGTCACAGTGACGTCCCACTGCCCCCTCGTGTGCAGGAACATGCAGGGAATATACAAAAACTACATCCCCGCGAGCTCCCCCCTGGTGCAGGGACGCAAGGGGTCACACATCCCGCACGGGCCCCCACGGTTGCAGGGACTGCAGGGGTCAAACACCCACTGACCCCCCTGTGGCAGTACGTGGTGCAGGGGGGTCACAACATCCACACTGCGGCCCCGGGTGCAGGACTGCATGGGGGTGGGGGGGTCACAACCCGCCTTCCCCCGGTGTGGGTGCATGGACTAACCGGGGGGTCACAACACTCACTGCCCCCGGGGTGCAGGGCCTGCAGGGGGTCCAACATCCGCACTCCCCCGGTGCAGGGACTACAGGTGGGGTCAACACACATCTGCACTGCCCCCGGTTGCAGGGACTACAGGTGTGGGTCACAACATCTGGCACGCCCCCGGTGCAGGCTGCAGGGGGTCACAACATCCGCACTGGGCCCCCTGGTTTCAGATCTGCAGGGGTCACAACATCCGCACTATCATACCCCTGGTGGCGGACTACAGGGGGGGGTTACCACATCTCATCTGCCCCCTGGGTGCCAGGGGACGCAGGGGTCGACAACATCCGCACTGCGCGCCTCCGGGGTGCATGGATGCAGGGAGTCACAACATCTGGCACTGCCCCCTGCCACCGAGGGGCTCAGGGGGGGTCACACATCCGCACTGCCCCCCGAAAGGTGAGAGACTGCAGGGGGTCACACATCCGCACTGCCCCCCTGGTGCGGGACTGGCAGGGGGATCACACCTCGCGCATGCCCCCGGAGTGCAGGACTGCATGGGGGTCCCACATCCGCAAGTGGCCCCCGTGTGCAGGGACTGCAGGGGGTCACAACTCCTACCGTGCCCCCGGGTGCAGGGACTGCAGTGGTTCACACATAACATCCGCAAATTCCCCCCGGGGTTCAGGGACTGCAGGGGGTACAACATTCGTACAGTCCCCCGTGTTGTGCAGGGACTGCAGGGGGAATCAACAACATCACACTGCCCCCAAGGTCCAGGGACGCAAGGGGGGGGTCACATCATCCACACATGCGTCTCCCGGGGTGCATGACTGCGTGGTCACAACATCCACCCTGCCCCCCGGGTGCAGGGACTGCAGGAGGTCACAACATCCGCATGCCCCCCTGGTGCAGGTACTGGGGTACTGCAGGGGGGTCACACATCCGCTGCTTCCTCCCTGGTGCAAGTACTGCATGGGGTCAAAACATCCTATCCGCGCGGCCCCCTGGGTGCAGGGATGCAGGGGGTCAAAACATCTGCGCTGCCCCCTGGGTGCAGGGACTTAGGGGGGGGGGCACAACACCGCTGCTGCCGCTCCTGGTGCAGGGACTGGCATGGGGGGTCACAACTCCGCGCTCCCCCGTTTGGTCAGGACTGCAGGGGGTCACATACATCTCGGCGTGCCCCCCCCGTGGCAAGGACTGATGGGGTTCACAACACGTCCTCACTGCCCCCCGGGTGCAGGGCTGCAGTGGTGTCACAACATCTGCACTGCCCCAGGGTGCATGGAGACTGCAGGGGTTCACAACATCCCACTGCCCCCCCCCCCCCCCATCGGTGCAGGGACTGCGGGGTCAACAACATCCGCAATTGCCCGCCTCGGTGCAGGGCTGCAGGGGGAGTCCCAACATCCGACTTTTCTCCTGGGTGCAGGGACTGCAGGGGGGTCCACAAGCTTCCGCAACTGCCCCCCGGGTGCAGGGCTTCAGGGGGGGGGGATCACAACATCAAGCACAGTTTATTTTGTGGATTATTTGGGAATAATATGTCATGAGGGGTTACCCCCAGTGCTCTTTAGGGGTCTGATAGTTTCCCCCCGCTCCTGCGGATAAAAATATTAAGGAGCGTTGACACTTCTTCGCTGACAAGTGCAGTGTGAACAGCAGCTTCTTACCTCTCATCATAGTTTTAATGGCAGCTGCAGGCGGAGCGGAGCGGCCACGGTCATCAAAAAATGTCACACGCATGTCACTGTCTGTCCATGTGTGTCATAAGTTAGCCACTCTCTGGTTTAGGGTTCCTGCTGTGTTATAGGGGCCAAAGGGTTCTCTAGGGTTAACTGCAGTGTTTATAGGAGCCTCGGGTTTCGCCTGCATGTTGTTAGGGGCCAGGGGTCGATATGTTTACATGCCTTATTGCTAGGGGCTTGTGGTTGCTCTGCAGTTTGTCACTAGGGGCCTAGAGTATCTAGGGGTACCCTGCAGTGTCGTTAGGGGCCTAGGAGTTATCTAGGGGTTACCTGCAGTGTCGTTAGGGGCCTAGGAGTTATCTAGGGGTACCTGCAGTGTCGTTAGGGGCATAGAGTTTATCTAGGGGTTACGCGAAATTGTCGTTCGGGGCCTAGGATTATCTTCAGGGGTTAGCCTTGCATGTCGTTAGGGCGCTGGGTTGACCGCAGTGTTTTTAGGGGCCTAGGAGTTATCTAGGGGTTACCTGCAGGTGCGTTTCAGGGGCCTAGGAGTTATTAGGGGTTCCTGCCAGTCGTTATGGCTAAGGTTTACCTGCAGTTTGGTGTTAGTGGGCTAGGGGTTATCTAAAGGTTACATGCATGTGATCGCGTAAGGGGCCGGGGGGTACCTGCATGTTCTTTAAAGATCTAGGAGTTTACATGGCATTGTTCTTAAGGTCTAGGGCAGTGGGCGAACCTATGCACAGCAGTCCGAGTTTGGCATCAGAGCCATTTCTTGGCACTCAGGTTCTCACCTCCGGACAGAGTTCTTCAACAGGAACAAATCCACCAAATCCTTCCTTTAGTCCCATGGAGAGATGCTGCTTTTAGAGGGCTCATCACTATTTTAAAAAGGCTAAACACTTCTATTGGCTGTTTGGAATGTGTGAAAAGTAAGAAGGTGTGGAGGGCGTCATTATCTTTGGGAGGTCCTCCTGCTGGACCCTTCAGTTCTTCCTCTTGGAGATCAAGCCTCAAATGATTAGACTGACTTTTCCCTTCCTTCTGATCTTGATTTAAATAATGTGGCAGAAGAGGTTAGCAATAAATTACTGCTTTAAAATTTCCATGTTTTGCTCTTACTGTCAAATACGAGTGGATTTTTGTTGTAGTTTGTGGGCACTGCGTCTCTCCAAAGGTTCACCATCACGGTCTGGGTTAGCTTAAAGCGGGGGTCTGGGGGTGACCTAGAGACTAGTCAGCGAATAATCCATATCCCAACTTCACATATATAAATTAATACCACGTTGTAGTGCCAGACAATAAAAAATGCTAGACCTTGAGACCAACAATTAATAACAATGTAGACGACACCAGACAATTATCCCAACAAGGAAACAATGGATGACCCTAGTGTTTGGTTGGGTTTTGGCACTCGTGGTTTCTTAAAGGTTTGCCATGAGCTGGGTCTGGAGGGATTTACGTGTGGTTAACATGTGAGGCCCCAGTGGGGGCCCACTTTTTGTTATATGGGTTGCCCTTTCCGGAGGCCTCTGTCGCTTGCTGTCTCACCATGCCGTCATTTGTAAGACCGTTCATCACCCCCGATGATGGAGTGAGGAATGCAGATGTGCGACACGATCTTTCCACCTGTCCTGGAGATGGATCTGCGTGCTGGCATAAGGTGAGGCTTTCTGGTAATGTCATTATACCCACACCGTCAACGTGACATCTTCTGATACTTCTCCGTTGATGGGGGGTCTCTCCATACACAGTCTGTCACTGTAGTGAGGACCTTGACGTCTGTGAAGAGGTGACTGACGTCACTCAGGCCAAAATGGGGTCCAATCGGTCCGGAATGTCAGGACAGAGGAAAAGAAGGACTCCATAGAGATCACCGGTGGCCACAACGGCCGTGTAGGGCGTGACTGGGTCTTCGCGTGTGGCGTGGGTAGGTCGTCTGCGGGGGATGCGTGGACATTCACCAAGGGGTTACGGGTCGTGTGATGACTGTAGATACGTCCATTGTTGCCGTCCAGGGTTCCTATAAGACCTGAGGACATCATTGTATGTTTTCTCCACGGAGAGTGGGAGTATGTAGAAAAGACCACAAGGACTCGATACAAGGACATCGAAATAGAAAACAGCCGCCCCTCAAATCCCCAGGTAAGAGAAGACTCCGTGTTAAGGGCATCTGCACAAAGATGTACATTTTTGCAATGGAAAGTCTCTACGTTTCCCATATACTTTTGTTATCAATTCTTCATGGTTTTCCTACATCTCTCTTGCTGTTGAAGCACCGGAGCCTGCAGGGTTACTTCCTAAAAACATACCTATCCATGGTCAGTGATGGCCACACAGGTGCACGGCTCGCTATATCCCTGTCATGTGATGTCACACAAGTGCACGGCTCGTTACTATCCCTGGTCATGTGGATGTCACACAGGTGCACGGCTCCTATAATCCGCTGGTCATGTGATGTCCACACAGGGGCACGGCTCTGCATATCGCCTGGTCATGTATGTCACACCAGGGGCACGTGCCCCTCGTTATATCCCTGTTCATGTGAATGTCACACAGTGCAACTGCTCGTTATTCCTCTTGGGTGCCATGTGATGATGCCTACAACTAGGTTCGATGCTCGTTATATCCTGCATGTGATGTCACACAGGTGGCACGGCTTGTTAGAGCTCGGGTCATGGGTGTATCCGATCACACAGGGGCATCGAGTCCTCGTATATAGGTGCCCTGTTGTCATGTGATGTCACACAGGGGGGCACGGCTTGTATAGAATATCCCTGGTCTGATGTGATGTCACACAGGGCCGGCTCGCGGTATAACTAAGAGGGAAGTCCGGGTCATTGTGATGTCACACAAACATGACACAAATGCAACCGGCTGCCTATACCGGTCGCCTGGTCTTTAATGTCACGAATCATGGGCACACGCTCCAGATCCCTGGTCATGTGATGTCACACAGTGGCTTCTCCTATATCCCTGGTCCCTTGATTGTCACACAGTGCACGGCTCATTATATCCCTGGTCATGTTATGTCACAAGTCAATGGCATCGTTATATCTCCCTGGTCATGTTATTCACACAGGTGCAACGGCTTTTGCTAAATCCCTGGTCAGATGATGGCACACAGGTGCACGGTCGTTATATCGATGCTCCCTCCATAAGAAGAAACACTCAAGCGGCCAGTTGCTTCACATTAGAAAACGCATAAGGAATTAACCACAGAACATATATTTGGAAAAAGGGTAAACTTGAATTACACAAACAATATCAATTATCGCTGAAGATATCATGAAGTGGAAAACCCCTTTAACTCTTAGTGCTACCATGTCTGATATAGCGGACAAAAAAGCAGAGCTGAACCACATCATAAGAGGGGCCTGCTAGGGGTCTCTCTCCCAACAGATCGTCCCCATCCCCGCACGCAGATCTTCAGGGGGCGCTATCACTGTCATGTGGCACCCCTGCGGTCCGCATCAGGACCCCAGGACTTTCCAAGCGTGGTCAGTTTGTCCCTGTAAATTTCCCATATGTGCATAGGGGCTTGACACACATTTAATCACTATTGCAGGGTGTTTATCATGAACTACATCAATGATTGCTTTGTCCATGTCCATGGTGGAATATATAAAATTTTTTTTTTTTTTGTTCCCAAAAAGTTATTCAACCAGAAAAGAGCCCCCAGGCGGTTCTTACACAGCACAAAGATGGACCAGAACTCCCAAACTCAAGCAATCCCGTAGCTAAGCCTCCCACATTGGCTTGTACGGATAACAGTGCACCCACAGCACCCGGCAGTAAGTAGTTTCCTCTACCCATAAGAAAAAGTTGCATCTTTGAATCAAAAAGGAAGAAGAAAATGTGGCCTCTGAAAAAACTGTGTCAAGCAAATACTGTAAAAAAAATCTGCCAAACCTTTATAAACTCTTATTTTTTGTTTTTTTTCTCGAACACACTAAACATTTACCAAATTATGAGTTAAACACATGTTCATCTTTTAATTCCTGAGACATTTTGGACCATCGCTTTTCTCTTTTTTCATATTCATAGAGCTTGCGGTATCCATTCTATTGAATAGTAGTGAAAAGATTGTGCCGGAAACCTGAGAAATGACTCCGATTTCACAAGTGAGCAAATAGTACGAAAACTTTTCTCAAAAGATAAAAGACTAGGTCTCACTATGTTGTTCAGGTGGTTCCACTGAAACTGTTCACAGGTGCTATCTGACTACTGAACAGCATGGGACTTTTGCCTGCTCTATTCTGACCTGGGCTGGTACATCCCTCCTTAGACAACCTGGTGCCTCCAAGCTCCCTAGAGTCACCATATTGATGCTGAGCATAGTGCAGACACCTGGTTTACACAGCACAAGATGGACCAGAACTCCCAAACTCAAGCAATCCATAGCCTAAGCCTCCCACATTGGCTGGTGTAAAAGGTGCGCGCCACAGCACCCGGCAAGTAAGAGTTCCTCTACCCATAGAAACGTTGCATCTTTCGAATCAAAAAGAAGGAAGAAAATACGTGGCTCTCGAAAAAACGTGTCAAGCAAATACTGTAAAGAAAAATCTGCCAAACCTTTAAAACTCTATTTTTTGTTTTTTTTCTCACACACGCTAAACATTTTACCAAATTATGGTTAAACCATGTTCATCTTTAATTCCTGAGCATTTTGGACCCATCGCTTTTCTTCTTTTTTCATATTCATAGAGCTTGCGGTATCCATTCTATTGAATCTAGTGTAAAAGATGGTGCAAGAACCTGAGAAATGACTCCATTTCACAAGTGTATGCAAATAGTACGAACTTTTCCAAAAGATAAAAGACAGGTCTCACTATGTTGTTCAGGTGGTTCCACTGAAACTGTTCACAGGTGCTATCTGACTACTGAACAGCATTGGGACTTTTGCCTGCTCCATTTCGACCTGGGCTGGTACACCCTCCTTAGACAACCTGGTGCCTCCAAGCTCCAGAGTCACCATATTGTGCTGAGCATGTGCAGACAACTGGTCTACACAGCACAAGATGGACCAGAACTCCCAAACTCAAGCATCCGTAGCCTAAGCCTCCCACATTGGCTGGATAACAGGTGCCGCCACAGCACCGGAAGTAAAGTGTTTCCCTCTCCATAAGAAACGTTGCATCTTTCGAATCAAAAAGGAAGAAAAACGTGGCCTCTCGAAAAAACGTGTCAAGCAAATTCTGTAAAGAAAAATCTGCCAAACTTTAAAACACTTATATTATTTTTTTTCTCCTACACACTAAACATTTTACCAAATTATGAGTTAAACCATGTTTCTATCTTTTAATTCCTGAGACATTTGGACCCATCGCTTTTCTTCTTTTTTCATATTCATAGAGCTTGCGGATCCATTCTATGAACTGTGTAAAAGATGGTGCCAGGAAACCTGAGAAATGACTCCGATTTCACAAGTGTATGCAAATAGTACGAACTTTTCTCAAAAGAATAAAAGACTAGGTCTCACTATGTTGTTCAGGTGGTTCCACTGAAACTGTTCACAGGTGCTATCTGACTACTGAACAGCATGGGGACTTTTGCCTGCTCCATTTCTGACCTGGGCTGGTACATCCCTCCTTAGACAACCTGGTGCCTCCAAGCTCCCTGAGAGTCAACATATATGATGCTGAGCATAGTGCAGACACCTGGTCTACACAGCACAAGATGGACCAGAACTCCCAAACTCAAGCAATCCCGTAGCCTAAGCCTCCCACATTGGCTTGGATAACAGGTGCGCGCCACAGCACCCGGCAAGTAAAGTAGTCTCCTCTACCCATAAGAAACGTTGCATCTTTCGAATCAAAAAGGAAGAAAATACGTGGCCTCTCGAAAAAACTGTGTCAAGCAAATACTGTAAAGAAATATCTGCCAAACTTTAATAACACTTATATTTTTTTTTCTCCACACGCTAAACATTTTACCAAATATGAGTTAAACCATGTTCATCTTTTAATTCCTGAGACATTTTGGACCCATCGCTTTTCTTCTTTTTTCATATTCACAGAGCTTGCGGTATCCATTCTATTGAATCTAGTGTAAAAGATGGTGCCAGGAAACCTGAGAAATGACTCCGATTTCACAAGTGTATGCAAATAGTACGAACTTTTCTCCAAAAGAATAAAAGACTAGGTCTCACTATGTTGTTCAGGTGGTTCCACTGAAACTGTTCACAGGTGCTATTGAATACTGAACAGCATGGGGACTTTTGCCGCTCCATTTCTGACCTGGGCTGGTACATCCCTCTTAGACAACCTGGTGCCTCCAAGCTCCCTAGAGTCACCATATTGATGCTGAGTAGTGCAGAACAATGGTCTAACAGCACAAGATGGACAGAACTCAAACTCAAGCAATCCGTAGCCTAAGCTCCACATTGTGGAATACAGGCGCGCAAGCAAGGGGAGTAAAGTAGTTTCCTCTCCCCATAGAAACGTTGCATCTTTCGAATCAAAAGAAGAGAAGAAAATACAGTGGGCCTCTCGAAAAAACTGTGTCAAGCAAATACTGTAAAGAAAAATCTGCCAAACCTTAATAACTCTTATTTTTTTTTTTTTTTCTCAACACACTAAACATTTTACCAAATTATGAATTAAACCATGTTCATCTTTTAATTCCTGAGACATTTTGGACCCATCGCTTTTCTTCTTTTTATATTCATAGAGCTTGCGGTATCCATTCTATTGAATCTAGTGTAAAAGATGGTGCCAGGAAACCTGAGAAAGATATCGATAAGTGTAGCAAATAGGAAACTTTTCAAAAGAATAAAAGATAGGTCACTAATGTGTTCGGTGGTTCCACTGAAACTGTTCACAGGTGCTATCTGAATACTGAACAGCATGGGGACTTTTGCCTGCTCCATTTCTGACCTGGGCTGGTACATCCCTCCTAGACAACTGGTGCCTCCAAGCTCCCAGAGTCACCATATTGATGCTGAGCATAGTGCAGACACTGGTCTCTACACAGCACAAGATGGACCAGAACTCCAAACTCAAGCAATCCCGATAGCCTAAGCCTCCCACATTGGCTTGGATAACAGGTGCCGCCACAGCACCGGCAATAAAGTAGTTCCTTACCCATAAGAACGTTGCATCTTCGAATCAAAAAGGAAGAAAATACTGGGCCTCTCGAAAAAACTGTGTCAAGCAAATACTGTAAAGAAAAATCTGCCAAACCTTTAATAACTTTATTTTTTTGTTTTTTTTCTCACACACTAAAAATTTTACCAAATTATGAGTTAAACCATGTTTATCTTTTAATTCCTGAGACATTTTGGACCCCGTTTTCTTCTTTTTCATATTTATAGAGCTTGCGGTATCCATTCTATTGAATCTAGTGTAAAAGATGTGCCAGGAAACCTGAGAAATGACTCGATTTCACAAGTGTATGCAAATAGTACGAACTTTTTCAAAAGATAAAAGACATAGGTCTCACTATGTTGTTCAGGTGGTTCCACTGAAACTGTTCAAAGGTGCTATCTGACTACTGAACAGCATGGGGACTTTTGCCTGCTCCATTTCTGACCTGGGCTGGTACATCCCTCTTAGAACAACCTGGTCTCCAAGCTCCCTCAGAGTCACCATATGATGCTGAGCATAGTGCCGACACTGGTCTCACACAGCACAAGATGGACCAGAACTCCAAACTCAAGCAATCCGTAGCCTAAGCCTCCCACATTGGCTTGGATAACAGGTGCGCGCCACAGCACCCGGCAAGTAAAGTTGTTTCCTCTACCCAAAGAAACGTTGCATCTTTCGAATCAAAAGAGAAGAAAATACGTGGCCTCTCGAAAAAACTGTGTCAAGCAAATACTGTAAAGAAAAATCTGCCAAACTTTAATAACTCTTATTTTTTTGTTTTTTTTTCTCTACACACTAAACATTTACCAAATTATGGTTAAAACCATGTCATCCTTTTAATTCCTGAGACATTTGGACCCATCGTTTTCTTCTTTTTTCATATTCATAGAGCTTGCGGTATCCATTCTATTGAATCTAGTGTAAAAGATGGTGCCAGGAAACCTGAGAAATGACTCCGATTTCACAAGTGTATGCAAATAGTACGAACTTTTCTCAAAAGATAAAAGACTAGGTCTCACTATGTTGTTCAGGTGGTTCCACTGAAACTGTTCACAGGTGTATCTGACTACTGAACAGCATGGGGACTTTTGCCTGCTCCATTTCTGACTGGGCTGGTACATCCCTCCTTAGACAACCTGGTGGCTCCAAGCTCCCTAGAGTCACCATATTGATGCTGAGCATAGTGCAGACACCTGGTCTACACAGCACAAGATGGCAGAAACTCCCAAACTCAAGCAATCCCGTAGCCTAAGCCTCCCACATTGGCTTGGATAACAGGTGCGCGCCACAGCACCGGCCAGTAAAAAGTTCCTCTACCCATAAGAAAGTTGCCTCTTGAATCAAAAAAGGAAGAAAATACGTGGCCTCTCGAAAAAACTGTGAAGCAAATACTGTAAAGAAATACTGCCAAACTTTATAACACTCTATATTATTTTTTCTCCTACACCTAAACATTTTACCAAATTATGAGTTAAACATTCATCTTTTAATTCCTGAGACATTTTGGACCCATCGCTTTTTTCTTCTTTTTCATATTCATAGAGCTTGCGGTATCCTTCTATTGAATTTAGTGTAAAAGATGGTGCCAGGAAACCTGAGAAATGACTCGATTTCACAAGTGTATGCAAATAGTACGAACTTTTCTCGAAAAGATAAAAGACTAGGTCTCACTATGTTGTTCAGGTGGTTCCACTGAAACTGTTCACAGGTGCTATCTGACTACTGAACAGCATGGGAATTTGCCTGCTCCATTTTGACCTGGGCTGGTACATCCTCCTTAGACAACCGTGCCTCCAAGTCCCTCGAGTCACCATATTGATGCTGAGCATAGTGCAGACACCTGGTCTACACGCACAAGATGGACCAGAACTCCCAAACTCAAGCAATCCCGTAGCCTAAGCCCCCCACATTGCTTGGATAACAGGTGCGCGCCACAGCACCCGGCAGTAAAGTAGTCTCCTCTACCCATAAGAAACGTTGCATCTTTCGAATCAAGAGAAGAAAATACGTGGCCTCTCGAAAAAACTGTTAAGCAAATACTGTAAAGAAAAATCTGCCAAACTTTATAACACTTATATTATTTTTTTCTTACACGCTAAACATTTTACCAAATTATGAGTTAAACCATGTTCATCTTTTAATTCTGAGACATTTTGGACCCATCGCTTTTCTTCTTTTTTCATATCATAGAGCTTGCGGTATCCATTCATTGAATCTAGTGTTAAGATGGTGCCAGGAACCTGAGAAATGACTCCGATTTCACAAGTGTATGCAAATAGTAGAACTTTCTCCAAAAGAATAAAAGACTAGTCTCCTATGTTGTTAGGTGGTTCCACTGAAACTGTTCACAGGTGCTATCTGACTACTGAACAGCATGGGGACTTTTGCCTGCTCCATTTCTGACCTGGGCTGTCATCCCTCCTTAGACAACTGGTGCCTCCAAGTCCCTTGAGTCACCATATTGATGTGAGCATAGTGAGACACCTGGTCTACACAGCACAAGATGGACCAGAACTCCCAAACTCAAGCAATCCCGTAGCCTAAGCCTCCCACATTGGCTTGGAAACAGGTGCCGCCACAGCACCGGCAAGTAAAGTAGTTTCTCTCCCCTAGAAAACGTTGCATCTTTGAATCAAAAGGAAGAAAATACGTGGCTCTCGAAAAAACTGTTCAAGCAAATACTTAAAGAAAAATCTGCCAAACCTTTAATAACTCTTATTTTTGTTTTTTTCTCGAACACACTAAACATTTTACCAAATTATGAGTTAAACCATGTTCATCTTTAATTCCTGAGACCTTTGGCACCATCGCTTTTCTTCTTTTTTCATATCATAGAGCTTGCGGTATCCATTCTATTGAATCTAGGTAAAAGATGGTGCCAGGAAACTGAGAAATGACTCCGATTCACAAGTGTATGCAAATAGTACGAACTTTTCTCCAAAAGAATAAAAGACTAGGTCTCACTATGTTGTCTAGGTGGTTCCACTGAAACTGTTCACAGGTGCTATCTGACTACTGAACAGCATGGGGACTTTTGCCTGCTCCATTTCTGACCTGGGCTGGTACATCCCTCCTTAGACAACCTGGTGCCTCCAAGCTCCCTGAGAGTCACCATATTGATGCTGAGCATAGTGCAGACACCTGGTTACACAGCACAAGAGGACCGACTCCCAAACTCAAGCAATCCCATAGCCTAGCCTCCCACATGGCTTGGATAACAGGTGCGCGCCACAGCACCCGGCAAGAAGTTGTTCCTCTACCCATAAGAAACGTTGCATCTTTCGAATCAAAAAGGAAGAAAATGCGTGGCCTCTCGAAAAAACTGTGTCAAGCAAATTCTGTAAAGAAAAATCTGCCAAACCTTTAATAACTCTTATTTTATTTTTTTCTCCTACACGCTAAACATTTTACCAAATTATGAGTTAAACCATGTTCATCTTTTAATTCCTGAGACATTTTGGAACATCGCTTTTCTTCTTTTTTCATATTCAAGAGCGCGGTATCCATTCTATTGAATCTAGTGTAAAAGATGGTGCCAGGAAACCTGAGAAATACTCCGATTCACAAGTGTATGCAAATAGTACGAACTTTTCTCAAAAGAAAAAAGACTAGGTCTCACTATGTTGTTCAGGTGGTACTGAAAGTACAGGTGTATTGACTGAACAGATGGGGGTCTGCTGCTCCATTTGACCTGGGCTGGTACATCCCTCCTTAGACAACCTGGTGCCTCCAAGCTCCCTAGAGTCACCATATTGATGCTGAGCATAGTGCAGACACCTGGTCTACACAAGCACAAGATGGACCAGAACTCCCAAACTCAAGCAATCCCGTAGCCTAAGCCTCCCACATTGGCTTGGATAACAGGTGCGCGCACAGCACCCGGGAGGTAAGTAGTTTCCTCTACCCATAAACGTTGCATCTTTCGAATCAAAAAGAGAAGAAAAATAGTGGCCTCTCGAAAAAACTGTGTCAAGCAAATACTTAAAGAAAAATCTGCCAAACTTTAATAACTCTTATTTTTTTGTTTTTTTTCTCGAACACATAAACATTTTACCAAATTATGAGTTAAACCATGTTCATCTTTTAATTCCTGAGACATTTTGGACCCATCGCTTTTCTTCTTTTTCAATTCATAGAGCTGCGGTATCCATTCTATTGAATCTAGTGTAAAAGATGGTGCCAGGAAACCTGAGAAAGACTCCGATTTCACAAGTGTAGCAAATAGTACGAACTTTTCTCAAAAGATTAAAGACTAGGTCTCACTATGTTGTTCAGGTGGTTCCACTGAAACTGTTCACAGGTGCTATCTGACTACTGAACAGCATGGGGACTTTTGCCTGCTCCATTTCTGACTGGCTGGTACATCCCTCCTTAGCAACCTGGTGCCTCCAAGTCCCTCAGAGTCACATATTGATGCTGAGCATAGTGCAGACACCTGGTCACACAGCCAAGATGGACCAGAACTCCCAAACTCAAGCAATCGTAGCCTAAGCCCCACATTGGCTTGGATAACAGGTGCGCGCCACAGCACCCGGCAAGTAAAGTAGTCTCCTCACCCATAAGAAACGTTGCATCTTTCGAATCAAAAAGGAAGAAAATACGTGGCTCTCGAAAAAACTGTGTCACAAATACTGTAAAGAAAATCTGCCAAACTTTATAACCTTATTTATTTTTTTTCCTACACGCTAAACATTTACCAAATTATGAGTTAAACCATGTTCATCTTTTAATTCCTGAGACATTTTGGACCCATCGCTTTTCTTCTTTTTTCATATTCATAGAGCTTGCGGTATCCATTCTATTGAATCTAGTGTAAAAGATGGTGCCAGGAAACCTGAGAAATGACTCCGATTTCACAAGTGTATGCAAATAGTACGAACTTTTCTCCAAAAGAATAAAAGACTAGGTCTCACTATGTTGTTCAGGTGGTTCCACTGAAACTGTTCACAGGTGCTATCTGACTACTGAACAGCATGGGGACTTTTGCCTGCTCCATTTCTGACCTGGGTGGTACATCCCTCCTAGACAACCTGGTGCCTCCAAGCTCCCTGAGAGTCACCATATTGATGCTGAGCATAGTGCAGACACCTGGTCTACACAGCACAAGATGGACCAGAACTCCCAAACTCAAGCAATCCGTAGCCTAAGCCTCCCACATTGGCTTGGATAACAGGTGCGCGCCACAGCACCCGGCAAGTAAAGTAGTCTCCTCTACCCATAAGAAACGTTGCATCTTTCGAATCAAAAAGGAAGAAAATACGTGGCCTCTCGAAAAAACTGTGTCAAGCAAATACTGTAAAAAAATTGCCAACCTTTTATAAAACTTATTATTTTTTTCTCACTACACCTAAACATTTTACCAAATTATGAGTTAAACCATGTTCATCTTTTAATCCTGAGACATTTTGGACCATCGCTTTTCTCTTTTTTTCTATTCATAGAGCTTGCGGATATCCTCTATTGAATCTAGTGTAAAAGATGGTGCCAGGAAACTGAGAAATGACTCCGATTTCACAAATTATGCAAATAGTACGAACTTTTCTCCAAAGAATAAAAGACTAGGTTTCACTATGTGTTCAGGTGGTTTCACTGAAACTGTTAAGGTGCTATCTGACTACTGAACAGCATGGGACTTTTGCCTGCTCCATTTCTGACCTGGGCGGTACATCCCTCCTAGACAACCTGGTGCCTCCAAGCTCCGAGTCACCATATTGATGCTGAGCATAGTGCAGACACTGGTCTACACAGCACAAGATGGACCAGAACTCCCAAACTCAAGCAATCCCATAGCCTAGCCTCCACAATTGGCTTTGATAACAGGTGCGCGCCACAGCACCCGGCAAGTAAAGTAGTTTCTCACCCATTAGAAACGTTGCATCTTTCGAATCAAAAAGAAGAAGAAAATACGTGGCCTCTCGAAAAAACGTGTCAAGCAAATACTGTAAAGAAAAATCTGCCAAACCTTAATAACTCTTATTTTTTTGTTTTTTTTCTCGAACACACTAAACATTTTACCAAATTAGGTAAACCATGTTCATCTTTTAATTCCTGAGACATTTTGGACCCATCGCTTTTCTTCTTTTTCATATTCATAGAGCTTGCGGTATCCATTCTATTGATTAGTGTAAAAGAGGTGCCAGGAAACCTGAGAAATGACTCCGATTTCACAAGTGTATGCAATAGTACGAACTTTTCTCAAAAGATAAAAGACTAGGTCTCACTATGTTGTTCAGGTGGTTCCACTGAAACTGTTCACAGGTGCTATCTGACTACATGAACGCATGGGGACTTTTGCCTGCTCCATTTTGACTGGGCTGGTACATCCCTCCTTAGACAACCGGTGCCTCCAAGTCCCTAGAGTCACCATATTGATGCTGAGCATAGTGCAGACATGGTCTACACAGCACAAGATGGACCAGAACTCCCAAACTCAAGCAATCCCGTAGCCTAAGCTCCCCCATTGGCTTGGATAACAGGTGCGCGCCACAGCACCGGCAAGTAAAGTAGTTCCTCTACCCATAAGAAACGTTGCATCTTTCGAATCAAAAAGAGAAGAAAATAGTGGCCTCTCGAAAAAAAAATGTGTCAGCAAATACTGTAAAGAAAAATCTGCCAAACCTTTAATAACCTTATTTTTTTTTTTTTTTTCTCACACTAAACATTTTACCAAATTATGAGTTAAACCATGTTCTATTTTAATTCCTGAGACATTTTGGACCCATCGCTTTTCTTCTTTTTTTCATATTCATAGAGCTTGCGGGATCCATTCTATTGGATCTAGTGTAAAAGATGGTGCCAGGAAACCTGAGAAATGACTCCGATTCACAAGTATGCAAATAGTACGAACTTTTCTCAAAAGATAAAAGACTAGGTCTCACATGTGTGTCAGGTGGTTCCACTGAAACTGTTCACAGGTGCTATCTGACTACTGAACAGCATGGGGACTTTTGCCTGCTCCATTTCTGACCTGGGCTGGTACATCCCTCCTTAGACAAAACTGGTGCCTCCAAGCTCCCTCAGAGTCACCATATTGATGCTGAGCATAGTGCAGACACCTGGTTACACAGCACAAGATGGACCAGACTCCCAAACTCAAGCAATCCCGTAGCCTAAGCCTCCCACATGGCTTGGATAACAGGTGCGCGCCACAGCACCGGCAAGTAAAGTAGTGTTCCTCTACCCATTAGAAACGTTCATCTTTCGAATCAAAAAGGAAGAAAATAGTGGCCTCTCGAAAAAAACTGTGTCAAGCAAATACTGTAAAGAAAAATCTGCCAAACTTTTATAACACCTATATTTTTTTTTTCCTACACGCTAAACATTTACCAAAATAGAGTTAAACCATGTTCATCTTTTAATTCCTGAGACATTTTGGACCCATCGCTTTTTCTTTTTTCATATTCATAGAGCTTGCGGTATCCATTCTATTGAATTTAGTGTGTAAAGATGGTGCAGGAAACCTGAGAAATGACTCCATTTCACAAGTGTATGCAAATAGTACGAACTTTTCCCAAAGAATAAAAGACTAGGTCTCACTATGTGTTCAGGTGGTTCCACTGAAACTGTTCACAGGTGTATGACTACTGAACAGCATGGGGACTTTGCCTGCCCATTTCTGACCTGGGCTGGTACATCCCTCCTTAGACAACCTGGTGCCTCCAAGTCCCTGAGAGTCACCATATTGAGTGAGCATAGTGCAGACACCTGGTCTACACAGCACAAGATGGACCAGAACTCCCAAACTCAAGCAATCCCGTAGCCTAAGCCTCCCACATTGGCTTGGATAACGTGCCGCCACAGCACCCGGCAAGGAAAGTAGTTTTCCTCTACCCAAAGAAACGTTGCATCTTTCGAATCAAAAAGGAAGAAAATACGTGGCCTCTCGAAAAAACTGTGTCAAGCAAATACTGTAAAGAAAATTGCCCAAACTTATAACACTTATTTATTTTTTTCTCCTACACGCTAAACATTTTACCAAATGAGTTAAACCATGTTCATCTTTTAATTCCTGAGACATTTTGGACCCATCGCTTTTCTTCTTTTTTCATATTCAAGAGCTTGCGGATCCATTCTATGAATCTAGTGTAAAAGATGGTGCCAGGAAACCTGAGAAATGACTCCGATTTCACAAGTGTATGCAAATAGTACGAACTTTTCTCAAAAGAATAAAAGACTAGGTCTCACTATGTTGTTCAGGTGGTTCCACTGAAACTGTTCACAGGTGCTATCGACTACTGAACAGCATGGGGACTTTTGCCTGCTCCATTTCTGACCTGGGCTGGTACATCCCTCCTTAGACAACCTGGTGCCTCCAAGCCTCCAGAGTCACCATATTGATGCTGAGCTAGTGCAGACACCTGGTCTACACAGCACAAGATGGAACAGAACTCCAAACTCAAGCAATCCCGTAGCCTAAGCCTCCCACATTGGCTTGGATAACAGGTGCGCGCCACAGCACCCGGCAAGTAAAGTAGTTCTCTACCCATAAGAAACGTTGCATCTTTCGAATCAAAAAGGAAGAAAAAAGACGTGGCCTCTCGAAAAAACTGTGTCAAGCAATACGTAAAGAAAATCTGCCAAACTTTATAACACTTTATTTTTTTCTCTACACGATAACATTTTACCAAATTATGAGTTAAACCATGTTCACTTTTAATTCCTGAGACATTTTGGACCCATCGCTTTTTTTCTTTTTTCATATCATAGAGCTTGCGGTATCCATTCTATTGAATTAGTGTTAAAGATGGTGCCAGGAAACCTGAGAAATGAATCCGATTTCACAAGTGTATGCAAAAGTACGAACTTTTCTCAAAAGAATAAAAGACTAGGTCTCACTATGTTGTTCAGGTGGTTCCACTGAAACTGTTCACAGGTGCTATCTGACTACTGAACAGCATGGGGACTTTTGCCTGCTCCATTTCTGACCTGGGCTGGTACTCCTCCTTAGACAACCTGGTGCCTCCAAGCTCCCTAGAGTCACCATATTGATGCTGAGCATAGTGCAGACACTGGTCTACACAGCACAAATGGACCAGAACTCCCAAACTCAAGCAATCCGTAGCCTAAGCCTCCCACATTGGCTTGGATAACAGGTGCCGCCACAGCACCGGCAGAAAGTAGTGTCTCTACCCATAAGAAACGTTGCATCTTTCGAATCGAAAAGGAAGAAAATACGTGGCCTCTCGAAAAAACTGTGTCAAGCAAATACTGTAAAGAAAAATCTGCCAAACCTTTAATAACTCTTATTTTTTTGTTTTTTTTCTCGAACACACTAAACATTTTACCAAATTATGAGTTAAACCATGTTCATCTTTTAATTCCTGAGACATTTTGGACCCATCGCTTTTCTTCTTTTTTCATATTCATAGAGCTTGCGGTATCCATTCTATTGAATCTAGTGTAAAAGATGGTGCCAGGAAACCTGAGAAATGACTCCGATTTCACAAGTGTATGCAAATAGTACGAACTTTCTCAAAAGATAAAAAAGCTAGGTCTCACTATGTTGTTCAGGTGGTTCCACTGAAACTGTTCACAGGTGCTATCTGACTACTGAACAGCATGGGGACTTTTGCCTGCTCCATTCTGACCTGGGCTGGTACATCCCTCCTTAGACAACCTGTGCCTCCAAGCTCCCGAGTCACCATATTGATGTGAGCATAGTGCAGACACTGGTCTACACAGCACAAGATGGACCAGAACTCCAAACTCAAGCCATCCCTAGCCTAAGCCTCCCACATTGGCTTGGATAACAGGTGCGCGACCACAGCACCCGGCAAGTTAAGTAGTCTCCTCTACCATAAGAAACGTTGCATCTTTCGAATCAAAAAGAGAAGAAAATACGTGGCTCTCGAAAAAACTGTGCAAGCAATACTGTAAAGAAAATCTGCCAAACTTTTAGTAACACTTATATTATTTTTTTCTCCTACACGCTAACATTTTACCAAATTATGAGTTAAACCATGTTCATCTTTTAATTCCTGAGACATTTTGGCCCATCGCTTTTCTTCTTTTTTCATAATCATAGAGCTTGCGGTATCCATTCTATTGAATCTAGTGTTAAAGATGGGCCAGGAAACCTGAAATGACTCCGATTTCACAAGTGTATGCAAATAGTACGAACTTTTCTCCAAAAGAATAAAAGACTAGGTCTCCTATGTTGTTCAGGTGGTTCCACTGAAACTGTTCACAGGTGCTATCTGAATAATGAACAGCATGGGGACTTTTGCCTGCTCCATTTCTGACCGGGCTGTACATCCCTCTTAGACAACCTGGTGCCTCCAAGCTCCCTAGAGTCACCATATTGATGCTGAGCATAGTGCAGACACCTGTCTAAACAGCACAAGATGGACCAGAACTCCCAAATCAAGCAATCCCGTAGCCTAAGCCTCCCACATGGCTTGGATAACAGGTGCACGCCACAGCACCCGGCAGTAAAAAGTTTCCTCTCCCCATAGAACGTTGCATCTTGAATCAAAAAGGAAGAAAAATACGTGGTCTCGAAAAAACTGTTCAAGCAAATATTAAGAAAAAATCTGCCAAACCTTTATAATCTTATTTTTTGTTTTTTTTCTCACACACTAAACATTTTACCAAATTATGAGTTAAACCATGTTCATCTTTTAATTCCTGAGACTTTTGGACCCATCGCTTTTCTTCTTTTTTCATTATCATGAGCTTGCGGTATCATTCTTTGAACTAGTGTAAAAGATGGTGCCAGGAAACCTGAGAAATGACTCCGATTTCACAAGTGTATGCAAATAGTACGAACTTTTCTCCAAAAGAATAAAAGACTAGGTCTCACTATGTTGTTCAGGTGGTTCCACTGAAACTGTTCACAGGTGCTATGACTACTGAACAGCATGGGGACTTTGCCTGCCCATTCTGACCTGGGCTGGTACATCCCCTCAGACAACCTGGTGCCTCCAAGCTCCCTGAGAGTCACCATATTGATGCTGAGCATAGTGCAGACACTGGTCTACACAGCACAAGATGGACCAGAACTCCCAAACTCAAGCAATCCTAGCCTAAGCCTCCCAAATGGCTTGGATAACAGGTGCGCGCCACAGCACCCGGAAGAAGTTTTCCTCTACCCATAAGAAACGTTGCATCTTCGATCATCAAAAGAAGAAGAAGAAAATCGTGGGCTCTCGAAAAAAATGTGTCAAGCAAAATCTGTAAAGAAAAATCTGCCAAACCTTTAATAACTCTTATTTTTTTTTTTCTCCTACACGCTAAACATTTTACCAAATTATGAGTTAAACCATGTTCATCTTTTTAATTCCTGAGACATTTGGACCCATCGCTTTTCTTCTTTTTCATATTCATAGAGCTTGCGGTATCCTCTATTGAATCTAGTGTAAAAGATGGTGCCAGGAAACCTGAGAAATGACTCGATTTCACAAGTGTATGCAAATAGTACGAACTTTTCTCGGAAAAGACTAGGTCTCACTATGTGTTCAGGTGGTTCCACTGAAACTGTTCACAGGTGCTATCTGACATACTGAACAGCATGGGGACTTTTGCCTGCTCCATTTCTGACCGGGCTGGTACATCCCCCTTAGACAACCTGGTGCCTCCAAGCTCCCTGAGAGTCACCATATTGATGCTGAGCATAGTGCAGACACTGGTCTACACAGCACAAGATGGACCAGAACTCCCAAACTCAAGCAATCCGTAGCCTAAGCCTCCCACATTGGCTTGGATAACAGGTGCGCGCCACGCACCCGGCAAGTAAGTAAGTGTTCCTCTACCCATAAGAAACGTTGCATCTTTCGAATCAAAAAAGGAAAGAAAATACGTGGCCTCTCGAAAAACACTGTGTCAAGCAAAATACTGTAAGAAAAAAGCTTCTAACAATTAAACGTCTCTCACTATTTATCTCTGTTTTCAGCCAACTGTTTCCCCCCACTCGTCAAATTTACATTGCATTCTCCTCTAATTTAATATGCCTTCCGTCCCTGGGTCCGCTCCCTCTCGACACAACCAGTTGTCTACATCCCAGACCTACTTTCCAATTTAATCACGACTGCCGTCCTCGACAATCCCCTCAAGCCTCCCATCCTCCCCGTCCCCATTCTCCATCCTCTCGCTTCCCAAGGGCCACAGCGCCTAATAAGCCTCCATTTGCCTCATTCCTCACGTACTGTTCACTTGTATGCTTTTCTGAAACTTTTCTCCAAACTGTTAGTAACCAACTTAATATTTTTTTCTCACACCGCTAAACATTTTACCAAATTAGATGTTAAACCATGTTCATCTTTTAATTCCTGAGACATTTTGGACCCATCGCTTTTTTCTTTTTTCATATCTAGAGCTTGCGGTATCCATTCTATGAATCTAGTGTAAAAGATGGGCCAGGAAACTGAGAAATGACTCCGATTTCACAAGTGTATGCAAATAGTACGAACTTTTCTCCAAAAGAATAAAAGACTAGGTCTCACTATGTTGTTCAGGTGGTTCCACTGAAACTGTTCACAGGTGCTATCTGACTACTGAACAGCATGGGGACTTTGCCTGCTCCATTTCTGACCTGGGCTGGTACATCCCTCCTTAGACAACCTGGTGCCTCCAAGCTCCCTGAGAGTCACCATATTGATGCTGAGCATAGTGCAGACACCTGGTCTACACAGCACAAGATGGACCAGAACTCCCAAACTCAAGCAATCCCGTAGCCTAAGCCTCCCACATGGCTTGGATAACAGGTGCGCGCCCAGCACCGGCAAGGTAAAGTAGTTTCTCTCCCCATATAGAAACGTTGCATCTTTCGAATCAAAAAGAAGAAGAAAATACGTGGCCTCTCGAAAAAACTGTGTCAAGCAAATACTTAAAGAAAAATCTGCCAAACCTTTAAAACTTATTTTTTTTTTTTCCTACACGCTAAACATTTTACCAAATATGAGTTAAACCATGTTCATCTTTTAATTCCTGAGACATTTTGGACCCATCGCTTTTCTTCTTTTTTCATATTCATAGAGCTTGCGGTATCCATTCTATTGAATCTAGTGTAAAAGATGGTGCCAGGAAACCTGAGAAATGACTCCGATTTCACAATAGGTTGCAAATAGTACGAACTTTTCTCAAAAGATTAAAAGACTAGGTCTCACTATGTTGTTCAGGTGGTTCCACTGAAACTGTTCACAGGGTTGCTATCGACTACTGAACAGCATGGGGACTTTGCCTGCTCCATTTCTGACCTGGGGCTGGTACATCCCTCTTAGACAACTGGTGCCTCCAAGCTCCCTAGAGTCACCATATTGATGCTGAGCATAGTGCAGGACACCTGGTCTACACAGCACAAGATGGACCAGAACTCCCAACTCAAGCAATCCCTAGCCTAAGCCTCCCACATGGCTTGGATAACAGGTGCGCGCCACAGCACCGGCAAGTAAAGTAGTTTCCTCTACCATAAGAAACGTTGCATCTTTCGAATCAAAAAGGAAGAAAATACGTGGCCTCTCGAAAAAAACTGTGTCAAGCAAATACTGTAAAGAAAAATCTGCCAAACTTTTATAACACTTATTTTTTTTTTCTCCACACACTAAACATTTTACCAAATTATGAGTTAAACCATGTTCATTTTTAATTCCTGAGACATTTGGACCCATCGCTTTTCTTCTTTTTTCATAATCATAGAGCTGCGGTATCCATTCTATTGAATCTAGTGTAAAAGATGGTGCCAGGAAACCTGAGAAATGACTCCGATTTCACAAGTGTATGCAAATAGTACGAACTTTTCTCCAAAAGAATAAAAGACTAGGTCTCACTATGTTGTTCAGGTGGTTCCACTGAAACTGTTCACAGGTGCTTCTGACTACTGAACAGCATGGGGACTTTGCCTGCTCCTTTTGACACTGGGCTGGTACATCCCTCCTTAGACAACCTGGTGCCTCCAGCTCCCTAGAGTCACCATATTGATGCTGAGATAGTGCAGACACCTGGTCTACACAGCACAAGATGGACCAGAACTCCCAAACTCAAGCAATCCCTAGCCTAAGCCTCCCACATTGGCTGGATAACAGGTGCCGCCACAGCACCCGGCAAGTAAGTTGTTCCTCTACCCATAGAAACGTTGCATCTTTCGAAACAAAAAGGAAAGAAAATACGTGGCCTCTCGAAAAAACTGTGTCAAGCAAATACTGTAAAGAAAAATCTGCCAAACTTTATAACTACTTATTTTTTTTTCTCCTAAACGCTAAACATTTTAAATTATGAGTTAACCATGTTCATCTTTTAACCTGAGACATTTTGGACCATCGCTTTTCTTCTTTTTTTCATAATCATAGAGCTTGCGGGTATATCCATTCTATTGAATTAGTGTAAAAGATGGTGCCAGGAAAACCTGAGAAATGACTCCGATTTCACAAGTGTATGCAAAATAGTACGAACTTTTCTCCAAAAGAATAAAGTCTCAGCTATGTTGTTCAGGTGGTTTCCACTGAAACTGTCACAGGTGCTATCTGACTACTGAACAGCATGGGGACTTTTGCCTGCTCCATTTCTGAACTGGGCTGGGTAATCCCTCCTTAGACAACCTGGTGCCTCAAGCTCCTCAGAGTCACCATATTGATGCTGAGCATAGTGCAGACACCTGGTCTACACAGCACACAAGATGGCGACCAGAACTCCCAAACTCAGCAATCCCTAGCCTAAGCCCAACATTGGCTTGGATAACAGGTGCGCCACAGCACCCGGCGAGTAAAGTGTTTCCTCTACCCATTAGAAACGTTGCATCTTCGAATCAAAAAGGAAAGAAGAAAATACGTGGCCTCTCGAAAAAACTGTATCAAGCAAATACTGTAAAGAAAAATCTGCCAAACCTTTAATAACTCTTATTTTTTTGTTTTTTTTCTCGAACACACTAAACATTTTACCAAATTATGAGTTAAACCATGTTCATCTTTTAATTCCTGAGACCTTTTGGACCCATCGCTTTTCTTCTTTTTTCATATTCATAGAGCTTGCGGTATCCATTCTATTGAATCTAGTGTAAAAGATGGTGCCAGGAAACCTGAGAAATGACTCCGATTTCACAAGTGTATGCAAATAGTACGAACTTTTCTCCAAAAGAATAAAAGACTAGGTCTCACTATGTTGTCTAGGTGGTTCCACTGAAACTGTTCACAGGTGCTATCTGACTACTGAACTAACAGATGGGACTTTTCCTGCTCCATTTTCTGACTGGCGGGTACACATCCCTCCTTAGACACCTGGTGCCTCCAAGCTCCCTGAGAGTCACCATATTGATGCTGAGCATAGTGCAGACACCTGGTCTACACAGCACAAGATGGACCAGAACTCCAAACTCAAGCAATCCCAAGCCAAGCCTCCCACATGCTTGGATAACAGGTGCGCGCCACAGCACCCGGCAGTAAAGTTGTTTCCTCTACCCATAAGAAACGTTGCATCTTTCGAATCAAAAGGAAAAATACTTGGCTCTCGAAAAACTGTGTCAAGCAAATACTGTAAAGAAAATCTGCCAAACCTTTAATAACACTTATTTTTTTTTTCTCCTACAACGCTAAACATTTTACCAAATTATGCGTTAAACCATGTTCATCTTTTATCCTGAGACATTTTGGACCCCTGCTTTCTTCTTCTTTTTTTCATATTCATAGAGCTTGCGGTATCCATTCTATTATTGAATCTAGTGTAAAAGATGGTGCCAGGAAACCTGAGAAATGATTCCGATTTCACAGTGTATGCAAAGTACAGAACTTTTCTCCAAAGAATCCAAAGCTAGTTCTCACTATGTTGTCTAGGTGGTTCCACACTGAAACTGTTCACGAGTTGCTATCTGACTACTGAACAGCATGGGGACTTTTGCCTGCTCCCATTTCTGACCTGGGCTGGTACATCCCTCCTTAGACAACCTGGTGCCTCCAAGCTCCTCAAGTCACCTATTGATGCGGACATAGTGCAGACACCTGGTCACACAGCACAGATGACCAACTCCCAAACTCAGCAATACCTATACCTACGCCTCAACATGCGCTGGATAACAGGTGCACGCCACAGCACCCGGCAAGAAATTGTTCCTCTACCCATAAGAAACGTTGCATCTTTCGAATCAAAGGAAGAAAATACGTGTCCTCTCGAAAAAACTGTGTCAAGCAAATTCTGTAAAGAAAAATCTGCCAAACCTTTATAACCTTATTTTATTTTTTCTCCTACAACACGCTAAACATTTTACCAATTATGAGTTAAACCATGTTTCATCTTTTAATTCCTGAGACATTTTGGACCCATCGCTTTCTTCTTTTTTCTAATCACGAGAGCTTGCGGTATCCATTCTATTGAATCTAGTGTAAAAGATGGTGCCAGGAAACCTGAGAAATGACTCCGATTTCACAAGTGTATGCAAATATAACGAACTTTTCTCTCACAGTCAAAAGACTAGGTCTCACTATGTTGTTCAGGTGGTTCCACTGAACACTGTTCACAGGTGCTATCTGACTACTTAACAGCAATGGGGACTTTTGCCTTCGCCATTTCTGCCTGGTGGCTGTACATCCCTCCTTAGACAACCTGGTGCCTCCAAGCTCCCTCAGAGTCACCATATTGATGCTGAGCATAGTGCAGACACCTGGTCTACACAGCACAAGATGGACCAAACTCCAAACTCAAGCAATCCCATAGCAAGCCTCCCACATTGGCTTGGATAACAGGTGCGCGCCACAGCACTCCGGCAAGTAAAGTAGTCTCCTCTACCCATAAAACGTGCATTTTTCGAATCAAAAGAAGAAAATACGTGGCTCTCGAAAAAACTGGTCAAGCAAATACTGTAAAGAAATAAACGCCAAACTTTTAGTAACTCTTATATTATTTTTTTCTCCCTCACGCTAAATTTTATTTACCAATATGAGTTAAACCATGTTCATCTTTTATTCCTGAGACTTTTGGACCCATCGCTTTTCTTCTTTTTCATATTCATAGAGCTTGCGGTATCCATTCTATTGATCTAGTGTAAAAGATGGTGCCGGAAACCTGAGAAATGACTCCATTTTCACAAGTGTATGCAAATAGTACGAACTTTTCTCCAAAAGTCCAAAGACTAGGTTCCCACTATGTTGTTCAGGTGGTTCCACTGAAACTGTTCACAGGTGCTCATCTGACTACTGAACGCATGGGACGTTTGCCTGCTCCATTTCTGACCTGGGCTGAACATCCTCCTTAGACAACCTGGTGCCTCCAAGCTCCCTCAGAGCCACCATATTGATGCTGACATAGTGCAGACACCTGGTCTACACCAACAAGATTGGACCGAACTCCCAAACTCAAGCATCCCACAGCCTAAGCCTCCACATTGGCTTGGATAACAGTGCGCCCACAGCAACCCGCAAGTAAAGTTGTTCTCCTCTACCCATAGAAACGTTGCCATCTTTCGAATCAAAAAGAAGAAAATACGTGCCTCTCGAAAAAACTGTGGTCAAGCAAATACTGTAAAGAAAATCTGCCAAACCTTTTAATAACTCTTATTTTTTTTTTTTTTCTCGAACACACTAAACATTTTACCAAATTATGAGTTAAACACCATGTTCATCTTTAATTCCTGAGACATTTTGGCCCATCGCTTTTCTTCTTTTTTCATATTCATAGAGCTTGCTGTATCCATTCTATTGATCTAGTGTAAAGATGGTGCCAGAAACCTGAGAATGACTCCGATTCTCACAAGTGTATGCAAATAGTACGAACTTTTCTCCAAAAGTCCAAAGACTAGGTCTCACTATGTTGTTCAGGTGGTTTCCACTGAAACTGTTCACAGGTGCTATCTGACTACTGAACAGCATGGGGACTTTTGCCTGCTCCATTTCTGACCTGGGCTGGTACATTCCCTCCTTCACAACCTGGTCCTCCAAGCTCCCTGAGAGTCACCATATTGATGCTGAGCATAGTGCAGAACACCTGTCTACACAGCACAAGATGGACCAGAACTCCCAAACTCAAGCAATCCGTAGCCTAGCTCCCAATTGGCTTGGATAACAGGTGCGCGCCACAGCACCCGGCAGTAAGTGTTTCCTCTCCTACCCATAAGAACGTTGCATCTTTGCGAATCAAAAAGGAAGAAAATACGTGGCCTCTCTGAAAAAACTGTGTCAAGCAAATACTGTAAAGAAAAATCTGCCAAACCTTTATACTCTTATTTTTTTATTTTGTTCTCGAACACACCTAAAATTTTACCAAATTATGAGTTAAACCATGTTCATCTTTTAATTCCTGAGACATTTTGACCCATCGCTTTTCTCTTTTTTCATATTCATAAGAGCTTGCGGTATCCATTCTATGATCTATGTGAAAAGATGGTGCCAGGAAACCTGAGAATGACTCCGATTTCACAAGTGTTGCAATAGTACAACTTTTCTCCAAAAGTCCAAAAGACAGGTCTACTATGTTGTTCATTGGTTTCCACTGAAACTGTTCACAGTTGCTATCTACTACTACTGAACAGCATGGGGACTTTTGCCTGCTCCATTTCTGACCTGGCTGGTACATCCCTCCTTATACACCTGGTGCCTCCAGCTCCCTGAGAGTCACCATATTGGATGCTGAGCATAGTGCAGACACCTGTCTACACAGCACAAGTGGACCAGAACTCCCAAACTCAAGCAATCCCATAGCCTAAGCCTCCCACATCACTTGGATAACAGGTGCGCGCCACAGCACCCGCAAGTAAGTTGTTTCCTCTCTACCCATAAGAAACGTTGCATCTTCGAATCAAAAAGGAAGAAAATACGTGGCTCTCGTCGAAAAAACTGTGTCAAGCAAATACTGTAAAGAAAATCTGCCAAACCTTTAATAACCTTATATTATTTTTTTCCTCGCACCTAAACATTTTACCAAATAATGTGAAACCATGTTCATCTTTTAATTCCTGAGACATTTTGGACCCATCGCTTTTCTTCTTCTTTTCATATTCATAGAGCTTGCGGTATCCATTCTATTGAATCTAGTGTAAAGATGGTGCCAGGAACCTGAGAAAATGACTCCGATTTCCCAAGTGTATGCAAATAGTACGAACTTTCTCCAAAGAATAAAGACTAGGTCTCACATGTTGTCTACGTGGTTCCACTGAAACTGTTCACAGGTGCTATCTGACTACTGAACAGCATGGGGACTTTTGGCCTGCTCCATTTTCTGACCTGGGCTGGTACATCCTCTTAGACAACCTGGTGCCCTCCAGCTCCCTGGAGTCACCATATTGATGCTGAGCATAGTGCAGACACCTGGTCCTACAGCACAAGATGGACCAGAACTCCAAACTCAAGCAATCCTAGCCTAAGCCTCCCCATTGCTTGGATAACAGGTGCACGCCACAGCACCCGGCAAGCAATCGTTTCTCCTCTACCCATAAGAAACGTGCATCTTTCGAATCAAAAAGGAAGAAAATACGTGGCCTCTCGAAAAACTGTGTCAAGCAAATACTGTAAAGAAAAATCTGCCAAACCTTTTAATACCTCTTATTTTATTTTTTCTCCTACACGCTAAACATTTACCAAATTATGAGTTAAAACCATGTTCATTTTTAAATTCCTGAGACATTTGGACCCATCGCTTTTCTTCTTTTTTTCATCATAACAGAGCTTGCGGTATCCATTCTCATTAATCTAGTGTAAAAGATGGTGCCAGGAAACCTGAGAAATGACTCCGATTCACAAGTCTTGCAATAGTAAACGAACTTTTCTCCAAAAGTCCAAAGACAGGTCTCACTATTTGTTCAGTGGTTCCACTGAAACTGTTCACAGGTGCTATCTGACTACTGAACAGCATGGGACTTTTTGCCTCTCCATTTCTGACCTGGGCTGGTACATCCCTCCTTTAGACAACCTGGTGCTCCAAGCTCCCTGAGAGTCACCATATTGATGCTGAGCTAGTGCAGACACCTGGTCTACACAGCACAAGATGGACCAAACCCCAAACTCAAGCAATCCCATAGCCTAAGCTCCCCACATTGGCTTGGATAACAGGTGCGCGCCACAGCAGACCACCCGGCAAGTAAAAGTGTCTCCTCTACCCAAAGAAACGTTTCATCTTTCGAATCAAAAGGAAAAAATACGTGGCCTCTCCGAAAAAACTTGCCAAGCAATACTGTAAAGAAATACTCCAACTTTTATAACACTTATATATTTTTTTCTCCTACCCTCTAAACATTTTACCAAATTATGATTAAACCATGTTCATCTTAATTCCTGAGACATTTGGACCCATCGCTTTCTTCTTTCTTTTTTCATATCCATAGGTTTGGCGGTATCCATTCTATTGAATCGAGTGGTAAAGATGTTGCCAGGAACCTGAGAATGACTCCGATTTCACAAGTTATGCAAATATACGAACTTTTCTCCAAAGAATAAAAAGACTAGGTCCGCTATGTTTTCTGGCGTGGGTTCCACTGAAACTGTCACAGGTGCTATCTGACTACTGAAAGCATGGACTTTTGCCGCTCCATTTCTGACCTGGGCTGGTACAGTCCCTCCTTAGACAACTGGTGCCTCCAAGCTCCCTCAGAGTCACCATATTGATGCTGAGCATAGTGCAGACACCTGTTCTACACAGCACAAGATGGACCAGAACTCCAAACTCAAGCATCCCATAGCCTAGCCCCCACATCGGCTTGGATAACAGGTGCCCCCACACACCCGAGTAAAGTAGTTTCCTCCTCTCCCCATTAGAAACGTTGCATCTTTCGAATCAAAAGGAAGAAATACGTGGCCTCTCTGAAAAAACTGTGTCAAGCAATACTCTAAAAGAAAAAATCTGCCAAACCTTTAATAACTCTTAATTTTTTTTTTTTTTTTCTCACACACTGAACATTTTACCAATTATGAGTTAAACCATGTTCATCTTTTATTCCTGAGACTTTTGGACCCATACGCTTTTCTTCTTTTTTTCATATTCATAGAGCTTGCGTATCCATTCTATTGAATCTAGTGTAAAAGATGGTGCCAGAACCCTGAAAAGACTCCGATTTCACAATTATGCAAATAGTACGAACTTTTTCTCCAAAAGATAAAAGACTAGGTCTCACTATGTTGTTCGTGGTTCCCCTGAACTGTTGCACAGGTGCTATCTGACTACTGAACAGCAGGGGACTTTGGCCTGCTCCATTTCTGACCTGGGCGGTACATCCCTCCTTAGCAACCTGGTGCCTCCAAGCCTCCTCATAGAGTCCCATATTGATGCTGACAAGTGCAGACACCTGTCTACAGCACCAAGATGGAACCAGACCTCCCAAACTCAAGCATACCTTATAGCCTAAGCCTCCCACATTGGCTTGGATAACAGTGTGCGCGCCACAGCACCCGGCGAGTAAAAGTAGTTCTCTCTACCCATAAGAAACGTTGCATCTTTCGAATCAAAAAGGAAGAAAATACGTGGCCTCTCGAAAAAACTGTGTCAAGCAAATACTGTAAAGAAAAAATCTGCCAAACTTTATAACACTATATTATTTTTTTCTCATACACGCTAAACATTTTTACCAAATTTGAGTTAAACAGTTATCTTTAATTCCTGAGACATTTGGACCCATCGCTTTCTTCTTTTTTTTCATATTCATAGAGCTTGCGGTATCCATTCTATTGAATCTAGTGTAAAAGATGGTGCCAGGAACCTGAGAAATGACTCCGATTTCACAAGGTATGCAAATAGTACGAAACTTTTCTCCAAAGAATAAAAGACTAGGGTCTCACTATGTTGTTCAGGTGGTTCCACTGAAACTGTTCACAGGTGCTATCTGACTACTGAACAGCATGGGGACTTTTGCCTGCTCATTTCTGACCTGGGCTGGTACATCCCTCCTTAGACAACCTGGTGCCTCCAAGCTCCCTCAGAGTCACATATTGATGCTGAGCATAGTGCAGACACCTGGTCTACACAGCACAAGATGGACCAGAACTCCCAAACTCAAGCAATCCCTAGCTAAGCCTCCACCATTGGCTTGGATAACAGGTGCGCCACAGCAACGGCGAGTAAAGTAGTTTCCTCTCCCAAGAAAGTTGCTCTTTGAATCAAAAAGAAGAAGAAGAAAATACGTGGCCTCTCGAAAAAACTGTTCAAGCAAATACTTAAAGAAAAAAATCTGCCAAACCTTTATAACTCTATTTTTTTTGTTTTTTTCTCGAACACACAAACATTTTACCAAATTATGAGTTAAACCATGTTCATCTTTTAATTCCGAGACATTTTGGACCCATCGTTTTTTCTTTTTCATATTCATAGAGCTTGCGGTATCCATTCTATTGAATCTAGTGTAAAAGAGTGGTGCCAGGAAACCTGAGAAATGACTCCGATTTCACAAGTGTATGCAAATAGTACGAACTTTTTCCAAAAGAATAAAAGACTAGGTCTCACTATGTTGTCAGGTGGTTCCACTGAAACTGTTCACAGGTGCTATCTGACTACTGAACAGCATGGGAATTTTGCCTGCTCCATTTCTGACCTGGGCTGGTACATCCCTCCTTAGACAACTGGTGCCTCCAAGCTCCTGAGAGTCACCATATTGATGCGAGCTAGTGCAGACACCTGGCTACACAGCACAAGAGGACCAGAACTCCCAAAACTCAAGCAATCCCTAGCCTAAGCCTCCACATTGGCTTGGATAACAGGTGCGCGCCACAGCACCCGGAAGAAGTTTCTCCTCTACCATAAGAAACGTTGCATCTTTCGAATCAAAAAGGAAGAAAATACGTGGCCTCTCGAAAAAACTGTGTCAGCAAATTCTGTAAAGAAAAAATCTGCCAAACCTTTAATAACTCTTATTTTTTTTTCTACTACACGCTAAACATTTTACCAAATTATGAGTTAAACCATGTTCATCTTTTAATTCCTGAGACATTTGGACCCATCGCTTTTCTTTTTTTTCATATCAGAGCTTGCGGTATCCATTCTATTGAATCTAGTGTAAAAGATGGTGCCAGGAAGGAAACCTGAGAAATGACTCCGATTTCACAAGTGATGCAAATAGTACGAACTTTCTCAAAAGAATAAAAGACTAGGTCTCACTATGTTGTTCAGGTGGTTACTGAAACTGTTCACAGGTGCTATCGACTACTGAACAGCATGGGGACTTTTGCCTGCTCCATTTCTGACCTGGGCTGGTACATCCCTCCTTAGACAACCTGGTGCCTCCAAGCTCCCTGAGAGTCACCATATTGATGCTGAGCATAGTGCAGACACCTGGTCTACACAGCACAAGATGGACCAGAACTCCCAAACTCAAGCAATCCCATAGCCTAAGCCTCCCACATTGGCTTGGATAACAGGTGCGCGCCACAGCACCCGGCAAGTAAAGTAGTTTCCTCTCCCTATTAGAAACGTTGCATCTTTCGAATCAAAAAGAAGAAAATACGTGGCCTCTCGAAAAAACTGTGTCAAGCAAATACTTAAAGAAAATCTGCCAAACCTTTAATAACTCTTATTTTTTTTTTTTTCTCACACCTAAACATTTTACCAAATTATGAGTTAAACCATGTTCATCTTTTAATTCCTGAGACATTTGGACCCATCGCTTTTCTTCTTTTTTCATATTCATAGAGCTTGCGGTATCCATTCTATTGAATCTAGTGTAAAAGATGGTGCCAGGAAACCTGAGAAATGACTCCGATTTCACAAGTGTATGCAAATAGTAGAACTTTCTCAAAAGATTAAAAGACAGGTCTCACTATGTTGTTCAGGTGGTTCCACTGAAACTGTTCACAGGTGCTATCTGACTACTGAACAGCATGGGGACTTTTGCCTGCTCCATTTCTGACCTGGCTGGTACATCCCTCCTAGACAACCTGGTGCCTCCAAGCTCCCTCAGAGTCACCATATTGATGCTGAGCATAGTGCAGACACCTGGTCTACACAGCACAAGATGGACCAGAACTCCCAAACTCAAGCAATCCGTAGCCTAAGCCTCCCACATTGGCTTGGATAACAGGTGCGCGCCACAGCACCCGCAAGTAAAGTTGTCTCATACCCAAGAAACGTGATCTTCGAATCAAAAGGAAGGAAAATACGTGGCCTCTCGAAAAAACTGTGTCAACAAATACTGTAAAGAAAAATCTGCCAAACTTTAATAACTCTTATTTTTTTTTTTTCCAACACATAAACATTTTACCAAATTATGAGTTAAACCATGTTCATTTTAATTCCTGAGACATTTTGGACCCATCGCTTTTCTTCTTTTTTCTATATCTAGAGCTTGCGGTATCCATCTATTGAATCTAGTGTAAAAGATGGTGCCAGGAAACCTGAGAATGACCGATTCACAAGTGTATGCAAATAGTACGAACTTTTCTCCAAAAGATAAAAGACTAGGTCTCACTATGTTGTTCAGGTGGTTCCACTGAAATGTTCACAGGGCTATCTGACTACTGAACAGCATGGGGACTTTTGCCTGTCCATTTCTGACCTGGGCTGGTACATCCCTCCTTAGACAACCTGGTGCCTCCAAGCTCCCTGAGTCACCATATTGATGCTGAGCATAGTGCAGACACCTGGTCTACACAGCACAAGATGGACCAGAACTCCCAAACTCAAGCAATCCCGTAGCCTAAGCCCAACATGGCTTGGATAAACAGGTGCGCGCCACAGCACCCGGCAAGTAAAATAGTCTCCTCTACCCATAAGAAACGTTGCATCTTTCGAATCAAAAAGGAAGAAAATACGTGGCCTCTCGAAAAAAACTGTGTCAAGCAAATACTGTAAAGAAAATCTGCCAAACACTTTATAACACTTATATTATTTTTTTCTCCCTACAGCTAAACTTTTACCAAATTATGAGTTAAACCTGTTCATCTTTTAATTCCTGAGACATTTGGACCCATCGCTTTTCTTCTTTTTTCATATTCATAGAGCTTGCGGTATCCATTCTATTGAATCTAGTGTAAAAGATGGTGCCAGGAAAACTGAGAAATGACTCCGATTTCACAATGTATGCAAATAGTACGAACTTTTCTCCAAAAGAAAAAGACTAGGTCTCACTATGTTGTTCAGGTGGTTCCACTGAAACTGTTCACAGGTGCTATCTGACTACTGGACAGATGGGGGACTTTGCCTGCTCCATTCTGACCTGGGCTGGTACATCCCTCCTTAGACAAACTGGTGCCTCCAAGCTCCCATGAGATCACCATATTGATGCTGAGCATAGTGCAGACACCTGGTCTACACAGCACAAGATGGACCAGAACTCCCAAACTCAAGCAATCCCCTAGCCTAAGCCTCCACATTGGCTTGATAACAGGTGCGCGCCACAGCACCCGGCAGAGAAAAGTGTTTCCTCTACCATAGAAAAGTTGCATCTTTCGAATCAAAAAGGAAGAAAATACGTGGCCTCTCGAAAAAACTGTGTCAAGCAAATACTGTAAAAAAAAATCTGCCAAACTTTAATAACTCTATTTTTTTTTTTTTTCTCTACACGCTAAACATTTTACCAAATTATGAGTTAAACCATGTTCATCTTTTAATTCTGAGACATTTTGGACCCATCGCTTTCTTCTTTTTTTCATATTCATAGAGCTTGCGGTATCCATTCTATTGAATCTAGTGTAAAAGATGGTGCCAGGAAACCTGAGAAATGACTCCGATTTCACAAGTGTATGCAAATAGTACGAACTTTTCTCCAAAAGAATAAAAGACTAGGTCTCACTATGTTGTTCAGGTGGTTCCACTGAAACTGTTCACAGGTGCTATCTGACTACTGAACAGCATGGGGACTTTTGCCTGCTCCATTTCTGACCTGGGCTGGTACATCCCTCCTTAGACAACCTGGTGCCTCCAAGCTCCCTCAGAGTCACCATATTGATGCTGAGCATAGTGCAGACAGGTCTACACAGCACAAGATGGACCAGAACTCCCAAACTCAAGCAATCCCGTAGCCTAAGCCTCCCACATTGGCTTGGATAACAGGTGCGCGCCACAGCACCCGGCAAGTAAAGTAGTCGCCTCTACCCATAAGAAACGTTGCATCTTTCGAATCAAAAAGGAAGAAAATATGTGGCCTCTCGAAAAAACTGTTCAAGCAAATACTGTAAAGAAAAATCTGCCAAACCTTTAATACTCTTATTTTTTGTTTTTTTTCTCACACCACTAAACATTTTACCAAATTATGAGTTAAACCATGTTCATCTTTTAATTCCTGAGACATTTTGGACCCATCGCTTTTCTTTTTTTCATATTCATAGAGCTTGCGGTATCCTCTATTGAATCTAGTGTAAAAGATGGTGCCAGAGAAACACTGAGAAATGACTCCGATTTCACAAGTGTATGCAAATAGTACGAACTTTCTCAAAAGATAAAAGACTAGGTCTCACTATGTTGTTCAGGTGGTTCCACTGATGAAACTGTTCACAGGTGCTATCTGACTACTGAACAGCATGGGGACTTTTGCCTGCTCCATTTCTGACCTGGGCTGGTACATCCCTCCTTAGACAACCTGGTGCTCAAGCTCCCTCAGAGTCACCATATTGATGCTGAGCATAGTGCAGACACTGGTCTACACAGCACAAGATGGACCAGAACTCCCAAACTCAAGCAATCCCGTAGCCTAAGCCTCCACATTGGCTTGATAACAGGTGCGCGCCACAGCACCCGGCGCAAGTAAAGTAGTTTCCTCTACCCATAAGAAACGTTGCATCTTTCGAATCAAAAAGGAAGAAATACGTGGCCTCTCGAAAAAAACTGTGTCAAGCAAATACTGTAAAGAAAAATCTGCCAAACTTTATAACTCTTATTTTTTTTTCTCCACACCTAAACTTTTACCAAATATGAGTTAAACCATGTTCATCTTTTAATTCCTGAGACATTTTGGACCCATCGCTTTCTTCTTTTTTCATATTCATAGAGCTTGCGGGTATCCATTCTATTGAACTAGTGTAAAAGATGGTGCCAGGAAACCTGAGAAAATGACTCCATTTCACAAGTGTATGCAAATAGTACGAACTTTTCTCAAAAGATAAAAGACAGGTCTCACTATGTTGTTCAGGTGGTTCCACTGAAAACTGTTCACAGGTGCTATCTGACTACTGAACAGCATGGGGACTTTTGCCTGCTCCATTTCGACCTGGGCTGGTACATCCCTCCTTAGACAAACTGGTGCCTCCAAGCTCCTAGAGTCACCATATTGATGCTGAGCATAGTGCAGACACCTGGTCTACACAGCACAAGATGGACCAGAACTCCCAAACTCAAGCAATCCCGTAGCCTAAGCTCCCACATGGCTTGGATAACAGGTGCGCGCCACAGCACCCGCAAGTAAAGTAGTTTCCTCTACCATAAGAAAACGTTGCATCTTTCGAATCAAAAAGGAAGAGAAAAATACGTGGCCTCTCAAAAAACTGTGTCAAGCAAAACTGTAAAGAAATCTGCCAAACCTTTAATAACCTTATTTTTTTTTTTCCTACACGCTAAACATTTACCAAATTATGAGTTAAACCATGTCATCTTTTAATTCCTGAGACATTTTGGACCCATCGCTTTCTTCTTTTTTCATATTCATAGAGCTTGCGGTATCCATTCTATTGAATCTAGTGTAAAAGATGGTGCCAGGAAACCTGAGAAATGACTCCGATTTCACAAGTGTATGCAAATAGTACGAACTTTTCTCAAAAGATAAAAGACTAGGTCTCACTATGTTGTTCAGGTGGTTCCACTGAAACTGTTCACAGGTGCTATCTGACTACTGAACAGCATGGGGACTTTTGCCTGCTCCATTTCTGACCTGGGCTGGTACATCCCTCCTTAGACAACCTGGTGCCCCAAGCTCCCTAGAGTCACCATATTGATGCTGAGCATAGTGCAGACACTGGTCTACACAGCACAAGATGGACCAGAACTCCCAAACTCAAGCAATCCGTAGCCTAAGCCTCCACATTGGCTTGGATAACAGGTGCGCGCCACAGCACACGGCAAGTAAAGTAGTCTCCTCTACCCATAAGAAACGTTGATCTTTCGAATCAAAAAGGAAAGAGAAAATACGTGGCCTCTCGAAAAAACTGTGTCAAGCAAATACTGTAAAGAAATTGCCAAACTTTATAACACTTATTTATTTTTTTCTCCTACACGCTAAACATTTTACCAAATTATGGTTAAACCATGTCATCTTTTAATTCCTGAGACATTTTGGACCCATCGCTTTTCTTCTTTTTTCATATTCATAGAGCTTGCGGTATCCATTCTATTGAATCTAGTGTAAAAGATGGTGCCAGGAAACCTGAGAAATGACTCCGATTTCACAAGTGTATGCAAATAGTACGAACTTTTCTCCAAAAGAAATAAAAAGACTAGGTCTCCTAGTTGTTCAGGTGGTTCCACTGAAACTGTTCACAGGTGGTGCTATGACTACTGAACAGCATGGGGACTTTTGCCTGCTCCATTTCTGACTGGGCTGGTACATCCCTCCTTAGACAACCTGGTGCCTCCAAGCTCCCTGAGAGTCACCATATTGATGCTGAGCATAGTGCAGACACCTGGTCTACACAGCACAAGATGGACCAGAACTCCCAAACTCAAGCAATCCCGTAGCCTAAGCCTCCCACATTGGCTTGGATAACAGGTGCACGCCACAGCACCCGGCAAGTAAAGTAGTTTCTCTACCCATAAGAAACGTTGCATCTTTCGAATCAAAAGGAAGAAAAAAAATATGGCCTCTCGAAAAAACTGTGTCAAGCAAATACTGTAAAGAAAAATCTGCCAAACCTTTAATAACTCTTATTTTTTGTTTTTTTCTCAACACACTAAACATTTTACCAAATTATGAGTTAAACCATGTTCATCTTTTAATTCCTGAGACATTTGGACCCATCGCTTTTCTTCTTTTTCATATTCATAGAGCTTGCGGTATCCATTCTATTGAATCTAGTGTAAAAGATGGTGCCAGGAAACCTGAGAAATGACTCCGATTTCACAAGTGTATGCAAATAGTACGAACTTTTCCAAAAGATAAAAGACTAGGTCTCACTATGTTGTTCAGGTGGGTTCCACTGAAACTGTTCACAGGTGCTATTGAATACTGAACAGCATGGGGACTTTGCCTGCTCCATTTCTGACCTGGGCTGGACATCCCTCCTTAGACAACCTGGTGCCTCCAAGCTCCCTCAGAGTCACATATTGATGCTGAGCATAGTGCAGACACCTGGTCTACACAGCACAAGATGGACCAGAACTCCCAAACTCAAGCAATCCCTAGCCTAAGCCTCCACATTGGCTTGGATAACAGGTGCGCGCCACAGCACCCGGCAAGTAAAGTAGTTCCTCTACCCATAAAAACGTTGCATCTTTGAATCAAAAAGGAAGAAAATACGTGGCCTCTCGAAAAAACTGTGTCAAGCAAATACTGTAAAGAAAATCTGCCAAACTTTTAAACACTTATATTATTTGTTCTCTACACGCTAAACTTTTACCAAATTATGAGTTAAACCATGTTCATCTTTTAATTCCTGAGACATTTTGGACCCATCGCTTTTCTTCTTTTTTCATATATCATAGAGCTTGCGGTATCCATTTATTGAATCTAGTGTAAAAGATGGTGCCAAGGACCTGAGAAATGACTCCGATTTCACAAGTGTATGCAAATAGTACGAACTTTCTCCAAAAGAATAAAGACTAGGTCTCACTATGGTGTCAGGTGGTTCCACTGGAAACTGTTCACAGGTGCTATCTGACTACTGAACAGCATGGGGACTTTTGCCTGCTCCATTTTGACCGGGCTGGTACATCCCTCCTTAGACAACTGGTGCCTCAAGCTCCCTGAGAGTCACCATATTGATGCTGAGCATAGTGCGACACCTGGTCTACACAGCACAAGATGGACCGAACTCCCAAAATAAGCAATCCCGTAGCCTAAGCCTCCCACATTGGCTGGATAACAGGTGCACGCCACAGCACCCGGCGAGTAAAGAGTTTCCTCTCCCCATTAGAAACGTTGCATCTTCGAATCGAAAAAGGAAGAAAAAAAACGTGGCTCTCGAAAAAACTGTGTACAGCAAATACTCTAAAGAAAAATCTGCCAAACCTTAATAACTCTTATTTTTTGTTTTTTTCTCGAAACACACTAAACATTACAAAATTATGAGTCCCTCATATATCCCTACTTGATTCCCTTATATTTCTTTCTAACCATTTTGATCTACTGACTTACTGCATCCTGACTGTGATTCACAGCTCATCTTGCTGCAACTTTTTTTTGTTCCTCATGCGCCCACTCTTCTATGTCAGTACTTCTTTCTCCTTCCCTTTCCTCTTATCTGTTATTTCTCTCTAGCTTGCAGGTCCATTCTTGTTCACTGGTCTAGGAGAAAATGGTATCTTACTCCTGAGAACCTTTGAGACCATCGCTTTTCTCGCTGACCGGTCTCGCAAGTGTGCATACACATTCTGAACTTTGTTTCATGCAATAGGCCATCATGCTTCTTATTCACTTTCTTCTTGTTGCGATTCATTTTGCCAGTCTTTGAGAGATGGTACCCCCTTGTCCGGTTCCTGACACTTTAGCTTGCTATCTTTTCGACACAGTCTCGTTGTTCGCTTTTTCCGGGATGGAGAAAAGCCAGGAGCAAAGCACTTCTCGAATCTTAATAAGTCAGGTGGTCTGTCTACATCAGGGAAACCTGAGAAATGACTCCGATTTCACAAGGGGACTTTGCTGCACCTTTATTATAGTGAAGAATTCTTCGTCACCAATGATGAAAGTGGGAAATAACCTTCCCTATTCGATTACTTTCTCCTTAAGAATAAAGACTAGGTCCATATGTTGTCTTCTAGTGAGCCACTGAAGTTACAAAGTTCCGATTCCTCGCATCGTTCTATGTTCATCATCACAATGAACAGCTTCTCACAACTCATTTCTCGGGTGTTTTGCTCTTCGATCTTTATTCCTTATATTCGCCTCGACTCTAGGAAGAAGCTCAGAAAAGAACCGCTTCTGTTTACCTCATGCATACCTCTAGCTATTTTTTAATTTTCAACTTCGTTATCCATTTATTGGATTATGTATAGATTCGCATGTGTTGCCGGATTATCCTAGCGACGCTCATATTAAACACACAGCGGGATCTTCGCTTCACTCGAATAAATCTCTATGGACCAATGGGACTGGACCTCCTCCTAGACAACCTGGTGCCTCCAAGCTCCCTGAGAGTCACCATATTGATGTGAGCATAGTGCAGACCCTGGTCTACACAGCACAAGATGGACCAGAACTCCCAAACTCAAGCAATCCCATAGCTAAGCCTCCCATGGCTTGGATAACAGGTGCGCGCACAGCACCCGGCAAGAAGTTTCTCCTCTACCCATAAGAAAACGTTGCATCTTTCGAATCAAAAAGGAAGAAAATCGTGGCCTCTCGAAAAAACTGTGTCAAGCAAATCTGTAAAGAAAAATCTGCCAAACCTTAATAACTCTTATTTTTTTTTTCTCACCTACACCTAAACATTTTACCAAATTATGAGTTAAACCATGTTCATTTTTAATTCCTGAGACATTTTGGACCATCGCTTTTCTTCTTTTTTCATATTCATAGAGCTTGCGGTATCCATTTATTGAATCTAGTGTAAAAGATGGTGCCAGGAAACCTGAGAAAGAAATGACTCCGATTTCACAAGTGTATGCAAATAGTACGAACTTTCTCGAAAAGATAGGGTCTCACTATGTTGGTCAGGTGGTTCCACAGAAACTGTTCACAGGTGCTATCTGACTACTGAACAGCATGGGACTTTTGCTGCTCCATTTCTGACCTGGGCTGGTACATCCTCCTTAGACAACCTGGTGCCTCCAAGCTCCCTAGAGTCACCATATGATGCTGAGCATAGTGCAGACCTGGTCTACACAGCACAAGATGGACCAGAACTCCCAAACTCAAGCAACCCGTAGCCTAAGCCTCCCACATTGGCTTGGATAACAGGTGCGCGCCCACAGCACCCGGCAAGTAAAGTAGTTCCTTCTACCCATAAGAAACGTTGCATCTTTGAATCAAAAAGGAGAAAATACGTGGCCTCTCGAAAAAACTGTGTCAAGCAAATACTGTAAAGAAAATCTGCCAAACTTTTAGTAACACTTATTTATTTTTTCTCCTACACCTAAACATTTTACCAAATTATGAGTTAACCATGTTCATCTTTTAATTCCTGAGACATTTTGGACCCATCGCTTTCTTCTTTTTTCATAATCATAGAGCTTGCGGTATCCATTCTATTGAATCTAGTGTAAAAGATGGTGCCAGGAAACCTGAGAAATGACTCCGATTTCACAAGTGTATGCAAATAGTACGAACTTTTCTCCAAAAGAATAAAAGACTAGGTCTCACTATGTTGTCTAGGTGGTTCCACTGAAACTGTTCACAGGTGCTATCTGACTACTGAACAGCATGGGGACTTTGCCTGCTCATTCTGACCTGGGCTGGTACATCCCTCCTTAGACAAACTGGTGCCTCCAAGCTCCCTGAGAGTCACCATATTGATGTGAGCATAGTGCAGACCCTGGTTACACAGCACAAGATGGACCAGAACTAACACTCAAGCAATCCGTAGCCTAAGCCTCCCACATTGGCTGGATAACAGGTGAGCGACAGACCGGAGAAGTAAAGACCAGACACACAAGAGAAAACGGAAACAAAAAAGGAAGAAAAAACGGGCCGAAAAAACGTGCAAGCAAATACTGAAGAAAAACGCCAAAAACCTAAAACCATTTTTGTTCCAACACAGAAACTACCAAATTAGCTGTTAAACCATGTTCATCTTTAATTCCTGAGACATTTTGGACCCATCGCTTTTCTTCTTTTTTCATATTCATAGAGCTTGCGGTATCCATTCTATTGAATCTAGTGTAAAAGATGGTGCCAGGAAACCTGAGAAATGACTCCGATTTCACAAGTGTATGCAAATAGTACGAACTTTTCTCCAAAAGAATAGGTCTCACTATGTTGTTCAGGTGGTTCCACTGAAACTGTTCACAGGTGCTATCTGACTACTGAACAGCATGGGGACTTTTGCCTGCTCCATTTCTGACCTGGGCTGGTACATCCCTCCTTAGACAACCTGGTGCCTCCAAGCTCCCTCAGAGTCACCATATTGATGCTGAGCATAGTGCGAGACACCTGGTCACACAGCACAAGATGGACCAAGAACTCCCAAACTCAAGCAATCCCGTAGCTAAGCCTCCCACATTGGCTTGTGAAACAGGTGCGCGCCACAGCACCCGGCAAGTAAAGTAGTCTCCTCTACCCATAAGAAACGTTGCATCTTTCGAATCAAAAAGGAAGAAAATACGTGGCCTCTCGAAAAAACTGTGTCAAGCAAATACTGTAAAGAAATATCTGCCAAACTTTTAGTAACACTTATTTTTTTTTCTCCTACACCTAAACATTTTACCAAATTATGAGTGTTAAAACCATGTTCATCTTTTAATTCTGAGACATTTTGGACCCATCGCTTTTCTTTTTTTTAATATCATAGAGCTTGCGGTATCCATTCTATTGAATCTAGTGTAAAGATGGTGCCAGGAAACCTGAGAAATGACTCCGATTTCACAAGTGTATGCAAATAGTACGAACTTTTCTCCAAAAGAAATAAAGACAGGTCTCACTATGTTGTTCAGGTGGTTCCAGAAACTGTTCACAGGTGCTATTTGACTACTGAACAGCATGGGGACTTTTGCCTGCTCCATTTCTGACCTGGGCTGGTACATCCCTCCTTAGACAACCTGGTGCCTCCAAGCTCCCTCAGAGTCACCATATTGATGCTGAGCATAGTGCAGACACCTGGTCTACACAGCACAAGATGGACCAGAACTCCCAAACTCAAGCAATCCCGTAGCCTAAGCCTCCCACATTGGCTTGGATAACAGGTGCCACGCCACAGCACCCGGCAAGTAAAGTTGTTTCCTCTACCCATAAGAAACATTGCATCTTTCGAATCAAAAAAGAAGAAGAAAATACGTGGCCTCTCGAAAAAACTGTGTCAAGCAAATACTGTAAAGAAATATCTGCCAAACTTTTAGTAACACTTATATTATTTTTGTCTCCTACACGCTAAACATTTTACCAAATTATGAGTTAAACCATGTTCATCTTTTAATTCCTGAGACATTTTGGACCCATCGCTTTTCTTCTTTTTTTATATATAGAGCTTGCGGTATCCATTTATTGAATCTAGTGTAAAAGATGGTGCCAGGAAACCTGAGAAATGACTCCGATTTCACAAGTGTATGCAAATAGTACGAACTTTCTCCAAAAGAATAAGACTAGGTCCTACTATGTTGTCAGGTGGTTCCACATGAAAATGTTCACAGGTGCTATCTGACTACTGAACAGCATGGGGACTTTTGCCTGCTCCATTTCTGACCTGGGCTGGTACATCCCTCCTTAGACAACCTGGTGCCTCCAAGCTCCTCAGAGTCACCATATTGTGCTGAGCATAGTGCAGACACCTGGTCTACACAGCACAAGATGGACCAGAACTCCCAAACTCAAGCAATCCCATAGCCTAAGCCCACATGGCTTGGATAAAGGTGCGCGCCACAGCACCCGGCGATAAAGTGTTTCCTCTCCCATTAGAAACGTTGCATCTTTCAATCGAAAAAGAGAAGAAAATACGTGGCCTCTCGAAAAAAACTGTGTCAAGCAAATACTTAAAGAAAAATCTGCCAAACCTTTATAACTCTTATTTTTTGTTTTTTTTTCTCGAACACACTAAACATTTTACCAAATTATGAGTTAAAACCATGTTCATCTTTAATTCTGAGACATTTTGGACAATCGCTTTTCTTCTTTTTTCATATTCATAGAGCTTGCGGTATCCATTCTATTGAATCTAGTGTAAAAAGATGGTGCCAGGAAACCTGAGAAATGACTCCGATTTCACAAGTTGCAAATAGTACGAACTTTTCTCAAAAGATTAAAAGACTAGGTCTCACTATGTTGTTCAGGTGGTTCCACTGAAACTGTTCAAAGGTGATCTGACTAGACACGCATGGGGACTTTTGCCTGCTCCATTTCGCCTGGGTGGTACATCCCTCCTTAGACAACCTGGTGCCTCCAAGCTCCCTAGAGTCACCATATTGATGCTGAGCATAGTGCAGACACTGGTCTACACAGCACAAGATGGACCAGAACTCCCAAACTCAAGCAATCCTGTAGCCTAAGCCTCCCACATTGGCTTGGAGAACAGGTGCGCGCCAAGCACCGGCAAGTAAAGTAGTCTCCTCTACCATAAGAAAGTGCTTTTCGAATCACAAAAAGGAAGAAAAAACGTGGTCCGAAAAAAATGTGTCAAGCAAAACTAAAGAAATATGCGCCAAACTTTAAACACAAATCCATACACGCTAAACATTTTACCAAATTATGAGTTAAACCATGTTCATTTTAATTCTGAGACATTTTGGACCCATCGCTTTTCTTCTTTTTTTCATACATAGGCTTGGGGTATCCATTCTATTGAATCTAGTGTTAAGATGGTGCCAGGAAACCGAGAAATGACTCCGATTTCACAAGTGTATGCAAATAGTACGAACTTTTCCAAAAGATTAAAAGACAGGTCTCACTATGTGTTCAGGTGGTTCCACTGAAACTGTTCACAGGTGCTATCTGACTACTGAACAGCATGGGGACTTTTGCCTGCTCCATTTCTGACCTGGCTGGTACATCCCTCCTTAGACAAACCTGGTGCCTCCAAGCTCCCTAGAGTCACCATATTGATGCTGAGCATAGTGCAGACAACTGGTCTACACAGCACAAGATGGACCAGAACTCCCAAACTCAAGCAATCCGTAGCCTAAGCCTCCACATTGGCTTGGATAACAGGTGCGCAGCCACAGCACCGGCAAGTAAAGTAGTCTCCTCTACCCATAAGAAACGTTGCATCTTTCGAATCAAAAAGGAAGAAAATACGTGGCCTCTCGAAAAAAACTTGTCAAGCAAATACTGTAAAGAAATATCTGCCAAACTTTTATAACACTTATATTATTTTTTTTCTCTAACACTAAACATTTTACCAAATTATGAGTTAAACCATGTTCATCTTTTAATTCCTGAGACATTTTGGACCCATCGCTTTTCTTCTTTTTTCATTCATAGAGCTTGCGGTATCCATTCTATTGAATCTAGTGTAAAAGATGGTGCCAGGAAACCTGAGAAATGACTCCGATTTCACAAGTGTATGCAAATAGTACGAACTTTCTCCAAAAGATAAAAGACTAGGTCTCACTATGTTGTTCAGGTGGTTCCACTGAAACTGTTCACAGGTGCTATGATACTGAACAGCATGGGGACTTTTGCCTGCTCCATTTCTGACCTGGGCTGGTACATCCTCCTTAGACAACCTGGTGCCTCCAAGCTCCCTGAGTCACCATATTGATGCTGAGCATAGTGCAGACACCTGGTCTACACAGCACAAGATGGACCAGAACTCCCAAACTCAAGCAATCCCGTAGCCTAAGCCTCCCACATGGCTTGGATAACAGGTGCGCGCCACAGCACCCGGCAAGTAAAGTAGTTTCCTCTACCCTAAGAAACGTTGCATCTTTCGAATCAAAAAGGAAGAAAAATACGTGGCCTCTCGAAAAACTGTGTCAAGCAAATACTGTAAGAAAATCTGCAAACTTTTTATAACACTCTTATTTTTTTTCTCCTACACGCTAAACATTTTACCAAATTATGAGTTAAACCATGTTCATCTTTAATTCCTGAGACATTTGGACACCACGCTTTTTCTTTTTTTCATATTAAGAGCTTCGGTATCCATTCTATTGAATCTAGTGTAAAAGATGGTGCCAGGAAACCTGAGAAATGACTCCGATTTCACAAGTGTATGCAAATAGTACGAACTTTTCTCGAAAAGATAAAAGACTAGGTCTCACTATGTTGTTCAGGTGGTTCCACTGAAACTGTTCACAGGATGGTGCTACTGACTACTGAACAGCATGGGGACTTTTGCCTGCTCCATTTCTGACCTGGGCTGGTACATCCCTCCTTAGACAACTGGTGCCTCCAAGCTCCCCGAGTCACCATATTGATGCTGAGCATAGTGCAGACACCTGGTCTACAACAGCACAAGATGGACGAAAGAACTCAAAAAGCAATCCTTCAGAGCCTAAGCCTCACACATTGGCCTGGATAACAGAGGTGCGCACACAGCACCCGGCGAGTAAAGTAGTTTCCTCTCCCCATATAGAAACGTTGCATCTTTCGAATCAAAAGGAAGAAGAAAATACGGGGCCTCTCGAAAAAAACTGTGTCAAGCAAATACTTAAGAAAAATCTGCCAAACCTTTAATAACTCTTATTTTTTTGTTTTTTTTTCGAACCACACTAAACATTTTACCAAATTATGAGTAAACCATGTTATTTTTAATTCCTGAGACATTTTGGACCATCGCTTTTCTTCTTTTTTCATATTCATAGAGCTTGCGGTATCCATTCTATTGAATCTAGTGTAAAAGATGGTGCCAGGAAACCTGAGAAATGACTCCGATTTCACAAGTGTATGCAAATAGTACGAACTTTTCTCGAAAAGATTAAAAGACTAGGTCTCACTATGTTGTTCAGGTGGTTCCACTGAAACTGTTCACAGGTGCTATCTGACTACTGAACAGCATGGGGACTTTTGCCTGCTCCATTTCTGACCTGGGCTGGTACATCCCTCCTTAGACAACCTGGTGCCTCCAAGCTCCCTAGAGTCACCATATTGATGCTGAGCATAGTGCAGACACCTGGTTTACACAGCACAAGATGGACCAGAACTCCCAAACTCAAGCAATCCCGTAGCCTAAGCTCCACATTGGTGTGGATAACAGGTGCGCGCCACAGCACCCGGCAAGTAAAGTAGTTCCTCTACCCATAAGAAACGTTGCATCTTTCGAATCAAAAAGGAAGAAAATACGTGGCCTCTCGAAAAAACTGTGTCAAGCAAATACTGTAAAGAAAAATCTGCCAAACTTTTAATAACACTTATATTATTTTTTTCTCCTACACGCTAAACATTTTACCAAATTATGAGTTAAAACCATGTTCATCTTTTAATTCCTGAGACATTTTGGACCCATCGCTTTTTTTCTTTTTTTCATTTCATAGAGCTTGCGGTACCATTCTATTGAATCTAGTGTAAAAGATGGTGCCAGGAACCTGAGAAATGACTCCGATTTCACAAAGTGTATGCAAATAGTACGAAACTTTTCTCAAAAAATAAAGACTAGGTCTCACTATGTTGTTCAGGTGGTTTCACTGAAACTGTTCACAGGTGCTATCTGACTACTGAACAGCATGGGGACTTTGCCTGCTCCATTTCTGACCTGGGCTGGACATCCTCCTTAGACAACCTGGTGCCTCCAAGCTCCTGAGAGTCACCATATTGATGCTGAGCATAGTGCAGACACCTGGTTACACAGCACAAGATGGACCAGAACTCCCAAATCAAGCAATCCCTAGCCTAAGCCTCCCACATTGGCTTGGAAACAGGTGCACCACAGCACCCGGCAAGTAAAGTAGTTTCTCTACCATAAGAAACGTTGACCTTTCGAATCGGAGATTGCGAAAACTTCGAGAAGAAATATACGTCACAGTCATCAAAAAACGTGTCAAGCAAATACTGAAAGAAAATCTGCCAAACCTTAATAACTTTATTTTTTTTTTTTTTCTCGAACACACTAAACATTTTACCAAATTATGAGTTAAACCATGTTCATCTTTTAATTCCTGAGACATTTTGGACCCATCGCTTTTCTTCTTTTTTCATATTCATAGAGCTTGCGGTATCCATTCTATTGATCTAGTGTAAAAGATGGTGCCAGGAAACTGAGAAAATGACTCCGATTTCACAAGTGTATGCAAAATAGTACGAAATTTTCTCGAAAGATTAAAAGACTAGGTCTCACTAGTTGTTAGGTGGTTCCATGAAACTGTTCACAGGTGCATCACTATATGAAAGCATGGGGACTTTTGCCGCTCCATTCTGACCTGGGGTGGTACATCCCTCTTAGACCACCTGGTGCCTCCAAGCTCCCTGAGAGTCACCATATTGATGCGAGCATAGTGCAGACACCTGGTCTACACAGCACAAGATGGACCAGAACTCCCAAACTCAGCAATCCCGTAGCTAAGTCCCACAATGGCTTGGGGATAAAAGAGTGCGCGCCACAGCACCCGGCAAGTAAAGTGTCTCCTCTACCCATAAGAAACGTTGCATCTTTCGAATCAAAAAGGAAAGAAAATAACGTGGCCTCTCGAAAAACTGTGTCAAGCAAACTGTAAAAAAAATGCAAACTTTATTATAACACTTATATTATTTTTTTTCCTACACGCTAAACATTACCAAATTATGAGTTAAACCATGTTATCTTTTTATTCACTGAGACATTTTGGACCAATGCTTTTTTCTTTTTTTATATTCATAGAGCTGGCGGCGGAACTGATGGGGAATGCATTCTTGTGAGTGGTTAAAGATGGTGCGCAGTGTAAACACTGAGAATGACGTCATTTACCAGTTTATGCAAAATAGTATGACCTGTTCTCCCAAAGAATAAAGAAGACTTTTTTGCTCGTCTGTGTTTGTTTCTTTTTTTTGCGTACGATTGCTTGTAAGGTGAGCTCTGGTTCACACTGAAATGTTCACAAGGTGTATTGATATGACCCCGCTTTTTCCCTTTTCCGC